>CM038678.1:147993937-148463319 GCA_021605205.1 Aegilops longissima | reverse complement strand
TTGGAAATCGTTGTGATGTCTATACGGATCACAAGAGTCTGAAATATATCTTCACGCAGAAGGAATTGAACCTCGAGCGGAGGAGATGGCTAGAGTTGATAAAGGACTATGACATGAGGCTACATTACCACCCCGGTAAAGCCAATGTTGTAGCAGATGCTTTGAGCCGTAAGAGTTATGTGAACACTCTACCGCAGGAGGATTACCCAGAGTTGGTCGATGACCTCGTAGATCTCCGATCGGAGATAGTTCCAAAGGATTTGTTGCAACTCTGAAGTTCAGTCCACCTTGACCGAAAGGATTCGTGAAGCCTGTATATGGACAAGGAAATCGATGAGATTAAGCAAAAGATGGAGGATGGAAAAGCTAAAGGATTCCAAAGGATGAACATGGAACTATATGGTTTGAGGATCGATATATGTGCCCAATGATCCCGAGCTCAGAAGCTAATTCTTCAGAGGCTCATGATTCCCAGACTCAATTCACCCCGCAACACCAAGATGTACCGGATTTGAAGCAAAGTTTCGTGGATGTGTATGAAGAAGGACATTGCCGAGTACGTGGCAGTATGCGATGTTTGCCAACGTAAAGGCGAACATCGAAGCCAGCAGGTTACTTCAACCTTTGCCGATTCCCCGATTGGAAATGGGAGAAACTTGGTATGGATTTCATCACAGATTACCCAGACCCGCTCAGGTTATGATTCTATCTGGGTGGTAGTTGATCGCTTGACTAAGGTAGCTCACTTCATTCCCGTGAAGACTACCTATACCAGTGCCAAGTTGGCCAAGATATACATGACCAGGATCGTATGTCCGCATGGAGTTCCGAGGAAAATCGTGTCGATAGAGGAACGCAGTTTACCTCAAAGTTTTGGAAGCAATTGCATGAAACTTTGGGTACGAGGTTGAATTCAAGACACCTTTCATCCGCAGATGATGGACAGATCGAGAGAGTAAATCAGATTCGGAGGACATGTTGAGAGCTTGTGTGCTAGACTATGGGTCTAGCTGGGATGATAACTTGCCTTACGCAGAGTTCTCGTACAACAACAGCTTATCAAACCAGTTTGAAGATGGCACCTTCAAGCTCTATACGGAAGGAGGTGTAGAACACCATTGTTGTGGATAGCGTTGGAGATCGATCACTTTTCGTTCCGATCTTATCAAGGATTCCAAGAGAAAGTCAAGCTGATTCGAGACCGGCTCAAGATTGCACAATCCACGCGTAAGAGTTATGCCGACAAGAAGCGCAAGGAGGTGACTTACGAAGTGGGAGACCGAGCCTACCTTCGTGTGTCTCACTTCGTGGAATCAAGAGGTTTGGAGTCAAGGAAAGTTAGCACCCGATTCATTGGCCCTACAAAATCCTCGAACGTCGTGGAGAAGTTGCATACAAGTTGGAATTGCGGAAGGATTGTCCGGAGTTCATGACGTCTTCCACGCTTCTCGCTTGAAGAAGTGCCATGCCGACATGGCCGATGTTCCGTTGAGAGACACAAGGTGCCCTAGAGGCCATACAGCTTGACAAAGATTTAACTTACAAGGAGACACCCGTCAAAATTCTCGAGACTGCAAGCAGAGTCACCCGCAACAAAGTTATCAAGTTTTGCAAGGTGCAGTGGAGTCACCACACCGAGGAAGAAGCCACTCGGGAGCGCCAAGAAGATCTTCGTCGAGACCATCCGCACCTATTTGTTAGTTAACCCGAATCTCGAGGGCTAGATTCATCTTAAGGTGGTAGGTTTGTAACATCCCAAATTTTCCTATTTGGAATGTTTTACAATTATAGCTAAGCATCCTATGCATCCTGCTTTGAATTTGAATTCCATTTGAGGTTTCAGAGAGTTTTGAATATGAAATTTGAATTCCAAACTTTGGCATGTGGGAAACAATTCCAAAACCAAGCCCGATAAATACTTGATCAAAAGTATGAGAGGAGCAAACATGACACTCCAAAAATATCGAGGAAACAATGCCAAAAGAATTGGATTCAAATCTGAATTTTATTTGAATTTGAAAAAATGGATTTTCATAAAGTTTGGATTTTGGCTTTGGAAAATGTTCAAATGAAAGGAATATTCCCTGATCATTTTGGTATATATATACCCTATATAGAATATTTATAGTTTAGGTTTTATTTTTGGTTTTGTTTTATTAAAAAAAAAAAAATCTTTTTCAAGCGCCACCAAAGCCACCCAGCCCAGCCACCACCACCTAACCCCTCGGCCACCACAAGACCAGCCCACCACCGCCCACTAGGCCACAGTGGCCAGTGACGACCCGCCCCGCCTCGCTCAATCCCTTAGGATCCGGTCGACCGCACGAAACCCCCCTCTCTCACCGACCCATGGCCCCACCCGTCGTCTTCCCTCGCCCACGAACGGACTCGCTGAGATCCGCTGATCCCAAGAATCCGGCACCCCGACGCCTCGATCCCTTCCCAACCTCACCCGACCCCACTGCTATATAAGCCCGAGCCCTCACCCCATTCCCCTTAGCCACGCCGAGCCCTCTCCTCTCTCTCCCGGCTCACGGAGCCCGAGCTCGACCCCCGCCAAAACCTCGCCGTCCGCCACAGGTGCCCCCGAGCCTCACCAACCCCATCAACCCTTTCCCGAGCTTCCTGCCTCCCGACGCCTCCCAAGCTCGCCGACGCCAAGCCCCCGAGCACTCTCGCCGCCGCCCGACGTCGCCGAGTCCGTGAGTCCCGGCTTTCCCTCCACCGTCCGATCCCCATCGGGTGGCTAGGATTAGAACCCAAGGGTACGTTTTATTAGAAAACCGCCGCCCGCCAGGTTTATTTTTAGTTAGGTTTATTTATTTAGGCGGTTCGTTTTAGTTAAACCCTAGGCCCATTTAGTCTATCGGACGCCTAGTGCATGATTTAGGCCCATTGGGCATTTTTCTTTTATTTAGATTTTCTGTTTTGCCGATTTGTTCCAAATTTCAAAAATGTGTATCTTTTGTTCTGTTTAATATTTTTTGTGATTCTTTTTTGTTGGATTGCAAATTTTATGTAGTTTCTGAAAAACATATATTTAGCTATGTTAAAAATAATTAAAAATGCTTTAATATTATTTTAGTCAGAATAGCAAATCTGCTATAGTTTTAGTTAGAAAAATTATTTTGCATGATTCTTTTGCAATCACTTTATTTTGATATTGCCAAACCCTAGAAATTAACTTTGGTATTTTAGGATTAATAAAAATATTAATTCTAGGCAGAATCCTATTAATCCTAATTAATTGATTAGTTCCTGTTTTCCTAATTAATTAATTAGTAAATTAATTTATTTTTAACTTGTGATTAGTTATTCTAGGTTAGTTTCTGTCATTCCATTAGATGAACTTTTATTTATAATTAATAAAAGTTTTAAATTTATATTCTTAATAGAAATTGGAATAGGCCTAAAGTGAGTTTTATAATAGCTATTTAATTAATTCTTTTTGCTCCTAGTTGCCTAGTTAATCCTTTTCTGTTAAGTTAACCTAAAACCATGGTTAGGTCATATTGAGGAATTTTTGTTAAATAAAAACTATTTTTGCTATTGCTTGGAATAGGGAAAAAAAAAACTTTGAATTTGATTTCTTTGAGTTTTCCTTTTGATTTGGTTTTGATTGTTTGGTTGTGTTATGTTATCTTTGTTATTTGTGTGATCCTCTTGATTTGTGCTTATTATGTTATTGTTTGTCTCGGTAGAGTTCCCGGAGTGTGAAGCTTGCTACTACGACTCTTTAGCTTACAAGGATCATCAGCAAGGCAAGTTTTGATCATGTTATTTCTATACCTATGTTTTGTGCATTAGTAGTTGTCACCACCCCACCATTGCATGCAGTAGTGATAATCTTGAAGTCATTAAACTTGAGTAGTATCATGTGGTAGGATGAACCAATCCCTTGTTACCATGGCCCCGGACGTAGTAGTTATTTTGCTATGCTCAGAGACGGATTTGGGATGAGTGAAATTCATAAGTAAGATGTGAGAGTCAATGATGATGATGATGACCCCATGGACTACAATGATCAAGATGGACTTCGAAAATCACTACTGGGTGGAGGATTTGTTGACGGGCACCTGGAGAACCAGTGGTGGCGGGATGCATGGAGAAGCGCCATGACATCTTGCGGAAAGCTTCACCCAGCCACGAAGAGAAGGATGGATGCCCCATGACCGAAGCTTACTGTGCAGCCGCAAGCCATTATGGGCTCTGGCTGGGTTGACCCTTGTAGTGAAGCTGGCTGGACGGTACTACGAGAAGTAGACGAACGGTAGGGTTGGATGGGTACCGCAAAGGGCGTAAGAACTCTTTGAAGACCTGTTTATTCGTCCGCCTTCAAACACCATGAAGTGCTAAGACTTTAAAGGAGGGAATGATTCTTATGGGAAAGTGCACAAACCTCTGCAGAGTGTTATAACCTAATCGATTAGCCGTGTCCCTGATTCACGGACATTTGAGCATCTGGACCTTGGAAGTATTCGGATATCTCAACACTTAACTCTAATGAATTAATTTGATGGGTTTATGACTTAATAATAATTTGGGAACTAGATATTGGTTGGCGGAACCATCTCAATAACTACCAACAATTTGTAGAAATTTGCAAATAAGTCCACTTGTAGTAGGATAAAATTGGCTTTACGCAAAATGATGAAACTTAGAGCTCCACACCAAATATGCATATAGAGTTAGTAACTTTATTATTGTTGTTCTTCATAACTTGCCACTTATTCCAAAAGCTGACCTACATGGCTGCAACGTATTATGTTGCGTAGATATATTCCGATCAGAGTGAGGCTACGCTCCGCGCTTAGCGATTGCCCTTTGAGTCGGATGGACTCGCTTTACCTCGACGCTCCGCAGCATTTTAGTTTATTTCTCATGAGTTGGCCTTGAGCCAATTTATTCCCTTGTAATAAAGACTCTATATGAGAATCGATTATTGATATTCGTGTGATTGAACTTTGATTACTTTATCGATGTAATCGTGAGTACCAAAGATGATCTTGGGATGGTATGCATACGTAGATTTGACCGATTTTGGGTCAGGTCGCTACACGCGTGCGATCGCGATCACATCGACTTTGGAACCATTTCCCACGCGCATCGTCACCTCGTCCTTTGCCGTTGTTCGCTAATCCGTAGTCCCCTGCTTCGAGTTGCAAATATTAGCAATGTAACCAAGATCAAATACCTGTACTCATGCGAGCTCTAGTAAGGTACACATCAATAACATGTATATCACATATACCTTTGTTCACCTTGCCATCCTTCTTATCCGCCAAATACTTGGGGCAGTTCCGCTTCAAAGGACCATCTGCTTGCGATAGAAGCACTCGTTTCAGGTTTAGGTCCAGACTTGGGTTTCTTCTCTTGATCAGCAACTTGTTTGCTGTTCTTTTGAAGTTCCTTCTTCTTCCCTTTGCCTTTCTTCTTGAAACTAGTGGTCTTATTGACCATCAACACTTGATGCTCCTTCTTGATTTCTACCTCCGCAGCTTTTAGCATTGCGAAGAGCTCGAGCATAGTCTTCACTAACCCTTGCATATTATAGTTCATCACGAAGCCTTTGTAGCTTGGTGGCGTGATTGAAGAATTACATCAATGACACAATCATCCGGAAGATTAACTCCCGCTTGATTCAAGTGATTATAATACCCGGACATTTTGAGTATGTGCTCACCGACGTAACTATTCTCCTCCATCTTGCAGCTATAGAACTTGTTGGAGACTTCATATCTCTCAATCCGGGCATTCTGTTGAAATATCAACTTCAACTCCTGGAACATCTCATATGCTCCATGACGCTCAAAACGTCGTTGAAGACCCAGTTCTAAGCCGTAAAGCATGGCACATCGAACTATAGAGTAGTCATCGGTTTTGCTCTGCCAGACGTTCTTAACGTCGTCGGTTAGTATCAAGAAGAGTTCGGCACCTAGCGGTGCATCCAGACGTAACTCTTCTATGCAGCAATGAGGATAATCCTCGAAGTTCGGACCCAATCCGTGTAATTGCTACCATCATCTTTCAACTTTGCTTTCTCAAGGAACGCATTAAAATTCAACGGAACAACAAAGACGAGCCATCTATCTACAAGAAACATAGACAAGCAAAATACTATCGGTACTAAGTTCATGATAAATTTAAGTTCAATTAATCATATTACTTAAGAACTCCCACTTAGACAGACATCTCTCTAGTCATCTAAGTGATCACGTGATCCAAATCAACTAAACCATAACCGATCATCACGTGAGATGGAGTAGTTTTCAATGGTGAACATCTTATGTTGATCATATCTACTATATGATTCACGCCGACCTTTCGGTCTCCGTGTTCCGAGGCCATATCTGCATATGCTAGGCTCGTCAAGTATAACCTGAGTATTCTGCGTGTGCAAAACTAGCTTACACCCGTTGTAGATGGACGAGAGCTTATCACACCCGATCATCACGTGGTGTCTCGGCACGATTTAACTTTGGCAACGGTGCATACTCGTGGAGAACACTACTTGATAATTTTAGTGAGAGATCATCTTATAATGCTACCGTCAATCAAAGCAAGATAAGATGCATAAAGGATAAACATCACATGCAATCAATATAAGTGATATGATATGGCCATCATCATCTTGTGCTTGTGATCTCCATCTCCGGCACCGCCATGATCACCATCGCCACCGCGCGACACCTTGATCTCCATCGTAGCATCATTGTCGCCTCGCCAACTATTGCTTCTACGACTATCGCTACCGCTTAGTGATAAAGTAAAGCAATTACATGGCGCTTGCATTTCATACAATAAAGCGACAACCATATGGCTCCTGCCATTGCCGATAACTCGTTACAAAACATGATCATCTCATACAATAAAATATAGCATCATGTCTTGACCATATCACATCACATCATGCCCTGCAAAAACAAGTTAGACGCCCTCTACTTTGTTGTTGCAAGTTTTACGTGGCTGCTACGGGCTGAGCAAGAACCGTTCTTACCTCGCATCAAAACCACAACGATACTTCGTCAAATAGACTCCGCTTTAACCTTCTCAAGGACCGGGCGAGCCACTTGTTCAACTAAAGTGAGAGAGACAGACACCCGCCACCACCTTTAAGCAACGAGTGCTCACAGCGGTGAAACCAGTCTCGCGTAAGCGTCTGCGTAATGTCGGTCCGGGCCGCTTCATCTCACAATACCGCTGAACCAAAGTATGACATGCTGGTAGGTAGTATGACTTGTATCGCCCACAACTCACTTGTGTTCTACTCGCATATGACATCAACGCATAAAACCAGGCTCGGATGCCATCATTGGGTAACGAGTAATTTCAAAAATTTCCTACGATCACGCAAGACCATGGTGATGGCATAGCAACGAGAGGGAGAGTGTCCGCCCACTTACCCTTGTAGACCGAAGCGAAGCGTTATATCAACGCTGTTGATGTAGTCGACATCTTCACGATCCGACCGATCCAAGCACCGTTATTCGCACCTCCGAGTTCTTAGCACACGCTCAGCTCGATGACGATCCCCGGCTCCGATCCAGAAAGCGTCGGGAGGAGTTCCACAAGACGACGGCGTGGTGGCGATCTTGATGTTCTACCGTCGCGAGGCTTCGCCTAAGCACCGCAACAATATGACCGAGGTGGAATATGGTGGAGGGGGCACCGACACGGCTAAGGAACGATCACGAAGATCAACTTGTGTGTCCTAGGGTTCCCCCGCCTCAGATATAAAGGAGCAAGGGAGGGCGGCCAGCCCTTGGGCGCACCAAGGGAGGGGGAGTCCTCCTCCTAGTAGGAGTAGGACTCCCTTCCTAGTCCTACTAGGAAGAGGGAAGGGGAAGGAAAGAGAGGAGAGGGAGAGGGGGGGGCTGCGCCTCCTAGTCCAATCGGACTCCCCATGGAGGGGCGCCACCTCCCGGTGCAGCCCTCTCTCTCCCTCTTGGCCCAATAAGGCCCATAACTTCCCGGGGTTCCGTAACCCTCCCACTCCGTTTTCTCCGAAACTTCCGAACCTTTCCGGTGTCCGAATATAACCATCCAATATATCAATCTTTATGTCTCGACCATTTCGAGACTCCTCGTCACGTCCGTGATCACATCCGGACTCAACTCCTTCGGTACATCAAAATACATAAACTCATAATATAACCGTCATTGAAACCTTAAGCGTGGGACCCTACGGTTCGAGAACTTATGTAGACATGACCTAGAATCA
Organism: Aegilops longissima; assembly: GCA_021605205.1. Lineage (NCBI taxonomy): Eukaryota > Viridiplantae > Streptophyta > Magnoliopsida > Poales > Poaceae > Aegilops > Aegilops longissima. The sequence goes on along the minus strand of CM038678.1, from coordinate 148,455,098 downwards.
TTCTCGTCAATAACCAATAGCGGAACCTGATGCCCATATTGGTTCCTACATATTCTACGAAGATCTTTATCGGTCAAACCGCATAACAACATACGTTGTTCCTTTGTCATCGGTATGTTACTTACCCGAGATTCGATCGTCGGTATCCAATACCTAGTTTAATCTCGCTATCGAAAGTCTCTTTACTCGTTCCGTAATACATCATCTCACAACTAACTCATTAGTTGCAATGCTTGCAAGGCTTATTTGATGTGTATTACCGAGAAGGCCTAGAGATACCTCTCCGAGCAATCGGAGTGACAAATCCTAATCTTGATTCATGCCAACTCAACATATACTTTCGGAGACACTTGTAGAGTACCTTTATAATCACCCGCCATTCGCCAGGACGCTTTGGTAGCACACAAAGTGTTCCTCCGTAAACGGAGTTGCATAATCTCATAGTTGCAGGAACTTTGTATAAGTCATGAAGATAGCATAAGCAACATACTAAACGATCAAGTGCTAAGCTAATGAAATGGGTCATGTCAATCACATCATTCTCCTAATGATGTGATCTCATTAATCAAATGACAACACATGTCTATGGTTAGGAAACATAACCATCTTCGATTAATGAGCTAGTCCAGTAGAGGCATACTAGTGACTATCTGTTTGTCTATGTATTCACACATGTATCATGTTTCCGGTTAATACAATTCTAGCATGAATAATAAACATTTATCATGATATAAGGAAATAAATAATAACTTTATTATTGCCTCTAGGGCATATTTCCTTCATGTAGTTGGGACTCGGGCGCTAGCCTGGTGGTGGTGTTGAGGCCGCGACAGCCACATCAGGAGTTGGAGGGGCGATCGGTTGCCGCTGGCACAGGCGTGGAGAGCTGCGGAAGAGGCGCGGCAAAGATGAAACACCATGGGCGCCTGCTGCGCCTTTGCAGCCCGGTTCTTCTCTTCTTCTTTGGAGGATTGAGCGGACTTCCTTGAAGGTGGGTACGGCTTGAGCATGGGGATGAAGGACTGCCGCTTCTCGAATTGATCGCCGAGACCATGGAGGAGGTGTTGATGAGAGTGCGATCCTCGACGTGATCACCAAGTTCACGGAGTTCATCGCCAATAGCCTTGATTCACCGGCGTAAGATGGAGATCGGACATCTTCCCGCATGGTTGTGCGAGCTCGTGTTGAGCGCGTTGATTCGCCGTCGGAGTTGTCCCGAAACACCGTTGAAGGAAGCCCGAGATCGGCGGCGGTGGCGCCATCGCTTGACACCGATTGAAAAGCTCCGTGGAGATGCGTGTGTAAATCCAATGGATGATGGCGAGATCATCTTTCACCCAATGAGGATCGGTGGCCGTGGCGGGTAGGAGGGATCAATGTGGTGGCGAGGGCGCAACGCCCGAGATGGATGATGAAGAGGTGGCGCCAATGATAGTAGTTGTGGATGCCGAGGTCCGATGAGATTGGTATGAAGGGAGACGCCGGCAATGGTGTCGGCTAGGGAGAACATAGGGTTTGAAGGAGGAGGTGTTTGGGTAGTTGTAGAGGAGGAGGTAGGGGTGGGGCACGGCGGCGCGAACTCGCCAGAGGAGAAGAGGGCGAATCGGTAGGAAGGCGGCGGCGCGGGCGGAGCCATACACCAGTGCGGAAAACCTAGGCGTCGGATACCATGATAGATTGAGATAATGGGGCCTTAAGGGCTGTTTATATAGATTATAAAATTTGGGCTCCAAAACTAGACTAATAAAGATAAATTACAATACGAATAGACTTATACTCTAAGAGACGTATAAGCAGCGGGTCGCGGCGCCCACACACACATTATGACGATGAGCGCGGCGTACGTACAACCGCGCGAGCGACGCGACGTCCATGCCATTAGCATTTGCACCGGCACGTGACGGTGCCGCGTCGCCACCCAACAAACACGGCCCTCGCCCGCTCCAGTCCCCAACCTACGCCGGCCCGCCGCCGTCGCTTTCGCCCCTCCCTCCCTCCGGCCGCTTCCCCCGCGCGGCGCCCTACCACAGATGTAAAATGTTGCGCCAGTGCGCACCGTCCCTTCTTCTCGGGTGCACCGACGGCCGGAGCTCCGGCGTCCAAAAGACACAGAGCCAGAGTGGCGGACCGCGAGCTGCGGATCGTCCAGCGGTGGCGGGCAGCTGTGTGTCGTCCAGCGGTGGGCTCGTCCGGCGCCGCGGCGCGGCCGGAGATGAGGCGTGACCACCCACCGGGACGACACGGGGGCCTACGGGAGCGTGGCCGCGCGCGCGCAGTATGGTACGGTGGTGGCCTCGGCAATCACGAGCTCGATCAGTGGTGGTGTTCATTCAATTTCAAGACAGCGCAGCCGCGGCGCAGGCCGGCACCTGCTCCTGTCTGTTTGTTTTTCCGTACTGTGCTGTGCGTGTGACGACGCCGGTGTGTAGTGCAGAAACTGCAGATCACACTGGCCCCTGGGGGCTGATGGGGGTACGATGCGTGAAGCAACACGAGAAATACTGGCCCGGCCGCCGGGGTCCGGCGGCACAGAACTACGTGCAGATGATATGAACCTGGCCCTTGGGTCCGACCGAACGATCAACTGCAACTTGGTATAGCCAGCCCAACCTTTGATGAGCAGCGGCAGCTTCATCAAAAAAGATATTATATGAAAAGCTCATCTTCACTCGCTTCAGATCCTCCTGGCCTGGGTCCAGGGCAACTATACGGGGACAGGACATGCCATGCACGGTGCAGACGGTGCAGGCACAGCTTACTAATTTCAGCCTCGGGGACCATCTCGAACAAGCAGCCGTGTTTTAGGTCACCGAAAAACTGTTTGGAGTAAAACTTGAGACATCAAAAAAGCAACTTTTAGGACAATAGAAAAATGTTCATCTCCAACAGCTGCCCTAAAATAGGGCACTTCAAACATGCAAATATTTTCTTTGAACATCCAAGCATTGCATAGTTCACTTCAACCGTTCAAAGTTTTGAACATTCAACCATTGCATAGATTAAACGAACATATAAACTACCAGATTGCCCTAACATTACTACGATCGACTCCTATGGACACCTTATAGGTTGTCCTAGTCAATGTTGTCGGAGTCGTCACTCTCATTGTTGGCCCCAACATCATCCTGAAACTCGAGCTTGACCACACCCGAGGGACCAGCCTCGTCCTCCGACTTCCGCTTCGCCTTCTTGCACTTGTTGTGCCTCTTCCAGAACCTCTTGGCCTTCTTTTGAACGAGGTGCAGATTTTTCGCGAAGAACCTCACCATCGCCGCCCTATCGCTCCCCTATGTGTCCCTCTGCTCCAGGACGATGTGGATCTCCCTCTTCGCCGGGCTGAACTCAATGGTCACCGACGGCCAGATGAACTCCGCATCTGCTCGCACCTTGATTTTTTCAAGAAGTTGAGCTCGTGTCGCGGCCGGCCGAGCCTCCACACGGTGCCGTCATAGGCGCGCGACGATCTTTGATGTCTCAAAGGTGTCGAGTCAATACCGCCAGCCGTCGCATTGAAACACGACGCTGAAGCAGCCTGATTGCCTCCACCGCATGCCAGGGTAGCCGGAGTGGCTCTTGGTGCGTTTCGCCGGCATCCAGCGGTGCTGCGCGACAGTGGTGCAACACGACAAGATGGCAGGGTTCGGTCAACGGGGAGATGCCGCGTGACAACGGGTGGGAATGGGTGCTACGACGAGGGTGGCGAGGGTGCTGCAGGTGGTGCAACCTACAAGAAGAGGAGGACGGCAGATCCAGGCGGTGGGGGTGCGGCCGTGGCGGGAGTGGCCAGGTCCTGTCGAATTCGTTCGGATTCTCGATAGGACGTTGACGGCGCGGGAGAGGAGTCGACTGCTAGAAGGTTTAGGATGGGGCAGTTGGGCTGCGCGCTGCGGCTTTGCGTGCGCCAACTATGCACGTGCAGATGATATGAACCTGGCCCTTTGGTCCGACCGAACGATCAACTGCATCTTGTATAGCCATCCTAACCTTTGATGAGCAGCGGCAGCTTCATAAAAAAAGAGGTAAATGCACTGGTGGTACATGAAGTTGTTTAGGATGTGCAGTTTGATGATATGTACCAGAGTTGCAAATAAATAGGTAGCAGAACTCAATGGTCACCGAAAAAATGATGCCAAAACTTGTTTCTGCTACCTATTTATTTGCAATGTAATGGATGGACATGGTAACGAATGAAATCTTTCGGAGAATGTTAAATGTTTAGTCTTTTTCTTGAATGAGAATGAAGCTTGAATAATTTGTTGTTGGCCATTTGTCTCATATTACAGAGTAACAAAGCATAGAAAAGCATTTCCTTGGGAGAAATTAAACAGTTACAAGAACACTACAAAGAACCTTACTTTTTTAGGAGAAATTGAACAGGTACATAGAACAGTATTATTTTGGGAGAAATTAGACAGGTACAAAGAATAATATTTTTTGGGGAGAAATTAAACAGGTACATAACAGTACAATTATTTTTATGTTGCTAGAACAACATACAGTTCACTCTGCTTACTGCGAGAAGCACATACAGAAGTAAATAACACTGCAAGCAGGTTATATCCATAAATCAACATTAATTATATTGCTGAGTTAACACATTGTTGTACCATAAATAAGTATGTACTAAATTTGTCCACAAATTCAGATAAGCGAGTCTGTACGTAAATTCAGATAACTGAATCTGTCCAAAAATTCAGATAAGTCTGAACTGTTAAAAAATCAGTTAACTCATGCATGCCATACATTCAGTTATGTGCAGAGGCAAATCAACATTAATTTGATGTATGAGTTAACACATTGTTGCCCATTTCAACTAAATTTAGATCTCCACGCCCTATTTGACCAGTACATATGTTCTTCCTGTCGGTCTTCAACAAAATCGGATGAAGGAACCACCTTTAAACCCCCTGTTAAACGCTGGAACGAATCTGCTCTTTTGCCCATCTAATCCTTCATGGGTGAACAGATACTCAAATCACAGCACACACGAAACATACATGTAAAATCAGATTACCACGTCATGATCGTTACCCTTTTAGCCCTAACCTAAATAGGGTCAGAGAGGGGACAGAGGCGGCACATACGAGAGACACATAGGAGAAAGGAACTCACCATAGTGTGGCGCGTCCTCGCCGGGCAGCCGCCGCCGAGGCTCGCCGGTCATCGCCACCACCCGCCGTGCTGAATTGTCGCCATGTCCGTCGCTGCCTCGAGTTGATCGGGAAGAGAAGGAAAGAAAGCAGGCGTACGAACAGGCGACCCCAGGACAAAATTGCAAAAAACGAAACAACTGCCTTCTCCCGCCGTTTCGGCATTTGTTTTTGGGAATCGGTATGAGGTTAGGGTTGTTTTTGCAAAAACACCACGCTACAGCCACTTCGTACCGCTTCCTGCCGCTGCAGCTGGGCCCCGCAAGTCAGGATACGGCGTCACCTGTGTTTTGAACTGTACGTGCTCGCAGAAACAACTTTTGGCACCACTTTTTCTTATTTTGCAATATCAAGCACCAAACTGCACATCCAAAGCAACTTCATGTACCACCAGTGCATTTACCTCTAAAAAAAATTGAAAAACTCGTCTTCACTCGCTTCAGATCCTCCTGGCCTGGGTCCAGGGCAACTATACGGGGACAGGACATGCCACGCACTGTGCAGACGGTGCAGGCACAGCTTACTAATTTCAGCCTCGGGGACCATCTCGAACAGCAGCCGTATTTTAGGTCACCGAAAAACTGCTTGGAGAAAAACTTGAGGCATCAGTAAATATTCTTCCGTTCGATTCTTATTGTTTTAAAATGGATGTATCTGAATCTGATACATCCATTTCCGGGTATAAGAATTCGAACGGAGGGAGTAGTAACTTTTAGGACAATAAAGAATGTTCATCTCCGACAACTGCCCTAAAATAGGGCACTTCAAGCATGCAAATAATTTTCTGAACATCCAAGCATTGCATACTTCATTTCAAACACTCAAAGTTTTGAACATTCAAACAATGCATAGATTAATCGAACATATAAACTACTAGATTGCCCTAACATTACTACGATCGACTCTTACGGACACCTTAGAGGTTGTCCCAGTCAATGTTGTTGGAGTCGTCACTCTCGTCGTTGGCCCCAACATCATCGTGGAACTCGAGCTTGACCACACCGGAGGGGCCATCCTCGTCCTCCAACTTCCGCTCTGCCTTCTTGCGCTCGTTGTCCCTCTTCCAGAACCACTCGGCATTCTTCTGAACCAGGTGCAGATTTTTCACGGAAAACCTCACCATCGCTGCCCCATCGCTCTCCTACATGTCCTTCTGCTTGAAGATGATGTGTATCTACCTCTTCGGCGGGCCGAACTCAATGGTCACTGGCGGTCAAATGGACTCCGCATCCGCTCGCACCTTGATTTTTCGAGAAGTTGAGCTCGTGTCGCGGCCAGCCGAACCTCCACACGGCGACGTCATAGGCGCACGACGATCTTTGATGTCTTAAAGGCGTCGAGCCAATACCGTCAGCCGTCGCACTGAAACACAATGTTGAAGCAGCCCGATTGCCTCTACCGAAAGTCGCGGTAGCCGGACTGGCTCTTGGCGCGTTTCGACGGCATCCGGCAATGCTGCGCGACAGCATCCAATACGACAAGATGGCTATTGAAGGTCCCTTTTGAGGTCCAAAAGCCCAATAAAACGGTTATGCCCTAAAAATAGGGATGCTGTCGGAGATGCTCTAACTTCTTCATGGAGTACATATCTAAGGAGATGCGTTTTTTTTTCTTTTTCAAAGGTCTATGGGAGTGCATTTTTTTTTTGAAAAGGGGGTAATCCCCGGCCTCTGCATCAGATCGATGCATACGGCCCCTCTTATTAACCAAATAAAGAAGTCTTGAATGTAAGTCTTACAAAACACAGAAAAAGGCAGCCTATAGCTCACATAGAGCCTCATCGAAAGGCTAAAAGAGATAAGCCACACACGGGCTGGCATAATATAAGGAAAGGTAAACTAGATGCCTATCCTATTACATGATCGCCATCCAAACCGGTTGAATATATCCTCACAGAATCGCTCTCCCATCGGACAGATCCAAGGACCAAACGCTCCACGCCTCCGTCCGGAGTGAGTAAGGACCAAGTACGGATCAGTCCGTAGCTCGGAACAAAACCTGCAAAAATGAGTATTTGTTGTTCGTTAAAGACCAAATCATTCCTGCAATTCCAAATAGCCCATAATAACGCACATACTCCTACACGAATGTGTCCGGCCGCTTCGGCTCCATCCCAAGCAGCCACGCCCCAAATAACGTGTTTACCGATCGCGGTGGAGTAATATTAAAGGCAATTTGCACGGTGCGCCACAACCCTTGTGCCAACGGGCAATCAAAGAATAAATGCTTGATAGTCTCATCCCGATCACGTGCTACACCTAGTAGATCCCGTCCATTATGCTTAACTAGGTTGTCCTTTGTAAGAATAACTTGTTTATGCACAAACCACATGAACACTTTAATCTTCAAAGGAACCTTAACGCTCTGCACTTCCTTGGACGTAGGTATCACGGATGAATTAATAATATCAATATACATCGACTTGACCGTGAAGACCCCAGTTTTAGTTAGTTTCCAAATGAACTGGTCGGGCCGAGGATTTAGCTGCACATCCATCGACCCTACGGACCAAGTGAAGCCATGCTTCCCATCTAGGTCCAACAAGCACTCTCCTAAACTGTAAATTGAGGGGAACAGATCGCATCACTGTGGCCACAAGAGCATCCCTACGCTGAACAATACGATAAAGTGTTGGATATTGTGAAGCCAAAGGCGTGTCACCCAGCCACGTATCCTCCCAGAATCGCGTGTCAGCTCCATTACCAACAATACATTTCGTTTTGTTAAAGAAAGCGGCTTTAACCCTCATTAGCCCTTTCCAAAACGGCGAATCTGTAGGTCTCATAGTGACTTGGGATAAAGTCTTTGAGTACAGATATTTACTACGTAAAATCTGCGCCCAAGTTGCCTCTGTCTCAGAAGACAACTTAAACAGCCACTTACTCAGGAGGCATTTATTTTTGACTTCAAGATTTTCAATACCAAGTCCTCCTTGGTCCTTTGGTCTGCAGATAATATCCCATTTGGCCACCTGCATTCCTCATAGACTCATCACTCTGCCGTAAGAAGCGAGAACGATAAAAATCTAGTCTTTTCCTCACCCCAACCGGTACTTCAAGAAAGATAGCGAAACATAGGTAAACTCGTGAGCACCAATTAATCGAAATCAACCGCCTCCATAAGACATGAGTTTTCCTTTCCAACAGCTTAGTTTCTTCTCAAATCTATCCTCGATGCACTTCCACTCAGCATTCGTTAACTTACGATGGTGTATTGAATACCGAGATAAGTGAAAGGAAGAGACCCACTCTCACACCCGAACAATTGTGTATAAGCTTCCTGCTCGCTTTGGCTCTACCAAAACAGTAACAACTCGCTTTTATGGAAATTAATTTTCAGCCCGCATAATTGTTCAAAAGGCATAATACTAGCTTCATGTTCCTCGCTTGGCCAAATCATGTTCCATAAAAATGATTGTATCATCAGCAGATTGCAAGATGGATAGACCACCATCAACCGATGAGGTACCACTCCGTCCACCGACCGCCTCTTTGGCCCTCCCAATCAGGATCGCTAACAAATCAACCACAATATTGAATGTAATAGGCGATATAGGATCGCCTGCCTCGCACTTTGTGCGCTCGGAAATAGTGGCCTATGTCATCATTGACTTTAATGCCAACACTCCCTTTTGCGTGAACGCTTCCACATGATGCCTCCAGCCATCAAATCCCTTCATTCAGTAAAGCTTGCTGGAGGAACGGCCATTTGACTTTATCATAGGCCTTCTCAAATCGACTTTGAAAATAACCCCATCTATTTTTTTCAGATGAATTTCATGAAGCGTTTCATGTAGGACCACAACCCCTCGAGGATGTTCCTATCCGCATGAAAGCCGCTTATGAAGGTTGAACAACAGCGTGCACTATCTCGAGTGAGCCTAACCGTACAACCTTGGTAAATATTTTGAAACCGACGTTGAGTAGGCGATAGGCCGGAATTGTTCAATTTTCATGGCATCTGCTTTCTTAGGCAACAACGTTATCGTCCCAAAGTTAAGTTGGAACAGCCGCAAGTGTCCCGAGAACAAATCATGGAACATCGCATCGTGTCCCCTTTGATAATATGCCAACACTTCTTGTAAAACTCAGCCGAAAACCATCCGCCCCGGAGCCTTATTGCATTTCATCTTGGCAATAGCCTCGAAAACTTCCTTCTCCTAAAAAGGGCAGTTAACACATCGCTCTCCACAGTAAGAAAGTCGAGGGATATCGCTAACCCTAGACTCATCCAGGATACACAACTCTCCTCCGTGGTCCAAACAACCTTTGTAATATTCAGAATGTATGTTTTCAGTTGTCCCGCCAACGATTGTACCTCATCTTGCTCCAAATTGAAGATCCTCTTCTTCCGTGCTTGCCATTAGCAATCATGTGGAAGAACTGGGTGTACGATCCCCGACAACTTTTCTCACCTTTGCCCGCAATGCCCATTTTAATTCTTCCTCACGGAGCAGTTCCTTCAAATTTCATCTCAGCCTCATGCTTAATATGAAGCTCGAGGGTAACAGAATCATAGTTTCGCTTACATCTAGTGTTTGTATAAGTGAAAGGAGTCGCTCCTTCTCGACCTTATACACTCCACCTAGATGTTTAGCCCACCCACGGGAAGCTACGGAGATGCCTAATCTTGTTCGCCACCGCCAATGGCACTTCTTCCTCCTACATCTTTAGCCCATTCTCCGCAACAAGATCCAAAAACCTTCTCGCTCAAACCACGCCATCTCAAAAGAGAAAACATTTTTATTACCCGAGTAAGTAGCCCCACCAGAATCGAAAGAACAAAGGCGCAGGATCGAGATCCCGAGAGAGTGCTGAGCAATTACTACCACGGAAACTTCGCTCCCAAGCAACACTAGCTGTAACCCGATCCAACTTCTCAGACGTTGGATTTGGCATCGATTAGCCCATGTGAACTTCCCACCGAAAGCTCAATTTCTCTCAAATCTAAGCTTTCAATAATGGTATTGAACATAAATGACCATCTCCCATCGAAATTGTCATTATTCTTTTCATCGCGTCTTCTAATTATGTTGAAATCACCCCAACCAGAATTGGTAACTGCTCGCACCCACAGACTCTAACAAGGTCTGCCAGAAATCTGGTTTGAGCTCGCCTCGCGCTGCCCAGACACCGCTACTAAAGCCCACAAAACCATCCTGTTTGGACCGCACTCTGAACTTAACAAAGAAATCCCCCATGACCACACTTCTAACTTCAAGAGAGTCACATCTAACACCCAAGAAGATTCCCCGACCTGCCTCTCGGCGGCATAATGCCACCAAACTCAATCCCTCCCGACAAGGTATTGAGAAATTGAGGTGAGAAATTTGCTCACCCGCTTCCGACAGGCAATAAAGTCCAAGCAATGCTCAATAGATGCCTCCGCAAGGAACCTCCTTTAGCCAAGTCCTTAAGACCTCTGCTATTCCAAAAGATCCTCTCATATATCATCATGAAATTTTTAGCCGTGCGAATCCTAGCACTCCTACGGATCATGGACATTGGGTAAGTTTTATGCCCACTTGCGCTTAGGGCTGGTCGTGCCTCCCGGTCCAAAGTGCCCGTGAATCGATGGATTATGTATTTCCATCCCGAAATTCTCATCCTCCTCCTCCGGCCTCGGGAGGCGGTGCTAGATCATCACAAAATTATCAAGAACCCGAACTCCCAAGGCATCAATCTCAGAGTCATTCATAGGTTTGACCGCATCTAGATTACTTAATTACTTCTAAAGCCCTCTCGGCTTCTAGATCTAGCAATCGTTAATGTAATTAGTAACTTCACCCTCATCTCTACCAAGTGAAATTCCTAATTGTTGTGCCTTATCCACAATTTGATCATGCGAGAAATGCATAATAGTATTGGAAGTATTAACGACATACCAAGAGTGACTTGACATCACGGCTTGGCCACCCTCACGGCACAGATATTGCTGCATGTCGTCCACCTCCGGATGGCTCTGCCGACAACTCATACGTCGACCCTCACCGCTCGATCCGGGATACCTCCAAACATAATGACCTCCTCCCGCAAGAAATTGTCCAGAAAGCGACCGCCTGTCACTCCCCGAACATCCACCCGGTCGCCAAAACCAGGTGAGAGCGCCGAGTCCAGCACTGGGGAGGCGAAGGCCACCCGCCCTCTCCCCCCATCCACCCCGGACCGCCTGTCCGGAGTGCACGCCGCAGGCCCGATCAGGGCGCCTCCCTCGGGCACCGATGCAGATGGGAGCGTTGAGGCCACCTGCCCCACGCCCCCCCCAACTCACAGATCCGGAGACCGAGGGGGCCTCAAAGAACCCGGATCCGACCCCAGATGAGATCGGACCTCACCGCACCACAGCCTCGCCACCAGACGCCGATGCAGCCAAGTCAATATCCAACCTCGCTCCCCCACCCGGAGCCTCCACACCCGCAACCTCAAAATCCAACGCCGGTAAAGAAAACTCAAACTCCTCACTAGACTCCACCCGCTCACTCCAGAGCCTCGGAGGAGCTGACACAGGACCAAAAGAACCAAAACGCAAAGTGGACGACGGCACAGACGCTCCAGGCGCCGTCCCTCCTCCTGCAGCCTTACTCGTCGGCTCCGCCTCTGGCCATCTCACTCACGTAATCATCGGCCATTTTTTCCTTACCACCAGATCATCATCCCTTCACTCATGTCATCACCAAGGTGGCACTGGAGCCTCGCCAAGAGGTGCATCATCCTCAAACTGAATCTCAAGAGTGTATACCGCCTCGATAAGCCCACTTAACCATGTCGGGCACATAGTCAATGTCTAGAATATCGACCAACAAAGCGAGCAATCCCATGAGCTCGAGTAAAATCCATATCGACTCGCTTGGTCTTACCCACCATAATACCGAGACTAGCAACCACCCCGGCCCCGCAGAATTCAGACGGAGCCCCAAAAAGCGCAACCAGGCTCAGATAAGGGGTGTACCACAGGGCTCAACCAGCTTCCACTCCTCGAACTCAAGTATGGCCTCTGTACCTAGGACCTTACACATCCCAAAGCTCAAAGAACCTCTCAGAAGTCCTCCACAGCTTGGGAACTCAACCTCAAAATGTTAGTCTCCAGACCGACAAGTTCCCAATGGAAGTCCCCAGTGCCGCCTCCCGAGACGCTGAATAATCTGAGCCTCGACACTTGCCCTTTAGTCACTTTCACTAACCCGGTTGTCGCAGTGTGCTCCTCCTGAGGAACCTCCCTCTCAGTCGGTGACTCAAAAAAAGTGAGTTCAGAACAAAAGACACCATATGTCATGAGGCTCGGTCTCTGCTCCCGCACCATCGGACACACTCCAGACTCGTGTGCAGGCTTACCACACGAATCACAAAGGACAGCCACGCACTCAGCAATAAAATGACCCTTATCGCCACATCTATAACAAAGCATTCTTTCCTTTTTCTTAGCAAACTTTGCAGCCCTGTCGACCTCAGACCTGTCAGAGCCGTCCGCCGACATAACCTGAGTCTCGGCGTCGACCGGAGCCTCCACAACGGCCGGTTCCGTCAGCACCTCCATCTCCTGGCAACCCGAGTCAGTCTCCTCAGCAATAGCCTGGACTACCATGATGTTGAAGGAGTATTGTTGCCGGTTGTGGTGGTGTGTTTTGTTCAACCGCAAGCCGCCGGTTTGTTTTATCCATCGCTGTTCCTTTTGCGTTGCAACGAAACCGGAGAAGTTTTGAACCCGGAACAGATTTGCAGATTAAGCGAAAATGGGAACGAATGAATGAGCCCGGTCCATCTCAAATCTCAATGCCACAATCAATAAGCAGAGATCGCTGCCGGCCACATCAATTCGCGCATCTGCCGAGCTGGTTGGATGGACCAATCTGCGGATCAGGCGACACCGCCCCCGCTAGCTACCAGCTAGTACCGCGTACGGTTTTCCATCCATCGCCTCGTCTGGTCTATTCTGTGCAGTGCGCGCGTCCATCTCCAATCTGGGCAAGACAATGCGCTGAATGTCCACTGTGGAGTAGTACAATGCAGTTACAAAATTAGGCCAGGATGGGGTTCAGAATTCAGAAAGCCGTTGGTCGGGCAATCAGCAGTTGGGCTTCACAAATAGTACTCCCTCGGCCTCAAGATAATCAAAATAAGTGTCTTGACTTTAGTGCAGTAATCTAAACGCTTTTACATTTATTTACAGAGGGAGCACTAAAATTATACCAATTTCAAATACTTATTTAGGGATGGGATGAGAATGAGTACGTAGTAGACATAGACCAAGACCATGTTGAACATCTCCTTCATTTAAGTCCTTGCAACAAGAAAAAAAGGAAAAATAATACTCCCTCCGTCTAGGTGTGCAAGTCATATTACGTTGCGCACCGTGACCAAGATGGAGGGGAAAACGAGAGAACTTAATGTGTTTTTGCTAATTAATAACAATGCATGCAACAAACTAACCAATGCATGTCGTGTTTGGTAGTCTCAAATCATTTAAAGCATGCATGACCCACATCTCTTATTGGTTGATATGTCATGAAACAAGAAACGAGATAAGAGTTAATATACCGCGCCTAAATGTTTTGGGATTATTTGGTTTTGGTAAGATGACTTACACACCTATAAGGAGGAAGTACTAGCGCACAACGTGAGGTGATCATGTTGCAGAAGAAGGATGTGTGTGTGATAGACACAGACCAAGACCTACAACAAAAAAGGAGTAACCAGCATTGCCAACAAAAAGTGCATTTCTGCTTAGAAAATGATTTTTCAGATGTGGACTAAAACTGTTAATGGTCAGAAATTAGGGATGTTTTTATCGAAAGCAAAAAATATTAGATGCAGCGAAACGAAACAAAAGGGACCTGCAAATAATCAGGTTGGTTTCATTTTTCCACCTTAATTATTTTTACAATAGAAGCTCAAGAGGGTCAGATTTTGAATTAACAAAACTATCAATTGACCAGGAGTTACAACAAACAACACGCCACAACGGCAGGGCGACAAAGGGGGCTGTCTGGAAGCAGCACACATTACAAGCACAAAGGTAAATGACATGAGAGCATTGTTAGTAGTAACGACGAAGACCTCTACATCCTGGCACCAAAGACAATCACCAGAGGAAGTGCTAAAGGATCAACCTACCACCACAAGAGAGGTCTTGAACAAGATTGAAACACATGACTGAAGAAATACAACACACCCCCTCTATAACGCCGAAGAGGGACCCTACTCCTCGCCTCGGTAGGAAAGGCACCACACCATAGTGATAGGATCGACACGATCATATAGCTCAAACTTGAGCCACTCAGAGTGAAGGATCAAGTAATACCTTGGTCTTGAGATCATCCCATCTTAGCTTTTTCTCTTCTCCTGGATCTTGTGATGTAGATGTTTAGTTCTTCCTGGTGCTTGCAATTCTTGCTTGATAGGTGAGATATGGCTTAGAAAATGTGAGGTGATCATGTTACAACAAAAATGGAGTCCAACAGTATCAACAAGAAAAAGCATTTCTGCCTAGAAAATGATTTTTTAGATGAGAAATAAAATTGTTAATTTTCAATAAAGGACGCTTTTATCAATTCAAAATGTAGCATCAAGCGGATACAAAGCATGATAAGCAATGCTTGGCCTCTGTATAACTGAGATGCATAGAACCAGAACATCAATGGTTGAACCATCCAGTAGTTGGATAGTTAGGAGGACAGTGATATCTTCAGCCCACTAGGGTTCAAGTGCTAGACTTGACACTCGTGCTTGTATTTTCCTAGATTTATTTTAGGTATTTCGGCGATGTGCGTTCAGTGGGAGGAGATGTTCATGTCGATTACAAAACGTCTGTGATGACTTCGTCAGTGTCAAGATGATTTGCCGGCCCAGTCTCTTAGATGTGCTCATAGAGGTAGAGTGTGTATGCATGCGTTTATATGGGCAAGTGTATGTGCGTATGTGTGAGCGTATGTGCCTATACTTTGTTTGAAAATGTTAGTTATGATCACACTAAGAAAACATCTATAGTCTAACAAAAGATATTAAAAACCAACATATTGACAATGGTATAGCCATACGGGACTAATACTTTGCATATGTCGAAATAGGCGATGGAGCGATCCGAAAATCCACCTGCTCCAATCACGTATACATCGTCTTAAACAGTGGTCCGTACACCATTCGATGTAGCGTAGACCACGTATGAAGCAATTGTGTGCAGGGAAAATAATCTGCAAAGGAGCATAGCTTTTGCCATTAAAACCAAAATCATTTCTACATAACCAAAGATCATAACAAGGCATACGCTACCACCTTCATTAGCGTTATGTACCTATATGAAATACCATCCAACCGATGAAAAAAACTGTTGGCAACACTTACGATCGGATACAAATTGGACGCTATTTGGATGAATGACCATGTAGAATGTGCAAACTTGCACGAGTAAAAGAGATGTTTGATTGTCTCATCGTGAGTACAAAAGTTACACATCTTGCTTCCTTGCCAATTGCGACAAGTGAAGTCGTTTTTGGTTAGCACAACTCTCCTCCAAAGATATCACATGAAGATTTTTTTACTTTTAGTGGAAATTTGATTTCCAAATTTTCTTGTTGTAATCCACTGGGACATCTGAATACGTGAGTACACTGTACATAGATTTCACTGTTAAGGACCCAGATATAGTGAGATGTAAGCAAAATACATCTTGTTCTTGTGTTAGGTTAATCAAATCCTCACGAGATAAAACATTTTTCCATGGCATAAGACGGGGTCAATCAAGTCGCCACCTAAAAGAAATATCAACGAGAATGAATTGAGCACCCTTGCAAGAGTGTCATTCTTATCATGGACAATACATTCAGAGTTGGATACTGTTTTCGGAGGCCGGCATTTAAAAGTCATTTCCCTCCCAGAAACGAATCTTCAACCCATTTTTTATCACGAAGAATTCAAAGCAGAAAAGATGTTTATTTTCCGCCATTAGACCAACCCAAAAATGTGAATCGCCAGGTTTCCAATAGGTCTGAGATACAACTTTTTGGCCTAGATACTTATTGCGCAACAAGGTTTAACAAACACTATCCTCAGAAAGTAGTTTGAACTTTAAACAACAATTACTAAGTAAGACATCATTCTTAACTTTCAGGTCATGATTGCCAAGGTCATCTTGGTCTTTCAGCCTACAAACCACACTCATTTGGCCAACCTGTAGTTTTTCTTTTCACTGTCTCCTTGTCAGAAGAATACTAATCTAATATAATCTAGCCTTTGCATGACCCCTTTTGGGAGTTAAAAAAGCATATAGAGAACAATATTTGTAAGGACATAATTGATCAAAACTAGCCACCGTCCAACATAAAGCAACTTGTCTTTTCATCTGCTCAACTATTTCTCTAAGCACTCCTCCACTTGTTTACACCCCATTAGTGAGACACGGATAATGAACAAAAGTTTACAAAAATTTAATGGGAAATGACCTTGCGCATGACCAAAATGTCAGCATAATCAACCGTTGCCTCACCGACTTTTCCAAAGCAGAATAATTTACTTTTATGGAAGTTAGTTTTAAGAACCACATTTGCTCAAACATTGAAAGCAAGAGTTCCATGTTTCAAACCTTATCGAGGTAATGTTCCATAAAGACTTTTATCACAGACATATTGCAGAATAGAGATGCCACCATCCATAAGATGTGGCATAGCTCCTTCAATCTGACAGTCCTGCTTGGTGCGATCAATCAGACCACCGGTTGCCCCGACTTCATTGAAGTCCTTGCAAGAAAGCAAACAATGAAGCATAATGCGACACACAGTGGGATTGTCATGTTGCAAAAGAAGGCTAGGGTCATGTAATAGACATAGATCAAGACCCGGAAAATAGAAATGGAGTAACTACCATGGCACACTAAATTGATTTTCTTCCTATAAAGTATTTTTTAGATGTAGACTAAAATTATTAATGGTAAAAAATTACGATTGTTTTATCAAGAGCAGGAAAATAAAAGATGCAGTGAGATAAAACAAAAGGAACATGCAAATAATTGTTTGGTTTATTTTTCTACCTTAATCCCCTTTTCATGGCCGTAGTACGCCTCCACCTTTGATTCCCATAATCAACGCGGCTTTCTCTGGTCGGGCTCGGACTGTGTGAAAGGGGGGCAATGCTTGGTGGCATGGAAAAACGTGTGCACTCCTGTCCACCTGGAATCTCTCGGTCTCTACAACGTCAAAGCTCTCAATGACACCCAACGCTCAAAGTGGCTCTAGATCGTGAAGATATCCGTCCTTCTCCCTGTTGGAAATATGCCCTAGAGGCAATAATAAATTAGTTATTATTATTATATTTCCTTGTTCATGATAATCGTTTATTATCCATGCTATAATTGTATTGATAGGAAACTCAGATACATGTGTGGATACATAGACAACACCATGTCCCTAGTAAGCCTCTAGTTGACTAGCTCGTTGATCAATAGATGGTTACGGTTTCCTGACCATGGACATTGGATGTCGTTGATAACGGATCACATCATTAGGAGAATGATGTGATGGACAAGACCCAATCCTAAGCCTAGCACAAAGATCGTAGTTCAGTATGCTAAAGCTTTTCTAATGTCAAGTATCATTTCCTTAGACCATGAGATTGTGCAACTCCGGATACCGTAGGAATGCTTTGGGTGTACCAAACATCACAACGTAATTGGGTGGCTATAAAGGTACACTACGGGTATCTCCGAAAGTGTCATGGGTTGGCACGAATCGAGACTGGATTTGTCACTCTGTGTGACGGAGAGGTATCTCTGGGCCACTCGGTAGGACATCATCATATGCGCAATGTGACCAAGGAGTTGATCACGGATGATGTGTTACGAACGAGTAAAGAAACTTGCCGTAACGAGATTGAACAAGGTATGGAGATACCGACGATCGAATCTCGGGCAAGTACTATACCGTAGACAAAGGGAATTGAATACGGGATTGATTGAATCCTTGACATCGTGGTTCATCCGATGAGATCATCGTGGAACATGTGGGAGCCAACATGGGTATCCAGATCCCGCTGTTGGTTATTGACGGAGAACGCCTCGGTCATGTTCATGATTCCCGAACCCGTAGGGTCTACACACTAAGGTTCGATGACGCTAGGGTTTGGGGGAACCCTAAAGGGCGCCTGCCTTGCCTTGGGGCAAGGCAACCCCTCGCTGCCGCCCCTCCTCAGATTGATCCGAGGGGCCGCCCCTCTCCTTGCCCCTATATATATGTGGGGGGTGGGTGGGCAGCCGCACCCAAGTTCTGGCGCAGCCCTCCCCCTCTCCCAAGTCCTCCTCCTCTCCCGCGGTGCTTGGCGAAGCCCTGCAGGATTGCCACACTCCTCCTTCACCACCACGCCGTCGTGCTGCAGCTGGACGGAGTCTTCCCCAACCTCTCCTTCTCCTCTTGCTGGATCAAGGCTGGGAGACGTCACCGGGCTGCACGTGTGTTGAACGCGGAGGCGCCGTGGTTCGGCGCTTAGATCGGAATCAACCGTGATCTGAATCGCTACGAGTACGACTCCTTCATCCGCGTTCTTGCAACGCTTCCGCTTAGC
The DNA here is from genome assembly GCA_021605205.1 of Aegilops longissima. NCBI lineage: Eukaryota > Viridiplantae > Streptophyta > Magnoliopsida > Poales > Poaceae > Aegilops > Aegilops longissima. Next base: position 148,436,404 of record CM038678.1, on the reverse strand, counting down.
GATCTACAATGGTATGTAGATGCACTCCCCTTTCCCTCGTTGCTAGATTACTCCATAGATTGATCTTGGTGATGTGTAGAAAATTTTAAATTTCTGCTGCGATCCCCAACAGTGGCATCATGAGCTAGGTCTATGCGTACTTTCTATGCACAAGTAGAACACAAAGCAGTTGTGGGCGTCGATATTGTCAATTTACTTGTCGTTACTAGTCTTATCTTGATTCGGCGGCATCGTGGGATGAAGCGGCCCGGACCGACCTTACACGTACGCTTACGTGAGACTGGTTCCACTGACTGACATGCACTTGTTGCATAAGGTGGCTAGCGGGTGCCAGTCTCTCCCACTTTAGTCGGATCGGATTCGATGAAAAGGGTCCTTATAAAGGGTAAATAGAAATTGGCATATCACGTTGTGGTTTTTGCGTAGGTAAGAAACGTTCTTGCTAGAAACCCATAGCAGCCATGTAAAACATGCAAACAACAATTAGAGGACGTCTAACTTGTTTTTGCAGGGTATGCTATGTGATGTGATATGGCCAAAAGAATGTGATGAATGATATGTGATGTATGAGATTGATCATGTTCTTGTAATAGGAATCACGACTTGCATGCCGATGAGTATGACATGCAGGAGCCATAGGAGTTGTCTTAATTTATTGTATGACCTGCATGTCATTGAACAACGCCATGTAATTACTTTACTTTATTGCTAAGCCGTTAGCCATAGTAGTAGAAGTAATAGTTGGCGAGACAACTTCATGGAGACACGATGATGGAGATCATGGTGTCATGCCGGTGACGATGATGATCATGGAGCCCCAAAGATGGAGATCAAAAGGAGCAAAATGATATTGGCCATATCATGTCACTATTTGATTGCATGTGATGTTTATCATGTTTTACATCTTATTTGCTTAGAACGACGGTAGCTTAAATAAGATGATCCCTCGCAATAATGTCAAGAAAAGTGTTCCCCCTAACTGTGCACCGCTATGAAGGTTCGTTGTTTCAAGCACCACGTGATGATCGGGTGTGATAGATTCTAACGTTCAATACAACGGTGTAAGCCAGATTTACACACGCAATACACTTAGGTTGACTTGACGAGCCTAGCATGTACGCATATGGCCTCGAACACGGAAGACCGAAGGTCGAACATGAGTCGTATAGAAGATACGATCAACATGAAGATGTTCACCGATGATGACTAGTCCGTCTCACGTGATGATCGTACACGGCCTAGTTGACTCGGATCATGTAATCACTTAGATGACTAGAGGGATGTCTATCTGAGTGGGAGTTTATAAGATGAACTTAATTATCCTGAACATAGTCAAAAGGTCTTTGCAAATTATGTCGTAAGCTCGCGCTTTAGTTCTACTCTTTTAGATATGTTCCTAGAGAAAATTTAGTTGAAAGTTGATAGTAGCAATTATGCGGACTAGGTCCGTAAACTGATAATTTGTAACATCCCAAATTTTTAATTTGGCATGTTATACATAGGTCATCCATGCATACCATATTTATTTGCATTCTCGTTGCCATCCTCGAAAATCCTAAGAAACTCAAGGACCCTCGGAGAGAGTTGGGGATTTTTCAATTTCATATTTGATTTTATCAAATAGTGAAGACGAGGATATTGGATTTAATTTATTTTTCTCTCCGGAAAATATTTCATTTTAAATAAAAAATGAGGGGAGATAATATGACTTCTCCAAAATAATTGAAATAACGGAGGAAAAATGTTAAAATCATTTTTGGGATTTTATTTGATTTTATTTGGAATTTTATTTGCCCTAGAAAAATTTGCACGTTTTAAAAAGCTGCATTTTAGGGGCCAAGAAAAGTTCATCTAGTTCTAAATATTTTATTTAGACGGAGGAAACTTATTTTGGAATTTTTAGATTTTTTATTTATTTTTCTAGGAATTTTTCTTTCGGCGGAATAATTAAAAAAAGCGGACCATACCGACCGGGCCAAAGGCCCACCGAGCCAGCCGACCATGAGCGCCACCGCCTTCCCCCACGCGCGCCGTGGCGAGGCACGGACGCCGAGGGCGAAGTCCGAGCCGGACTCCACCCCGGCGCCCTTCCCTGCCGAGCCGCCTCACCCTATAAATGCCCGCCACCACCACACCACCACCCGCCACCACCCGAGCCCCCCGCCGCCGAACCCGCCGGAGCCCGAGCCCCGAGCCGCCTCGAGCCCCGATCCGCCGTCGCCGCCGCCATCACGTCGCCATGCCCAGCCGAGTCGCCGCCCTCCCGCCGAGTCGCCGCCCTCGCCGACCCGCCCACCGGAACCCGCGAGCCCGCCTCCACGGGAGGTACTCGATCCCGCCGGCGGTTTTTTTTAGAAAACCCTTCGGTTTTTTTTAAAAAAAACCCTAGATCGTTTTTTTATATATATCGGTTTATTTTCGTCGGTTTATTTAATTAGCGAACGTCCGTTCGTCCGTTCGTTCTAACGAACGCGTTCACTGTTTAGGTTCTGTTAACGAACGCTCGCTCGCTTAGCGTTCGTCGCTTTTCTTTTATCGATTTATTCCGCGGTTATTACGATCGCGATTTCGATCCAATTTTCAAACCTGTTTATCTTTTCGCCGTTTATCGGAATCAGGCGATTCAAGCGCTGGAGTTTCATCTCAAACCCTCTTTCCGAATAATCAACTTAAACCAGTTTTTATCGTTGTAAAATTTGACTCTAGTTCATATTAGTAAACGGACCCTATTTCTTTCGCCGCTTAAGTTTCGTTGTTTCGCTTTGGTTTGATTCTTTTTGCAAACCGGAGTTCTTAAGTTGAACTCTCCGTCAACCTCTTTCAGTTGAAGTTTCGCTTTGCATCTTTGTTTGTTGCTTATCTATGTATTGTTTGCTTGTGATAGAATTCCTGGAGTGCGAAGCGTGTTACTACGAGTCTCTAGGATTCACGGATCGTCAGCAAGGCAAGTAACACTTGATCATATCTTTCCATACCCAGTTTTTATGCATTAGCTCAATCCTCAAACATTTCATGATTAGGATGGCATTAATTTGTGGGTTGGGAAGTAGATGATGAGGTAGGAACCTATTGCCCTGTTACTTTCAAACCCTTGGGAGTTACTTCTACGTGTTGCTTATATTGCTATGCTATGCTCGTAGACGTGGTTTGGGTTTGAGAGATATTCACGACAGATATGAGATTGTTAATTAATGGTTTACTTTAAGGTGGCGACTTAAATACACATCTGGGTGGATTGAGGCACCTGGGAACCCAAAGGTTGTCTGTTTTTTTGGAAATCCTGGGTACCGTGTGATCTTCCTAAGGACCGCCACCTGTGCTCAAAGGGACTCGAGACTATTCATGCTAGAAACTTCCGTGTGCAGCCACAAGCTATTATGGGCTCTAGCATAGTTGAGTAAGTTACGTGAAGCTCTCAAGAGGTAGATCAGCAGTAGTGGGTTTTATAGGTTTGGTATGATCTATCCGGAGTAGAGAGTTAATGTTTCTGAAAGACTGTGTCTCGGTCATCCGTTTCTCAAACACCATGTAGTGCGAGAAACCAACGGAGGCGACCGAGTCTTGTGGGGAAAAGTGCGCAAACCTCTGCAGAGTGTACAATCTAATCATGGTTAGCCGTGTCCCCGGTTATGGACAATTCTGAGTATCTAGTACTTGAGTAATCACATGTATCTCATCACTCTAAATTAATAATGTTGGGTTGTTAATCACTTTAATTGGGATTGAGTTGGGGTTATACCTTCTCAATGATGTTTCAACCACCATGATAGTTAAAATAAAATTTATTCCTTTGATGTAGGGACAAATTGGCTTTTCGCAAAACCGTAACCATAGAGCTTTCCACCAGCCATATATGCATGTAGTATAGCTTGTTCTTTCACTACTCTATGTGTTATATTGCCAGCATATTCCATGTGCTGACCCGTTCTCGGGCTGCAACGTATTATGTTGCAGACTATTCAGACGAGGAGTAAGGATCGTAGGTCGTTGCCGTGCAGCTCAGTTATGCCGTTGGAGTTGATGGACTCACTTTATCTTCCAAGCCTTCCGCTGTTATCGCATTAGATGGCCTTAAGCCATACTATTGTAATAAGTTCTCTTTCGAGACATTCGATGTAATAAGTGTGTGATTGCTACTCTGTTATAAATCCTTCGATCTTGTGTGTGTCAAAGATTACCGATCCGGGGATGTAGCACGTAGACTTGACCATCTCGAGGTCGGGTCGCTACAAGATGGTATCGAGCACACGCTGAGTGTAGGACACCACCACTAAGATAAAACCATGGGTCACTCCTCTCTACTCATTTTGACCTCTCTCCATTTTCCACTCTTTAGGATGACGGAGATGAAGTACAAGTTTGCCCAACCGGATGAAGACACACCTTTGGACGCCACTTGAAGGAAGTCACTAGGTACTGAATATTGGAATACCAAGCTTCACCGGACGCATAACGCCACCTTACCGAAGAAGAATGCTGGAAGATTCAAGCTCTAGTTCCTAAGGACGTTTGCGCCAAGCACAGAGCCCATAGTATGTGTTTTCAATGCACCAACATGGAGTTTAGGCAAGAGTATGGCAGCTCACATTACCATGGGACGCATTGGATAAGTCTACAGTAAGGAGCTTAAAGACACCATATACAAATATGTGGGCGCCGAGACGAGCAATGGGAAGTAATCAGCACCAAGAAGGATAGATCCATTGCAGCTTTCATTCAGGAGCTAAACCAACACATTCGACGTCAGGAGAACCAGATGTGCGCAGACATGATGGAGTTGAAGAAGGCGAAGACCAAGATCGTCGAGCTGGAGGAAGAACTCAAGTCTACACGCGATGGATATGAGGAGGAAATCAAGATATTACTGGAAAAGAACGACGACCTAGTCAAGAAGATTGGAGTTTTCATGGGAGGACCAACACCCCAGGAAGAGGAGCAAGAAGAGGAAGAAGACCCCGCTTGTCCAGACAACTACATCATCATCGACGACACCGACTCAGATCCAAGTGATGATGACTATGAAGACGAAGCTGGAGTAGACATCATGGAGTCTTCCACCGATCAAAATTTCTAGATGACCACCAAATATTAGTAGTATTTTCCCCCATGTAACTGGTAGTAGTTGAGCACTTATGCGATAGTCCTAGATCGTTTTGTATGCCCTTGCTTGCTTGATTGAATGAATGTGTGTTTTTGCCTTATGTGCATATGGGTAGTGTTTTCTCACTAGACCTCTTTCTATTTCTAATCTCTCCTCTAAACCCTCGGATGCCTCCGAGACGTGACCCGGTTTTGCTTTTCCACCGGAGCTCACTCACTGATCCAACAATGTAATGCCTTGATGCAATTGCTAGTTCGTAACCAGGCAATGCCAACAACAACAACAACCCGCCGCCAAAGGGACAATTTAGCCCGCTTTACGAGGTTACAAGGTGTTTTCCAAAGAGCACCGAGCCAATAGTTGCGATGACCGGTTACGCCAGTATTGAAAGGGAGTTAACCACCGCAGGATGCACGGATCTTTGAAAGAGTGCGCTTTGCGCACATCAATTGGATGGACCAAGACCGCATGGTGGGAGAATTACACGGCTACTTTTCCTATAGCCAATGTCACTTGGGACCAGTTCAACAAGCTTTTCGCACGCCCATGTTTCAACCGGATCCATGCAGATAAAGAAGCGTGAGTTTCGCAATTTACGCCCGAGGGAACCGTCTTCGTGGCCCGATCGTGGACGAGTTTAGCAAGTTATCACGCTATGCCCTGATGATGTGGCCACGGATGCCGCGAAGCAAGAGAAGTTCATGGAAGGGCTGAATGATGATATGAGTATGCAGTTGATGGTGGCAACTTTCAACAACTACCGGAGTTGGTAGATAAGGCCCTAATGATTGAAGGAAAGCAGCAGACAAATTGCGAGTCGTAAGAGGAAGTATGGACAAGGGAAGTATAACTCAGAGCTCACCAAACCTCACTTAACCCCGAACTCGGGAGGACTAGTTCATAACCATGGAGGACATAACCATACTGGAGGAGGATCGCATAATGGTGCGAAGAATGGGAATGGAAATGGAGTCAACAATAATCAGAATCGCTCTAACCCAGCTACACCCGCCAAGAGGGACTTAAGCCAAGTTATTTGCTTTAAGTGCGGGAAGACAGGCACTATGCCAATGACTGCCTCAAGGAAAGAATGGAAGCGGGAATGGGAGCACCGGAAGAAGCCCAATCCATTCAACAAAGGACAAGTGAACCACGTTAACGTGGAGGAAGTTGAAGAGCAGCCGACGCGGTAATAGGTAAGTTTCGTTCACCATTTACCGCTATTGTTCTTTTCGATCTTGGTGCATCGCATTCATACATATCAAGGGATTTGTGGATAAGTTTAAGTTGCCAACCTGCACCCTTAGAACCCTCTTTAGTGAGCTCGCCTTGAGCAGAGTATATGGCTAGCAGATGGTGCACCCAGATACCCCTAATCATTGGCACGCATGTTTTTCCGTCTGACCTAATTATCTTGGAGTCGCAAGGATTGGATGTGATATTAGGTATGGATTGGATGTCAAAGTTTGGAGGAAGTATTGACTGTGTTAGCAAGTCAATTTATCTTACCACCCCAGAGGGAAAAAGGATTAAGTATGTATCTAGGCATGTGCCTAGGAGGAGCCAAGTGAATACCCTCACGGAGTTGTACAAGAGGAAGTACCAGAGTGAAGGATTATCCAGATGTTTTTCCGAAGAGTTACGGGCATGCCACCGGATCGAGATATCGAGTTTCGATAGAGCTAATGCCGTGCAGGGCCAATATCAAAGAGACCCTATCGGATGCCCGCAAATGATCCGGAGGAAATTAAGAAGCGAGATCAAGGAGCTATTGGAGAAAGGTTACATTCAGTAGAAGTTCATCACCTTGGGGAGCTCCAAGACTTTTGGTGGAGAAGAAGGATAAATCCCTAAGGATGGTTGTTGATTACCGAGCTCGAATGAAGTAACGATAAAGAACAAGTATCCTTTACCGATGATTAATGATCTGTTTGATCAGTTGCAAGGAGCTAAGGTGTTTTCTAAGATTGATCTACGATCGAGGATACCATCGATTGAAGATCCGAGAGAAGGATATACCAAAGACAACATTCACCACTCGATATGGATTATATGAGTATACGGTCATGTCGTTTGGACCGACTAACGCCCTGCCTATTTTATGAGTATGATGAAAAAGTGTTCATGGAGTATTTGGACAAGTTTGTTGTGGTGTTTATCGATGATATTATGGTTTACTCAAGAACGAAGAGGAGCACGCAGAACACCTACGCTTGGTTCTTGAGAAACTCGAGGAACACCAGTTATATGCCAAATTCAGCAAGTGCGAGTTTTGGTTGAAGGAAGTTGGATTTCTTGGGCATGTTATATCGGGAGAGGGTATAGCAAGAGATCCCAAAAATTCATCAACACCGAATGGTTGGCACCCACTTCATCGTGAGATTCGCAGTTTCCTTGGACTAGCAGGGTATTATCGGGGATTCATTGAGAATTTCTCCAAGATTGCTAAACCAATGATATAATTACTAAAGAAGGATACCAAGTTCAAATGGACAGAGGATTGTGAGACAAGCTTCCAAGAGTTGAAGAAACGGTTGACTACAGCCCAAAGGTTGACCTTGCGGATATACAAAAGGAGTTTCAAGTGTATTGTGATGCCTCCCGCTTGGGACTTGGATGTGTTCTTATGCAGGAAGGAAAAGTTGTTTCAGATGCCTCACGACAACCTGAAGCCTCATGAGTTAAACTCCGCCACGCATGATTTGGAGTTAGCAAATGTAGTACATGCGTTGAAGACACGGAGACATTATCTCATGGGAAACCGTTGTGATGTGTACACGGATCATAAGAGTTTGAAGTACATTTTCACACGTATGAGTTAAACCTCGCATGAGGAGATGGCTGGAACTTATAAAGGATTACGACATGAAGCTACACTATCATCCGGAAAAGCCAACATTGTAGCAGACGCTTTGAGTCGGAAGAGTTATGCCAATATCCTTAAGGGTAGAGGACTGCCAAAGGAGTTAGCAGAGGATGTTATGGAACTTCAGTTGGAGATTGTTCCAAGAGGTTTTCTTGCAATAATGGAGGTCCAGTCGACCTTCTTAGACAAGATTCGAGACGCTCAAAAGGAGGATAAAGAGATTGCTGAGATAAGAGAGAAAATGGGCAAAGGAAAAGCCAAAGGCTTTCGCGAAGATGAGCACGATACCTTGTGGTTTGAGGATCGGATCTATGTGTCCAACAATTTGGAGATCAGGAAGTTAATACTTCAAGAGGCCCATAACTCACCATACTCGATTCACCCCGGAAACACCAAGATGTATTTGGACTTGAAGGAACGTTTCTGGTGGACTGGTATGAAGAAGGATATTGCCGAGTATGTAGCCGTTTGTGATGTATGCGAGAGTGAAGGCAGAGCACCAAAAGCCAGCAGGATCTGTTGCAGCCTATGCCAATACCGAATGGAAGTGGGACAAACTTGGCATGGATTTTATCACGGATTACCCGTAACCAAAGCAGGATATGATTCAATATGGGTAGTAGTGGATCGGTTAACCAAAGTAGCTCACTTTATCCCAGTGAAAACAACCTATACAAGTGCCAAGTTGGCCAAGATATATATGACCAGGATCGTATGTTTGCATGGAGTTCCGAGGAGTATCGTGTCGGATAGAGGAACACCGCTTACTTCAAAGTTTTTGGCATCAACTACACCAAACTTTGGGTACCAGATTGGAGTTTAGTACGCGCTCCACCCATGACGGATGGACAGATCGAGAGAGTCAATCAGATTTTGGAGGACATGTTGAGAGCCTCGTGCGCTAGATTATGGATCTAGTTGGGATGACAATTTGCCGACGCAGAATTCTCATACAACAACAGCTACCGTGCCGCTTTGAAGATGGCACCGTTCAAGCTCAGATGGACGCAGATGTAGAACACCATTGATGTGGGATGAGGTTGGAGACCGTCGGTTGTTTGGACCAGATTTGATCAAAGACTCAGAGGAGAAGGTTAAACCGATCGAGAGAAAGGCTAAAGATTGCTCGGTCTAGACGTAAGAGTTACGCAGATTCAAAACGCAAGGAAGTAACCTATAAAATCGGAGATGAGTATATCATGAGTATCACCCCGAGGGAATGAAACGTTTTGGAGTAAAGGGAAAGTTAGCCCCAAGATTTGTTGGACCGTATCGTGTTTTGGAACGGATGGGAGAAGTTGCCTACAAGCTGGAGTTACCTGAAGGACTGTCAGGAGTTCATGATGTGTTTCATGTGTCGCAATTGAAGAAGTGCCACGCTGAGATGGCTGACATACCACTAAAGGATACAGTACCCCTGGAGGCGATACAATTGGATAATAACTTGACTTATGAGGAGAAGCCAAGAAGATTCTCGAGTTTGATAGCCGAGTCACTCGCAACAAGGTGATCAAGTTTTGTAAAGTTCAATTGGAGCCACCATACCGAGGAGGAAGCCACCTGGGAGCGAGAAGATGATATTCGCAAGGACCATCCGCACCTATTTTCTAGCCAACCCGAATCTCGAGGGCGAGATTCATCTTAAGGGGGGTAGGTTTGTAACATCCCAAATTTTCAATTTGGCATATGTTATACATAGGTCATCCATGCATACCATATTTATTTGCATTCTCGTTGCCATCCTCGAAAATCCTAAGCAACTCAAGGACCCTCGGAGAGAGTTGGGGATTTTTCAATTTCATATTTGATTTTATCAAATAGTGAAGACGAGGATATTGGATTTTAATTATTTTTCTCTCCAGAAAATATTTCATTTTAAATAAAAAAAATGAGGGGAGATAATATGACTTCTCCAAAATAATTGAAATAACGGAGGAAAAATGTTAAAATCATTTTTGGGATTTTATTTGATTTTATTTGGAATTTTATCTGCCCTAGAAAAATTTGCACGTTTTAAAAAGCTGCATTTTAGGGGCCAAGAAAAGTTCATCTAGTTCTAAATATTTTATTTAGACGGAGGAAACTTATTTTGGAATTTTAGATTTTTATTTATTTTTCTAGGAATTTTTCTTTCATGAATAATTAAAAAAGGACCCGCCGATCGGGCCAAAGGCCCACCGAGCCAGCCGGCCCATGAGCCGCCGCCTTCCCAGCACCAGCCGAGGCACGGACGCCGAGGGCGAAGTCCGAGCCGGACTCCACCCCGGCGCCTCTTCCCAAGCCGAGCCGCCCGCCCCTATAAATGCCGCCCGCCACCACACCACCACCACGCCGCCACCCGAGCCCCACGCCTGAACCCACCGGAGCCTGAGCCCCGAGCCGCCTGAGCCTCGATCCGCCCGTCGCCGCCGCCCGCCGCCCGCCCTCCCGTCGAGTCACCGCCGCCCCTCGCCGACCCGCCCCACCGGAACCACCGAGCCGCCCGCCCGCACGGACGCCTCGCCAGAGGTACCGATCCCGCCACGGTTTTTCTAGAAAACCTTCGGTTTAAAAAAAAAACCTAGATCGTTATATATATATATATATATATCGGTTTATTTTCGTCGGTTTATTTAATTAGCGAACGTCCGTTCGTCCGTTCGTTCTAATGAACGCGTTCACTGTTTAGGTTCTGTTAACGAACGCTCGCTCGCTTAGCGTTCGTCGCTTTTCTTTTATCGATTTATTTCGCGGTTATTCGATCGCGATTTCGATCCAATTTTCAAACCTGTTTATCTTTTCGCTCGTTTATCGGAATCAGCGATTCAAGCGCTGGAGTTTCATCTCAAACCCTCTTTCCGAATAATCAACTTAAACCAGTTTTATCGTTGTAAAATTTGACTCTAGTTCAGATTAGTAAACGGACCCTATTTCTTTCGCCGCTTGAGTTTCGTTGTTTCGTTTGGTTTGATTCTTTTTGCAAACCGGAGTTCTTAAGTTGAACTCTCCGGTCAACCTCTTTCAGCTGAAGTTTCGCTTATGCATCTTTGTTTGTTGCTTATCTATGCATTGTTTGCTTGCGATAGAATTCCCGAGTGCGAAGCGTGTTACTCTGAGTCTCTAGGATTCACGGATCGTCGAAGAAGGCAAGTAACACTTGATCATATCTTTTCATACCCAGTTTTTATGCATTAGCTCAATCCTCAAACATTGCATGATTAGGATGGCATTAATTTGTGGGTTGGGAAGTAGATGATGAGGTAGGAACCTATTGCCCTGTTACTTTCAAACCCTTGGGAGTTACTTCTACGTGTTGCTTATATTGCTATGCTATGCTCGTAGACGTGGTTTGGGTTTGAGAGATATTCACGACAGATGTGAGATTGTTAATTAATGGTTTACTTTAAGGTGGCAACTTAAATACACATCTGGGTGGATTGAGGCACCTGGGGAACCCAAAGGTTGTCTGCTTTTTTGGAAATCCGGGGTACCGTGTGATCTTCCTAAGGACCGCCACCAGTGCTCAAAGGGAACTGAGACTATTCATGCTAGAAACTTCCGTGTGCAGCCACAAGCTATTATGGGCTCTAGCATAGTTGAGTAAGTTACGTGAAGCTCTCGAAGAGGTAGATCAGCAGGTAGTGGGTTTTATAGGTTTGGTATGATCTATCCGAGTAGAGAGTTAATGTTTCAAAGATCGTGTCTCGGTCATCCGCTTCTCAAATACCATGTAGCGCGAGAAACCAACGGAGGCGATCGAGTCTTGTGGGGAAAAGTGCGCAAACCTCTGCAGAGTGTACAATCTGATCATGGTTAGCCGTGTCCCCGGTTATGGACAATTCTGAGTATCTAGTACTTGAGTAATCACATGTATCTCATCACTCTAAATTAATAATGTTGGGTTGTTAATCACTTTAATTGGGATTGAGTTGGGGTTATACCTTCTCAATGATGTTTCAACCACCATGATAGTTAAAATAAAATTTATTCCTTTGATGTAGGGACAAATTGGCTTTTCGCAAAACCGTAACCATAGAGCTTTCCACCAGCCATATATGCATGTAGTATAGCTTGTTCTTTCACTACTCTATGTGTTATATTGCCAACATATTCCATGTGCTAACCCGTTCTCGGGCTGCAACGTATTATGTTGCAGACTATTGAGACGAGGAGTAAGGATCGAGGTCGCTGCCGTGCAGCTCGCTTATGCCGTTGGAGTTGATGGACTCACTTTATCTTCCAAGCCTTCCGCCGTTATCGCATTAGATGGCCTTAAGCCATACTATTGTAATAAGTTCTCTTTCGATACATTCGATGTAATAAGTGTGTGATTGCTACTCTGTTATAAATCCTTCGAGTACTGTGTGTGTCAGCATTACCGATCCAGGGATGACACAGAAGCACATAGACTTGACCATCTGAGGTCGGGTTGCTACAGAATTGTCCTCGTTGCTTCGTAGAAGGCTTATGTCCTTAATGCACCGCTCGATGTGCTGAACCTCGAACGTCGTTTGTGGATGTTGCGAACATCTGACATACACGTTTTGATAACTACGTGATAGTTCAGTAATGTTAAACGGTTTAGAGTTGAGGCACCGAAGACGATTTCGAATTGTCGCGAAACATATGAGATGTTTTGAGGGCTGAAATTGGGATTTCAGGCTCGTGCCCACATCAAGAGGTATAAGACCTCTGACAATTTTCTTAGCCTACAAACCAAGGGAGAAACGCTCAATCGATGAGCTTGTGCTCAGATTGTCTGAGTACAACAATCACTTGAATCGAGTGGGAGTTGATCTTCCAGATGAGATAGTGATGTTTCTCCAAAGTCATTGCCACCATGCTACTAGAGCTTTGTGATGAACTATAACATATCAGGGATAGATATGATGATCCTTGAAATATTCGCAATGTTTGACACCGCGAAAGTAGAAATCAAGAAGGAGCGTCAATTTTTGATGGTTAGTGAAACCACTAGTTTCAAGAAGGGCAAGGGCAAGAAGGGATACTTCATGAAACGGCAAATCAGCTGCTGCTCTAGTGAAGAAACCCAAGGTTGAACCCAAACCCGAGACTAAGTGCTTCGTAATAAGGGGAACATCAACGGAGCAGAATTACCCCGATACTTGGTAGATGAGAAGGTCTGGCAAGGTCGATAGAAGTATATTGGATATACATTATGTTAATGTGTACTTTACTAGTACTCCTAGTAGCACCAGGGTATTAGATACCGGTTCGGTTGTTAAGTGTTAGTAACTCGAAATAAAAGCTACGGAATAAACGGAGACTAGCTAAAGGCGAGGTGACGATATGTGTTGGAAAAACATTGTTTCCTCGACGATTTTCTTGAGGAAAGGTTGTATTTGATACAACCAGAAGGTTTTGTCAATCCTGAAAGATGCTAACAAGTATGCAAGGCTCCAGCAATCCTACTAAGGATTGGAGTAAGCATCTCGGAACTGGAATATACACTTTGATGAGATGATCAAAGATTTTGGGTTTATACAAAGTTTATGAGAAACTTGCATTTCCAAAGAAGTGAGTGGGAGCACTATAGAATTTCTGATGAGTATATGTTGTTGACATATTGTTGATCAGAAATGATGTAGAGTTTCTGGAAAGCATATAGGGTTATTTGAAAAGTGTTTTTCAAGGGAAAACCTGGATTAAGCTACTTGAACATTGAGCATCAAGATCTATAAGGATAGATCAAAAATGCTTAATAGTACTTTCAAGTGAGTACGCACCGTGACAAGATTTTGAAGTAGTTCAAAATAGATCAGCAGAGAAGGAGTTCTTGGCTGTGTAATAAGGTGTAAGTATTGAGTAAGACTCAAGACCTGAACACGGCAGAATAGAGAGAAAGGACGAAGGTCGTCCCCTATGCTTAGACGTAGGCTCCATAGTATGCTATGCTGTGTACCGCACCTGATGTGTGCCTTGCCACATGTCTGGCAAGAGGGTACAAAGGTGATCAAGGAGTGGATCACCAGATAGCGGTCAAAATTATAAGGATATGTTTCTCGGTTATGGAGGTGATAAAGAGTTCGACGTAAAGAGTTGCGTCGATGCAAGCTTAACACCTATCCGGATAGCTCTGAGTAGAGATACCGGATACGTATAATGGAGCAACAATTTGGAATAGCTCCAAGTGGAACGTGGTAGCAGCATCTACGATATGACATAAAGTTTTGCGAAATACATAGGGATCTGAATATTGCAGACCCGTAGACTACAACCTATCTCACAAGCATAACATGATCAAACCCAGAACTCATTGAGTGTTAATCACATAGTGATGTGAACTAGATTATTGATTCTAGTAAACTCTTTGGATGTTGATCACATGGCGATGTGACCTGTGAGTGTTAATCACATGGCGATGTGAATTAGATTATTGACTCTAGTGCAAGTGGGAGACTGTTGGAAATATGCCCTAGAGGCAATAATAAATTAGTTATTATTATTATATTTCCTTGTTCATGATAATCGTTTATTAACCATGCTATAATTGTATTGATAGGAAACTCAGATACATGTGTGGATACATAGACAACACCATGTCCCTAGTAAGCCTCTAGTTGACTAGCTCGTTGATCAATAGATGGTTACGGTTTCCGACCATGGACATTGGATGTCGTTGATAACGGATCACATCATTAGGATAATGATGTGATGGACAAGACCCAATCCTAAGCCTAGCACAAAGATCGTGTAGTTCAGTATGCTAAAGCTTTTCTCATGTCAAGTATCATTTCCTTACACCATGAGATTGTGCAACTCCGGATACCGTAGGAATGCTTTGGGTGTACCAAACTTCACAACGAATCGGGTGGCTATAAAGGTACACTACGGGTATCTTCGAAAGTGTCTGGGTTGGCACGAATCGAGACTGGGATTTGTCACTCCGTGTGACGGAGAGGTATCTCTGGGCCCACTCGGTAGGACATCATCATATGCGCAATGTGACCAAGGAGTTGATCACGGGATGATGTGTTACGGAACGAGTAAAGAGACTTGCCGGTAACGAGATTGAACAAGGTATGGAGATACCGACGATCGAATCTCGGGCAAGTACTATACCGGTAGACAAAGGGAATTGAATACGGGATTGATTGAATCCTTGACATCGTGGTTCATCCGATGAGATCATCGTGGAACATGTGGGAGCCAACATGGGTATCCAGATCCCGCTGTTGGTTATTGACTGGAGAATGTCTCGGTCATGTATGCATGATTCCCAAACCCGTAGGGTCTACACACTTAAGGTTCGATGACGCTAGGGTTTGGGGGGGGGGGGAACCCTAAAGGGGGTCGCCCCCTTGCCTTGGGGGGCAAGGCAACCCCCCTGGCTGCCGCCCCCTCCTCAGATTGGATCTGAGGGGGCCGGCCCCCCTCTCCCTTGCCCCTATATATATATGTGGGGGGTGGGAGGGCAGCCGCACCCAAGTTCTGGCGCAGCCCTCCCCCTCTCCCAAGTCCTCCTCCTCTCCCGCGGTGCTTGGCGAAGCCCTGCAGGATTGCCACGCTCCTCCTTCACCACCACGCCGTCGTCTTTGCTGCTGGACGGAGTCTTCCCAACCTCTCCTTCTCCCCTTGCTGGATCAAGGCGTGGGAGACGTCACCGGGCTGCACGTGTGTTGAACGCGGAGGCGCCGTGGTTCGGCGCTTAGATCGGAATCAACCGCGATTTGAATCGCTACAAGTACGACTCCTACATCCGCGTTCTTGCAACGCTTCCGCTTAGCGATCTACAAGGGTATGTAGATGCACTCCCCTTTCCCTCGTTGCTAGATTACTCCATAGATTGATCTTGGTGATGCGTAGAAAATTTTAAATTTCTGCTACGATCCCCAACACTCCCGTGGTCGGCGCTAGATATCTAGGCTTCCGATGAGGACACAACCATCTTCAGGGTATCGAGCACCATCGAGGTCCAGAATGGTGCTTCCTCTCTCTTCTGGCAGGATCAATGATTGTTGGTGTCTCCCTCCAACAACTTACCCTCATTTGTGTGCTCTAGTCAACCAACACCTTGGGCGCAGTGTACGGTGTGGGACAACATAGCCAACAACTCTTGAACTAGTAATCTTCGCGGATCCCTTTTAATTGATGCCATTATGCAATTCTTGGATATCCTGCGTTTGATCTTGGGCGAGTAGCTTCTCGAGGGCTCGGACAAGTGGATCTACAACTGGACCGTCCCTGAGGAGCACACTACAAAGACACCTATCTCATCACTTTTGTTGGTTGCATCGACTGCGGATGGGAGCATCTGGTATGGAAATCATGGGCACCCCTTAAGTTCAAGTTCTTCGTCTGGCTAGTGTTGCGTGGCTGGTGCTGGAATTCAGACAGTTTGGCAAACACGACTTGCCTCACCTAGCGGTTTTCCCCGTGTGCTGCCACCTTTTGTTGCAATGTGTTTTTGCGCAGGGGGTCTGGATGTGGATTCTTTAGTGGATCTTTCCAACACCTAACCCCATCGGCATACACCACCATCCTTGCCCGTGGTCCGACTTGCAGCTTGTTGTGCATCCGAAACTACGCAAAAGGCGTTACCTTAGTCATCACATGCGCTTTTGCATTGTATCTGGCTTGACCATAATAAACGTAGGGTCTTTAGACACACTTCTCTACCACCATCGGTTGTGGTCTAGGGGGTAACCTTTGTGCGCTATCTGGACCAAACTTTGTAAATGTTTTTTTCCTCTGCATATCTTAATATTTCTACACAAAAATGTCCTGCATTGTTGCGTGTTTTTCAAACAAAATGTACTTGTCAAGTTTGCTTCAAGCGCTGCTTCATTCTCCAATCGACATTTTCCTCTTAAGCTTGAGGAGCTCTAGAATTAATTCTATGGATGGTGACTCGCACCTAAAACTCCAAGTCATTAGCCTCGGGCGTATTGATTGACCCCTTAGTCGCAAGGAAGGAGGGCGAGAAGCATTGTAGAACAACAAAGAAAATTGTTTTGGGGCAACAAAATAATACCAGAATATATATTAAAATACTTATCCTCTACTTCTTGAACGGCTAAGCTTTTTTTTTTTTTGCGGGAAGGGATAAAAAAATCTGTTTTGTAATTCAGTGGTGCTGGTCTTCGACTTGGAAATAAAAGGAAAAAATATCGATGAAATGGACACTAATGTAATCCATATCCAAGTGAATGGAAGTGGCCACCCCACAAACGTCGTGTCGGTGCACCTATCTTGCCGATCCGGGCTTTCAGAACCCAAAACCCCGAACCGAGCGCGCGCTCATCTATAAACTGCGCCCGGACATCACAGCGAGGCATCATACGCCCACACTCACTACTTGGCTCGTACTGTCGTATACACTACAGCACCGAAAAGGCTGCCAAGGGGCTCCGTCGTCCATGGACGTGCCGACCGCCGGACAAGCCGCCGCTGCACCGCAGCGCAAGGCGTGGGAGTGGGAGGGCCGGGTGGTGTCCCCGGTGCCGGCGGCGACGGCGGACGAGGCGTGGGCGCTGCTGTCGGACTTCCTGGCGTTCCACAAGTGGCACCCGCGCGTGGCGGTGTGCCGCCTGGCGTCGTCCTCCGGCGCGGCGGCGCCCGGGTGCGTGCGCTACTGCGAGGGCACCCCGCCCGACGACGGGGCGCCCGCCGACTGGGCGCACGAGACGCTCCTCGAGCACGACCAGGCCCGCCGCTTCTTCCGCTACGAGATGAACGACAACAACATGGGCTTCGGCACCTTCTTCGCCGCGTTCCGCGTCGTCCCCGCCGCGGCCAGCGGCTGCGAGCTGCGGTGGGAGTTCGAGTGCGAGCCCGTGCGGGGCACGCCCAAGGAGGCGCTCGAGGCGCGGCTGCAGGCCGGGCTCGATGGCATGGCCGCACGCGTGCACGAGCACCTCATGTCCGCGCGCGCGGCCGTCGCCGTCGCCGCAGCCACCGCGCCGACGACCACCGTGACTGCAGGGCTGGAGGCCGCCGATGAGCTCAAGCTGGACAGCTCCATCGCGGCCTGAACTCTGAGCCTCTGAGCACTCGACGGACGAGGGACGACTTACGTTTGGTTGTGATCTCGTCTTGTTCGTTTCTCACGGTACTACGTTGTCTGATGATATTTTCTCTTTGTTTTGTTCTGGGCCTTTGTCTGCTTGCCGTTATGTATGTGCGCGTACGTGCCGTTTTACTACAGTACGGTTGGGCCCCTATACAGCTGTACCGGGAATAAATGTATGATATTACTCCTAGTAATATATGCAAAAGTGATCAGTGCATGTGCAGCCTTTTTCCGTCTTAATACAGTACTCGCTTATGAAAAATATAATTTGTGGCATGGATTTATAGGTCTTTGATTTGATCACCGCAAAAATATTTTGTTTGTCACAAAAAAAAAGTTTTATCACTCTATGTAGAGACCAGGGGTTATCCTCTTTTTTGAAAAAAAAATTGCATTCGTTGTCAAATGGAGTTATAATCATATTTTTTGGCATAGATTATATATGTTTCACAAGTTAAATCGACGAACTAAATTCCCATTTCCGGCTTATATTCCCATCCGAAGGAAGTACTTGTTTTCTTTGTTATGTCTTGAACAATGCACGGGTGTATCTTTTTTACCCTTTATGGTATGTTAAAAGTATAAGTGGTGCTCTATCTCATTTCAAAATTTAGACTGTAGACTTGAAATATATACTTTTTGATCAAAGAGACCGCCTCTCCTATTTCCATTACCAGAAACCACCAAGTTTTCTTACAAAAGGACAAAAAAAACAAAGGGTAACATCGTGAATGGCATCAACCTAACGTCTGGGCTCAAACGCGGCTCAAACCAGCAAAGAAGTTATCAACTACCAACTCCAAAAGGTTTTTAACTAAAACATGCGACAGATACCACGGTACAGGCCAAAAGGCAGAGATAGAAGAAAGGAAACACGCCTTCGAGGAGCATCCACCCAAAAAACTCGCTTGGGTTTAGTCCTAGGTTCAGAATGCCAGCAGCATCACCCCGCTGTAATTCTTCTCCCTCCCAGACGCCATCCATGAGCTGTCGTGAAGACCTCCCCAACAACTCTTACAACTTGTCTCATGTGTGCCGCCATCAGTTTATTTCTTTCGGGGTTTTTCTGCAAAATATTCCAACCATGAAGCCATTTCAGAAACAAATTAATAGGGGTACAAGGATCATCAACCTTGTTGTTATAAAAAGTTAATAGGGGTACAAGGATCATCAACCTTGTTGTTATAAAAAATCACACTATTGCGCAATTTCCAGAAGGTCCAGCAAATGGCATAAACCCTACCATTACTAGCCATCTCTCATCCTTACTGAATTTTTTTATCCAAGTACCAATCAATGAATCCATGTTATCAGGAACAACGG
The DNA here is from genome assembly GCA_021605205.1 of Aegilops longissima. Classification (NCBI taxonomy): domain Eukaryota; kingdom Viridiplantae; phylum Streptophyta; class Magnoliopsida; order Poales; family Poaceae; genus Aegilops; species Aegilops longissima. The sequence goes on along the minus strand of CM038678.1, from coordinate 148,417,102 downwards.
ACAAATTATATGCACATTTCAACACATTCCAAAGCAAGCCATTCCAGAAAGCCATTTCAGAAACAAATTAATAGGGGTACAAGGATCATCAACCTTGTTGTTATAAAAAATCACACTATTGCGCAATTTCCAGAAGGTCCAGCAAATGGCATAAACCCCTACCATTACTAGCCATCTCTCATCCTTACTGAATTTTTTTACCCAAGTACCAATCAATGAATCCATGTTATCAGGAACAACAGACAAATTATATGCACATTTCAACACATTCCAAAGCAAGCGGGCTACCGAGCAGGTGAGAAAGAGATGATTGATAGTTTCATCTCGCCCACAAAAAGGGCATTTGCTATCACCCCTTCGGAGTAAGTTATCATCAGTAAGAATACTATTTTTGAGAGTTAACCACATAAAAACTTTCACACTAGGCGGCATTTTAACTTCCGAGATAAAGAGATGTGTGTATTTAACCCCATTTTATATCAAGTGCCTGTAGAAGGATTTGACTGAGTAAATGCCATTTTTAGTGAGAGTCCATCTAACCTCATCTTTTCTATCACACAAAGCAAAAGAAGTAGAAGCCTCTTTAATATGATTCCATAGGTCCAAAGAATCCTGAGTCAGAGTCCTTCTGCATCTCACATTGGTAGTCCCATTCTCAAGAACATCCCTTACAGATTTATTCTTATCAAAACACAGATTGTATAATCTTGGGAAACTATATTTCAGTGTTTTTGACCCAATCAACCAATCCTCCCAAAACCTCACATTCTTCCCATCCCCCACAATGAACCTACAAAGGGAGAAAAAAATGTTCTCTATGTTTGAGGATTTCCACCAAGAACTGTGAATCTATGCATTCACACATTTTCTTTTCTGATATTTATCAAGAATAATTTGCTACCACAACCCGTCTGAATTAAAAAGTTTCCACCATGACTTACAAAGCAGAGCTTTGTTCATCAGAGCTAGATTTTGAATTCCCACATCACAAAAAAAAAAAAGATTTTGAATTCCCAGACCACCCACGTCTTTGGATGGGCCTACAGACCTCAAACCATTTAACAAGATGGTACTTTCTTTTATCAATACTTTCTTGCCATAAAAGTCTAGCCCTAAACAAATCCATTATCTTACAAACACACACTGGCAACCCATAAAAATACACCATAAAGTATGGAATCCAGTAAGAGAAGACTGAATGAGAGTGATTCTTCCAGCACTAGCTAGCAGTCTCACCTGCCAGTTTTCACAATTTTTTCTCCATTTTTCCTTCAGGGGGTTTTCAATGTTTGTTTCTAATCCTGAAATTATTTTAGGCTTGGTAGCGATGTCCGTTGAGTGAGAGATCAACAACAAAACACATGCAGTTACTTTGTTTATCTCGACCCAGTCTTTCGTAGGTGTGCATTGGGTATAGTGTGTGTACGCGTGTGTTAGTTTTTTTTTTTGCGCGTGTTAGTTGGGGTATAAGCGTTCGTGCAGCCAGTTCTTGGATATTTTTATACCAAAAAAATATAATCTAATAAATTCCTACATTTTCGCCTAAAAGAACAATCTTGGATCACAAACTGCGTCGAAGAAGAGGAGGCGGTGCACATGGCCGCCGAGACGGGCCCAAATCACGCCAAACTCGCCAGTTCCCCGTTCATGGAGAGCTCGCTCGCAGAGGTCAGATCGATGAGACGCCCCGCTTATCTCATCCCCGTCTCGTCGCGCAATGAAGCTGCCGGCTGAGTGCGCAGGTGCCACACACGCACACAGCTCACCAGCCGCTCGTGGCGCGGCCTGAGCCGGAACCGCGCATGTGCGGGCAAAAGTTATTGCAGCTCTGCCATGGTCAGGCACGTAGGCCATCTGTGGCGTACGTATGTTTCAGCCTCTGGTGTGACGTGATGCGCTGTTTCAGCTGATCAGCTCGCAATTTCTCAAAAAAAAAAAAAAGCTGATCAGCTCGCATACTTCAAGGCGAGCGGCTCCAACGTTTCATTTTCACCGAAAATGTGGCCATGACACATTGCCGCACCGGGGCCATACGAACTCAAGCCTCGGCGTCTGTGCCACAGTTTTCGGCTTGGAAGTAAACAAACCCATCGGTCTCAGACTGCTCCTGCTAAACCTTCACCGTGTGCGTTGTCGACTCTTGCATCAACACCCACCACTAGGATCTCGGAGCCATACAAACCGAAGGCCTCGGCGGCAGATGTGCTACAGTTCTTGGATTGAAACTAAAGTCTTCAAAGGACGGGGACAAATACATCATTCTCTGATTTGTTCTTCAACCTCCAGTATGCGTTGTCGCCTCTAGGTCCTCAATCTTGGGACTGATCCGTCTAAAAAAATATATTGGAACTGCAAGCAGGAGGCAGAGACAAGAATGCGTACCCGTCCTGGCCGGCCCGTACCATGTGCTTTCGTCACTCACACGCCACTTTTTTTACTTTTGTTTATATTTTTATAAAAGTACTAAATACATATATCATGGAAAAATATTTTAGTTATTTTCTAAAAGTGTTCGTAGCACAGTTTAAAATGTTTACGCAGTGTAAAAACAATGTCCACTCAGCTTTCAAAAAATGGATGTACCATTTAAAAAAATTCACACCTCTCAAAATAAATGCACTTGAAATTTTTGAAAAAATTATACAATGTAAAAATATGAATACGATTCAAAAACAATCTGCGCTACATTTAAAAAATATTCATGCGTCTCAAGAAAATGTTGATAACATATAAAAATGTTACAGTATGTTAAATATGTTCAATAGTTTTAAAAAACATGATTTTTACCACACACAAAAATGTTTCAATGCGTTTTTTTAGAGCACCCAAATTGTGTGCCTTGGCTTTATAGAAGGCAAAGGGCAAAATACAAGAAAAAAAGATAAGCTCCCACTACACGTCAGTGAGAAGCAAACATCATACATACTCAAATGCACGAAAAACAACTCAAACACTAAACAACCTGTCCTAAACTGATCATCATATCCGCGTCTCGACCAACGCCTGTCACCTACAGAGAGCAACGACCCCAAGCAAACTCTCCTTGCCGATGCACCGACCACCCTTGATTGCCGAAAAAAGTAGGCAGATGGGTGACGGGACTCAGACAACCTTAAGAAAGTCATGGTCTTTGGACTCTACAGCAACGGCGTACATAGCGCCCTTCATGAACAATACAAAACCACATCGATCACCAAAGGAACACAAACAAGGACCTCCAGACCATGTCTCCAAAACAATGCCCCAAATAGAGGAACGACGTCAAGGACGCTGCTATCGCCGGCCCGGATCCGAACCTAGCTGTTGCCCAGAGAAAACCAGATAAGTGGGAGAGAGAGAGAGAGAGAGAGAGAGAGAGAGAGAGAGAGAGAGAGAGAGAGAGAGAGAGAGAGAGAGAGAGAGCAAGATGCCAACACACCACAGCGACGCCTTCAAGAAGGAGAACGACACCCACGAGTGTCATCATCACTGGCACCGACCGAAGACGGGAATGACTTCGTCCGAGCCCTCGCGCACTTGCAACTTTGCCAACTGGAATGGGGCACACCATCTGTGTTAGTTCACTCTGCCGCCACCGCATCACCTCGCCTTTGTCGCGCCCCACCACACTGTAAGAACCGGCCAGCACCTCCACACCGAATCACCACCGCAACTATCAGCACCACCATCGCCTAAAAAGCCGAGGCCCGACGACACCACATCAGCAAAACTACACCAAGGCTACCTAGAGACGTCGTACTGACCAGATCAGACCCGCCGGCTGCACTACCTTTTTTTAGACAGGCCGGCCACACTACCCAGATCTGTGGCCAGCCACTAGCAAGCCCCTGCTGGGACTCCACTCGCAGCCCAACGAAGGCGTCGGTCATGTTTGCGCGCGCGCGGCCTAGTCAACCGCCCAACCGCACGCTCGCCCAACCACGGATCTGGCCCATTCGACCCCTAGCCTCCACGAATTATGTCGTGCCGCCAACGGACCTATGCGTCCCGCCGCCTTGCATCACCGTCGGCCACGAGCGCCTCCACCATCCTGTGTGCCCTGCTGTGCCTCTACACACCAGCCACCGAATCGCGCCGCCTCGGCTGAAGTAGCAGTCCCCTGCGGCCCCCACTCCAGGAGAGAGGCCAGGAAGATCCCACCGCCGCTGCCCGGGCTTTGCCCAGCCGCACCCGCCGGTGGCAGAGGGGGGAGGGGAGGTTGGTGCCCGACGGTTAGAGTTTGCGCAGCAGGGTCGATCGCACGCCGGGGGGAGGTTTCAATGTGTCTTTAAATGTTCAAAACATGTGTTAATCTAATCATGTATTTTAAAATGTTAAACATATATAAAAAAAGATTTAGATGTATACCAAAAATGCACAATATGTATGGATAATTAGACATCAAAATTTGGAAAAACTATTAATCATGTATTTTAAAATTTTGAATGTGTAACAAAATGTTCCTAATATATATAATTTCTTACAATGGGTACGGAAAAGTAGACATGTGTTGAAAAAGAAAAGAAAAACCATAGAAAACTGATGAATATAAGAGAGAGAAAACAAAGAACACCGAAGGAAATTAAAGAAAAACATGAAAATAAAAAAGCGACAAAACAGAAAAGGAATAAAACACGAAAACCGATGAAAAATGTAAAAGAAAACACGAAAAAAACTCAATAACCAAACCACTCGACCGACCCGAGGGAGCTCCTATATATGGCGACGCTTCAGGCGCCAGATCAAGGAACTTGCGCTGCTCAACAGGTTATCTTAGGCCAGCTCAATAAAATGTACTTGGGCTTGCCCGTTTCCTTTCTTCGCTCGCTCGGTGTGCTTCTGTTCACTCGTTTTATGGTGGGTTGACATTGTTATGAGCATGGTAACCACAGCCAAATTTTCAGTTCTGTTTAATGGAAAAAAACTTGAGGAGTTCTGTCCATCACGAGGGATCCGACAAGGGGACCCGATATCTCCATACTTGTTCTTGTTAGCAGCAGAGGGTTTGTCGTACCTGTTAAAATCACAAAGAGAGTCATCCAACCTAGGTGGGATTCAAGTGGCACCTTCGGCGCCACTGGTAAACCATCTCCTATTCGCTGATGACAGTCTGCTATTCTTCAAAGCAAACAGTCTGGGTGCTACCGAGGTGAACCAACTGTTGGATATATATTGCAATGCAACAGGTCAGCGGATAAATTTTGACAAATCATCTATATTTTTCAGCAAAGGTGTCCCTGAGGCTGTTCGCAATGATATAAAAAACATTTTGAACGTCCCTAATGAAACCGTGAATGAGAAATATCTGGGAATGCCAACAGACGTAGGGGCCTCAAAAAATGGAGCGTTCAAATACTTAAAGGATAGATTGTGGAGCAAAATCCAAGGATGGGTTGAAAGGACGATGTCTTCTGCGGGCAAGGAAGTGCTAGTCAAAGCGGTGGCCCAAGCCATACCAGTCCATTCCATGTCTTGCTTTAAATTGCCAAGGGGCCTTTGTGAGCATCTGAACATGTTGGTAAGGAAATTTTGGTGGGGGAGTAAGAACGGTCAATGCAAACCACATTGGGTATCATGGAAGGCAATGACTCAACCAAAAGGCATGGGAGGATTGGGGTTCAAAGACTTCGAGCTATTCAATCTAGCTATGTTAGCTAGGCAGGTCTGGCGCATGTTACAGGATACTAACTCCCTCAGTGCGTGCATATTGAAGAGCGTTTATTTTCCAAACACTACTATCTTGGATGCTAACCTCGGAAGTCATCCAAGTCAGAGATGGAGAGCTCTCGTTGAAGGACGAGACACATTGAAGTTGGGTCTGATCAAGCGCATTGGCAAGTGAGAAAGCACCAATATATGGAACGACAATTGGCTCCCCCGTCCGGAGATGATGAGGCCATATGGTTGCATTGCAGGCACACCACCCGTCATAATTGTAGAATTGATAGACCACACTAGCACGACATGGAATAAGCAAAAGATCGACTCCACGTTTCTGGATTTTGATGTGAAAGTCGTACTCAGTATTCCACTCTGTACGACACCCATGCAGATTACTGGAGCTGGGCTCATGAAAGGACCGGCCAGTTCACGGTACGATCGGCCTACAACATGTTAGTGGTGACGAGGCAAAGGAGAGAAGCTTGGGTGGAAGGATCTACGGGTTCCTCAACAGCACAAACAGATTCGAGTTCGTGGAAGACCCTCTGGAAGACGGACGTGCCATCGAAAGTGCGTATGTTCTTATGGAGGTTCTCGAAGCAGTCGCTGCCAACAGAAGATGTGAGGGCACACCAGAAAATGTCTGCGACAAGCTCCTGCGGTTTTTGTGGCGCTCCTGATTCCTGGCGTCACTCCCTCCTTGAGTGCACCATCTCCAGATGTACATGGGCTTTAGTTGATGACGAGCTGAGCAGCAACTTGGTGGCTACAACAAAGAATCGAGCTAAGAGTTGGATTTTCAACCTAATGGGGTCATTATCCATGAGCAGTTTATCCTGATGGCGGTGACTGATAATCCCCAAGTGCAGGGAATCATCGTAGCAATTCCCAAAGGTGGAAGTGATAAGTATTGAGTGTCGAACCCACAAGGAGCTAAAGGTAAGATCAATATTCTCTCAAGTCCTATCTGCCACTGATACGATTCTACGTACACCGAACGTTTGCTTTCAACTAGAAACGAGAAATAAAACTACGTTGTGGGTATGAAGAGGATAACTTTGCATGATATCGGAGAGCTAAAACATAAAAGTAGGTGCTGTTATCATAAAGTTAGAATATATTACTAAATATTATAAATAGCGAGTGTGGAATAATGATGGATCGATGTGCGAAATTTTCCTAGGCAATTGTTAACAAGACCGGTAGTCGTCATTGCAATTTCATATGAGGGATAGGCATAAGCTAACATACTTTCTCTTCTTGGATCATATGCACTTATGATTGGAACTCTAGCAAGCATCCGCAACTACTAAAGATCATTAAGGTAAAACCCAACCATAGCATTAAAGCATCAAGTCCTCTTTATCCCATACGCCACAACCCCCCTTACTCGGGTTTATGCTTTTGTCACTCAAGCAACCCACTATAAGAGAATCATGAACGTATTGCAACACCCTACAGCGGGAATCCCTCACGCCTGCGCGACACGGAGGGCACAATAGGACACGACCAAAATAAAACATACAACTCGTACCAATCTAGATCATCAATCAACCGAAAGACAAATGATATCTACTCAAAACATCATAGGATGGCAACACATCATTGGATCATAACATGTGGCATAAAGCACCATGTTTAAGTAGGGATTACAGCGGGGCGCGGGAGAGTGGACCGCATAAAAGAGATGAGGATGGTGATGATGATGTTGATGTTGATGAAGACGATCACCGCGGTGACGATTCCCCTCCCGATGGCACTCCGGCGCCATCGAGAGAGAGGAGGAGAGGTTCTCCCCCTTGTGCTTCCTCCTCCATGGCCTCCCCCTAGATGGGGAGAGGTTCTCCCTCTGGTCCTTGGCCTTCATAGCGATGATGGCCCCTCCGGCATCTTCCTCCATGGCCTCGGTGATGATGGCCCCCTCCGGCAGGGTGCCAGAGAGGGCCTAGATTTATTTCTCATGGCTACAGAGGCTTGCGGCGACGGAACTTCCGATCTAGGTTATTTTCTGGAGGTTTCTATATTTGTAGGAGAGGATGGCGTCGAGAACAAGTCAAGGGGGTCCCCGAGGCGGCCACGAGATAGGGGGCGTGCCCCGGGGGTTGGGCGGCCCCACCCTCGTGGGGCCCACAGGACTCCCCTCCGGTAGATTTTTGTTCCAGCATTTTGTATATTTTCCAGAAAAATTCTCCGTTGATTTTCATCGCATTCCGAGAACTTTTATTTCTGCACAAATACAACAGCACGGTAGTTCTGCTGAAAATAGCGTCAGTCCATGTTAGTTCTAATCAAATCATACCAAAATCATATAAAACTATTGTAAACATCACATGAGTACTTCATAAATTATAGATATGTTGGAGACGTATCAGCATCCCCAAGCTTAATTCCTACTCGTCCTCGAGTAGGTAAATGATAAAAGAAATAATTTATGAAGTGTGACTGCTAGCAAGTGCACAAGTTTGATCAATGATAATTTCAATCACCTTTTCTAGCATCATTATATGTCATAACAGTAGCTCATCTCATAAAAAATTTCATGATCAAGTAACAAGCTATTCACATGTTAAAGTATAGATCATAAACTTTCTTGAAACTAACAAACTATATTCTCAGTCATCAAACAATTGCAATTCATATTATTTTTAGGAAGGGTCTTTGTCAGAGCTTTGATTTAGCAAACTCCACATACTCAACCATCATTTAATCTTTCACAATTGCTAACACTAACATGATATTTATGGGTTCAAAGTTTTAATTGGACACAGAGAAAGATAGGGGCTTATAGATTCGCCTCCCAACCTTTTACCTCAAGGGTAATGTCAACAATAATACTTTATGAAAACCTACATCCAAGGGGATATATATATATATCCGAGTCGCTCCAACACAAAGTGCTTATCAAAGGAAAAAGTGTAAAAAGGAAAGGTGAAAATCACCATGACTCTTGTATAAGGGTAGAAGGTAAAAGTAAAAGATAGGCCCTTCGCAGAGGGAAGCAGAGGTTGTCATGCGCTTTTATGGTTGGATGTACAAAATCTTAATGCAAAAGAACGTCACTTTATATTGCCTCTTATGATAAAGACCTTTACTGTAACACCCGGATAATCATGCTACAGTAATCTCACGTGATGGTGCCACGTCACCTCTGTCACTGTAGTTAACCACGGGTAAGATCGAAACGGTTTCGAAATTAAAATTCAAAATTATAATGACAATAAAAGTTTTCAAAAATTAAAACTAAAATGTTCGGGGGTTGTCAAATATTACAAAGTTAATTATGGTGGGGTGCACACATTTTTGTAAAGTGTATGGATATTTTAAATAAATTAAAACAGAAAAGGAAAAATAAGGAAAGAAAATTAAAACAGAAGGAGAAAAAGGGAACCCCCGCCCAATCTGGGCCAAGCCCACTGCCCAACCCGCCAGCCCCCATGGCCATCAGCCCACCCCTCACTCCTTACCCCCGGTCGGCGCAAACCCTAGCCGACCACCCCATCCCCCGATCCCTTCTCCTCCCTCCAGCTGATCTGGATCGGGTCCGCCTGATCCGTCGCCCCACGCGCCGCGCCCCACGCCCGGCCCTCCTCCTCCCCTCCTCCCGACCACCCTTGGGCGCCTGACGCCTCGTCGCCTGAGCCGCCCAAGCGACCACCTCGCCCCACCGCCCGTCGCCGCCGAGTGCCTCCCCGCCTCCTCCTCGCCAGTCGCCCGACCCCCACGAGCGCATTCCCGAGACCCTCGCGTCACCCCCGTGAGCTTCGCCCGCTCCTCCCCCTCCTCCGTCGCCGGTTCCGGCCACGCCAGAACCCTCCTCGCGCCTCCCGCCGCTCGAGAGCCCTTCCCCGACGCTTGCGGGCCGCTCGCCGCCCTCCCTCTCTCTTCCTCGCCCGAGCACGAGCGTGCTCCCGGCCCTCTCTCTCTTCCTCGCTTGCGATTCGAACGGGCCCGAAGCGCCACCGCCGCTCCCGTCGGCTGGTCCGGCCAGCTCCGCCTCCCTAAGCGTCGCCTCTCCCACCACTCGGCGGCGTCGACCTAACGATCGCGCGCCCCCTCGACTCCGTTCATGCCCCATCGCCGACCCGTCCTCGCTTAACGCCGGCGACCCGGACCTCGACGCCGGCGCCGCTTCCGCTGTCCCAGCCATCGCTGCGTGGTTGGGCCAGCGATGCGTCGGCGTTCGACGCTACTGCCACGCCCTTTTGGCGCCCTAGCCCTTTCCCGATCCTCCCGTGCGCGCCCGCCCAGAGTTGGCTCGCCGGAGTTCTCTCCGGCGTGGCGCCGACGTGGCCGACCTAGCCCCACCCTTAGGGTCCTTTGCTGGTGGCCCCAAGGGCCCGGCCGACCAGCTTGGTGAGTCAACGCAGTGGCCTGGTAGCCCGGTCGGCCGACGTAAGAGGCCCGCACCGCTGAGCATCGATCCGGTGGGCCAGGGCCCCTTTGGCTCGTTGACCTGTCGGCCTTTGCTGACTGGACCGGCCATGCCACTGACCACAGGGTCCCACCCCCAAACGTTAAAATAAAAATAAATGATAATTAAAATGTTAATTAATTAATTAAGTAAATAATTAATTTAATTAATCCTGATTAATTAACCTAATGGCTAATTAACTTAATTAACTCTTCGTTAATTAACTAACGATCCATTTAACGGGACCCACATGACAGTTGACCAAGTCAACTCTGTTGATCACTTGACGTCAAGATGACCTCATGCCGACGCCATAAATCCATTTTTTCAATTAAATAATTAATTAGTTAAATTCCGAAATTAATAAAATCTTTAGAAAATCATATCTTTTAATCCGTAACTTCGGATTAAAATATTTTCAACATGAAAGTTGCTCGAACGACGAGGCGAATCCGGATCACGCAATTGCTCGTCCGCCACACCCCCTAACCTATCGAACCCGCAACTTTCCCCTCCGGCTCCTCCGCTCGAAAACGAAACACCGGAATACTTTCCGGATGTTTCTTAACCAGAGACCACCTCTTACCACGTTAGGGCACGCCTAGCATCGCTACTTGTCATGTCATGCATCGATATGCATCTGCTTACTTGGTATTCATTGTTTCTTCCCCTCTTCTCTCCGTAGACTACGAGACCGACGCTGCTGCTGCCGGTTCGACTACGGAGTTGACGACCCTCTCTCTTGCAGAGCAACCAGCAAGCCCCCCTTGATCACGGATATCGCCTACTCTTCTCTATCTTTGCTTGCATTAGAGTAGTGTAGCATGTTATTGCTTCATTATACCTATCCTCGATGCATAGCCTATCCTTGTTACTATCAAGTTACCTTACCGCAATCCTATATGCTTAGTATAGGATGCTAGTACTTTCATCTGTGGCCCTACATTCTTGTCCGTCTGCCGTGCTATATTATCGGGCCGTGATCACTCGGGAGGTGATCACGGTATATACTATATACTTATACATGATACATGTGGAGACTAAAGTCGGGTCGGCCGGTGGAGCACCATGAGTGGATCTTTGAGGCGAGCGACAGGCAGGTTGAGACCGCTTAGGAGAGAGGTGGGCTGGTCTGTTTATGCGTCGTGGATACTTAACACGCTTAACGAGATCTTGGTATTTGATCTGAGTTGGCTACGAGCTTATACACACTAACCATCTACGGGAGTAGTTATGGGTATCCCGGCGTCGTGGTATCACCAAGCACTTCAGACGTCGGCGACGAGCGCGCTGCCGGATTGGATCGAACGCCGCTAGGCTAGGTGCGCTTCGGCCGCCCTCGCAACGTCAGGTGTGCTATGGGCGATGGGCCCAGACCCTGGCGCTTAGGTTTAGACCGGCGTCTGGCCTCTCTCACAGCCTAGGTGGGGCTGCGACGTGTTGATCTTCTGCGGCCGGGCATGACCCAGAAAGTGTGTCCGCCAAATGGGATCAAGCGTCTTTGGTAAGATGGTGCACCCTGCAGGAAGTTAATCTATTCAATAGCCGTGATCTTCGTAACAGGGACGACTTGGAGTTGTACCTTGAGCTTATGACAACTAGAACCGGATACTTGATAAAACACACCCTTCCAAGTGCGGATACAACCGATGGTCGCTCTCTCTCGTGGATATGAGGAGGGATCGCGGGTAGGATTATTGCTATGTGATGTTACTTGGAGGACTTCATCGCCTTCTTCTACATGCAAGGCGACGAGGTGACCGAGCGTAGTCTTCGATAAGACTAGCTATCCCCTCTTATTCGGCATTCTGCAGCTCAGTCCACCGATATGGCCCTTTACACATATATCCATGCATATGTAGTGTAGCTCCTTGCTTGCAGTACTTTGGATGAGTACTCACGGTTGCCTTGTTCCCCTTTTCCCCCTACCTCTACTCGATTGCTGCAACTGCACGATGGAGCCGTGAGCCAGACGCCACCGTCGATGACGACTACTACACCGGAGGTGCCTACTACTACGTGCAGCCCGCCGACGCGACCAGGAGTAGCTAGGAGGATCCCAGCAGGGAGGCCCGCTCCTCTTCGATCAGATCCCGGTTTGTGCTAGCCATCTTATGGCAACTTGATTAACTTATGTCCAGTACTCAGATATTGTTGCTTCCGCTGACTCGTCTATGATCGAGCACTTGTATTCGAGCCCTCGAGGCCCCGGGCTTGTATTATGATGCTTGTATGACTTATTTTATTTGTAGAGTTGTGTTGTGATATCTTCCGTGAGTCCTTGATCTTGATCGTACACATTTGCGTGCATGATTAGTGTACGATTGAATCGAGGGCGCTGAAGTTGGTATCGAGCCGATCGCTGTAGGAATCCCCTTCCACACTCCTTGGCCGAAGTCGAGTCTAGACATTGCAAAAAACTTTTACTAACTTGGCTGTGTGCCTTACGGGCCCACGTCGCCATCGGGTGGTACTAGGATCTTTTACTCCTCGACCTTTACTCTGGGACTCTGAACTCTCTTCTACTCGGGTTAAACGATTTTACTAACTAATACTAGGATCCCGTGACCACATTCACCCCAAAGTTGGATAAAGCCATAGTTGTTTCTTGGAATTGTATTTTGATCAATTTCCACCGTCATTTGACTCCTTTGAAACGTCTTTGTTTTCAGATGGAACCCACGAGGCAGGTCGTGCGCCACACGACGGCCATTGGTGCCTCGGGATCACTGCGGTGCTAGCTGAGATGATGACCTATCCGGTTATCGCTGGCACCCTGAGTACACCGCCTTTGAGGAGTACCAGACTATAACCAGGAGCGATACCGCGCCATCGTCCACCTCTACTCTCGGGAGTATGACTCCACTCTCAGGTCTGCACACCGCACATGGTGTTGGGGTGACTATCGATATGGCAGTCCACGATGCTCGCTTATGCTGCTCGACACGCCTTCGTGGAGAGTATCGGAGTTGGACACCTCCCCTTGAGCACATTGCTATCGCATCCGATGTTGGTGAGGAGGGTTACTACACCGCTGCCTACTCCATCGTCACCAGAGAGCCCTTCTACCATCGTAACTTTGTTACGCATGTCGATGGGCTGGATCGAGCTAACCGAGCTCTTCGCCACGAGTTGTACATCACCGTCGGCACCTTTACCGTGCTCGACGCCATCGCACCCCTTTGTCCGATCCAGAGCTGCGGCGTTCGCGATCTACCCAGCCAGACCGTGATGCCCTGTGGTGTCGGTTGGCGACGTGGAGGCTACTCTCCCGCACTTGGTCCTCTTCTGCCACTTGGACGTCGGGTACAGCACCAGAGTATCCTCGGCCCCCAGGTCACTGACGTGGAGGACTATCCGCTGCCGCACTACCAGCTTTCAGGCTACTGACTACCTCCATGATGCATCGTGGGGTGATGTAGGCTTGCTTGTTAGTGTTAGATGCATCCGCCATGAGCTGCGTGCCGCCTATGATGTCTTAGTCTATGTCTTGAACTCGTGTGCGAACTCTATGCATGATCCCTTTGTAAGATATGCCGACTACTATGTAGTTTCTATCGTGCTGCTTTCATTATGCATGTTTAATCATGAATGATTCTTGTCCTTTGCATAATTTCTCAAATGTTGAACTACCCCTGTTATATATTAGCAGGATGGTTAGACCAGCTGGTCGTGGTCGTGGTGGCAACTTCCCATCACCGCCTGAGTACATGGCTGGTATGATCCAATAGCTTGAGATGAATCGCCAGTTCATGGAGAACATGATGGCTCAGTTTCCTCGCCCCAATATGAACCAGCAGCCAAACACAACAACTCTGCAGGATTTCATACGCCTCAACCCAAGCGTGTACCGCAGCTCAACCCAGCCGCTGGATGCTGATGATTGGCTCCGTGACATCACCTATGAGATGGAGTCTGCTGATGTAGCCCCTGCCAGCTATGTCACTTTTGCTTCCTTCTTCCTGAGGGGACCCGCAGCTCAATGGTGGGACAGCCACAGGCGTACTCTGCCAGTTGGAACACTCATCTCCCGCCGACTTCCAAGCTGCCTTCCATGCCCGCTTCATCCTCAAGGGTCATGGACGAAGAAGCGTGAGTTCCGCAACCTCACCCAAGGCAACAAGACTGTTGAAGCTTATCGGCGAGAGTTCTGGACTTATCTCGCTATGTCAAGAGGATATTGCATCGATGCACGCAGACAAGAGAAGTTCCGTGACGGCCTTCAAGCTGACATTAAGCTCGCACTTCTAGTGCACGACTTTGCTGATTTCGCCACCTTGGTGAACAAAGCTATCAATGTCGAAATTGGTCTGCAGGAATACCAGAGCTCTAACAGGCCCAACCGTGACACGGGCTCATCTTCGGGCCCGTCCTCGCAGGTTGCAAGATATGGATTCCCAACAAAGATGTACCACCGAATGCACCTGCTCCAAGGCAGAGCTATGCTGCACCCCGTCTGCCTACTGCAACTAAGCTGCCAAAGCTTCCAGCTCCACCACCCCAAGCTCCTGTTCCCACCCCCAATAATGGCTTGTGCTTCAAAGCGGACAACCAGGCACCGTGCGAGAATGCAACCGTAACCGAATCACCGGCCCTTCCAAAGCAGCTTGCCGTGGAAACACCCAGCCCCGCAACAACACTGCCAAGCCTTATGGTCGAAGTTCATGCCAACCACGTTGATCCGAACGAAGCTCAAGACCAACCTGCTCTTGTGATGGGTACACTCCTCGTAAATTCAGTACACGATCTGCTTTATTCGATTCAGAGCATCGCATTCATTCATGTCTCAAGATTTTGCATTCATGCATGGCATTAAAAGTGAAGACATGAATGCTTCACTATTAGTACACACCCTAGCGGGTCAATGTCGAACCTCCATGATTTGCAACGACGTCCCGTTGAAATCGAAGGACTGGAATTCCTTGTCTCTCCCATCGTGCTGAAGTCTTGTAGCATTGACCTCATTCTGGGAATGAATTGGTTAAAGGCGCATACTGCTTCCATAGTCTACGCCACAAAGACCGTCCATCTGCTACACCCTTCAGATGAAATAGTCACTTACCAAGCTCATCTGGTGCAAAATGCCGAGGCAAGGCTCTATGCATTGAATGCCTTGAACGCTGCACCACTCGAGGGTATTGAAAACATTCCTGTCGTTCGCGACTTCCGTGATGTTTTTCCAAGAACTTCGAGGATTCCCCACTAGAGCTGTCGAATTCGTCATCGACTTGAAACCAGCACCACTCCTATAGCTGGCGACCCTACAAGATGCCGCCGCAGAACTCCTTGAGCTCAAGGAGGAAATCGACAAATCTCTTCAAATTGGTTTCATTCGCCCAAGTTGCTCTCCTTGGGGAGCACCTTCTCTCTTTGTCAAGAAGAAGGATGGGACAAACCGATTGGTCTAAGACTACCGTCCTATAAATCAAGCTACCATTCAGAATAAGTATCCTCTTCCTCGGATCAATGATCTGTATGATCAACTGGCTGGTTCATTAGTGTTCTCGAAACTCGACTTGAGGTTGGGTTACCACCAGATCCGTGTTTGTGAGGAGGATATCCCCAAGACCGCATTTGTGACTCTTTATGGTTCTTACGAGTACACCGTCATGTCTTTCGGCCTAACCAATGCTCCAGCTACCTTCTCTCGCCTGATGAACTATATATTCATGGATTACCTCGACAAGTTCGTCGTGGTTTATCTGGATGATATCCCGATATTTTCCAAGAATGAAGAAGAACATGCCAACATCTTCGTCTTGTCTTTGGAAAAGCTACGAGAGCATCAACTCTATGCCAAGTTCTCCAAATGTGAATTCGGCTTCCGAAGTAACCTATCTTGGGCATGTCATCTCTAAAGATGGTATTGCCGCCAACCCCGAAAGAGTTCAGGCTATTCTCGATTGGACTCCTCCAAGAACGTTAAGCAAGTCGAAGTTTTCTCGGTCTCTTGACTATTGCCGTCGATTAAATGAGAACTTCTCCAAGATTGCCGAGCCTCGACTAACCTTGTTGCATAAGGGCGCCAAATTCCAATGGATGATAAATGTCGGGAAAGTTTCCGGCACTCAAGGACAAGTTGACTTCGCCCCATGCTAGCTCCTCCCGATACTAAGAAGGACTTCGTCATTTATCGCGACGCTTCTCGTCAAGGATTAGGCGGTGTCCTAATGCAAGAGCGCAAAGTGGTTGCTTATGCCTCTCGACAATTGCGCCTCACGAAGAGAACTACCCAGTTCACGACCTCGAGCTTGTCATTGTCATTCATGAGCTAAAGCGATTGGCGACATTACCTTCTCGATAATCGTTGAGAGATCTTCACCGACCACCAAAGTCTGAAGTATCTGCTTACTCAGCCAGACCTGAACCTCCGTCGCCAGAGATGGATGGAGACTGCAGCACTTTGATTTGGGTATTTCCTATACGCCGAGCAAGGCTAATGTAATGGCTGATGCCTTGAGCCGCAAGTCTTCTCGCAACAGCCCCACTTGTTGAAGAATTCAGAAAGCTGAACCTCCATATTGTTCCTCCGGTGCACTCGCCCCTCCTCCGGAGTTCCGCAAGATGAATCTCCGTGTTGTTTCCTGTGGTTCCTCTATACCTGGCTGTTGAACCCGATCTCGTGGGCACCATAAAGACAATGCAGGATTTGACTCAAGTCTACAAGATTAAGCGCGACCTCAAAGAAGGAAATCCTCATTCTTCACAATTGCTGATGATGGCGCCTTGTACTTCAAAGGCCGCCTAGTGGTGCCGTAAGAAGGAAAACCTGAATATGACTCGAAGGTTATGAATGAAGCTCATGATACGCCTCTATGTATCCATCCCGTAGCACGAAGATGTATCAAGACATTCGCCGAGATTCTCGTGGTCTAATATGAAGCGTGACATTGCTCGCTATGTTGCTGAATGTGACATTTGCCGTTGTATCAAAGCAGAACATCAAAGGCCTGCTGGAACTCTGCAACCTATCTCTATTCCGAATGGAAATGGGACCATGTTGAAATGGACTTCGTCACCGGATTTCCCAAATCGCAGAAAGGTAATGATGCTATTCTTGTCGCCATTGACCGCTTTCTAAAGTTGCTCATTTTCCGGCGGTCAAAGAAACCATCATCGCTAGTCAGCTTGCAACTCTCTATATGTCCGAATTGTTTCACTTCACGGTATTCCACCGGTTATCGCCTCGGACCGTGGCAGCTTATTCACTTCAAGATTCTCGCAAGTTTTCAAGAAGCTATGGGTACTCATTTATCTTTCAAGATCTGCGTTTCATCCGCGATCACAAGGGCAAGTTGAACGTGTCAACCAAGTTCTCAAGACATGCTTCGAGCTTGTGTTATTTCCTTCGCAAGAAGTGGAGGAATCTCTCCGTATGCGGAGTTCTCTTATAATAATAGCTATCAAGCTAGTCTCAAGATGGCCCCTTCAAGTGTTATATGGACGAAAGTGCCAAGCCCTCCGAACTGGTCGAAATCGGGGCGCCCACTCTTCGTCCGGATATTATCCAACATGCGAAGAACAAGTCCGCATTATTCGCGAGAATCTCAAGACTGCTCACCACGCTAAAAGAGTAATTATGACCGCTATCATAAAGACATGGTCTATCAACTTTGGCGAAAAGGCCTATCTTCGCTTACACCAATGAAGGGTGCTCACCGCCGGGATCAAGGGCAAGCTAGCTCCTCACTATATTGGCCCATTCACTATTCTCGAAAGGCGTGGAAAAGTGGCATATCAATCGAGCTTCCGTCAACCTTTCACGGAGTTCACGATGTGTTCCACGTGTCACAACTCCGACGCTGTTTCAAGGACCCAATCCGAGCAAAGGACCATGAAGTGCTCGAATTGCAACAGACCTCTCCTATAAAGAGCATCCGTCCGCATTCTCGACCAAGCTGAACGCCGCACACGCCGAAGGCGATCAAGTTCCTCAAAGTCCAAAGGTCAAATCACTCAAGACGGCCACCGGGAACGCGAGGACCGCCTTCGTGATGAATACCCGCACTCTTCCTTCTACCTCCTAAATCTCGGACGAGATTTCTTGTAGTGGAGGAGATTTGTAACACCGGATAATCATGCTACAAGAATCTCACGTGATGGTGCCACGTCACCTCACATCGTAGTTAACCACGGGTTAGATCAAACGGTTTCGAAATTAAAATTCAAAATTATAATGACAATACAAGTTTTCAAAAATTAAAACTAAAATGTTCGGGGGTTGTCAAATATTACAAAGTTAATTATGGTGGGGTGCACACATTTTTGTAAAGTGTCTGGATATTTTAAATAAATTAAAACAGAAAAGGAAAAATAAGGAAAGAAAATTAAAAGAAGGAGAAAAAGGAAACCCCCCTCGCCCAATCGGGCCAAGCCCACTGCCCAAATTGCCAGCCCATGGCCATCAGCCCACCCCTCACTCCTTATTTCCGGTCGGCGGAAACCCTAGCCGACCACGCCATTCCCTCGATCCCTTCTCCTCCTCCCGCCGATCCGGATCGGGTCCGCCTAATCCGTCGCCCCCAGGCGCCCGCGCCCGCCCGTCCTCACCTCCTCCCCTCCTCCCGACCCGGCCAGCAGCGCCTGCCGCCTCCCTCGTCAGCTCGAGCCGCCCAAGCGACCACCTCGCCCCACCGCCCGTCGCCGCCGAGTGCCTCCCGCCTCCTCCTCGCGGTCGCCTCGACCGCCCAGCGCATTCCCCGAGACCCTCGCGTCACCCCCGTGAGCTTCCCCCCTCCTCCCCTCCCTCCTGTCAGCCGGTTCCGGCCGCCCACAACCCTCCTCGCGCCTCCGCCGCTCGGTGAGGCCCCTTCCCCGACGCGGGCCGCCTCCGCCCGCCCTCCTCTCTCTTCTCGCCCGAGCACGGAACGTGCTCCCGGCCCTCCTCTCTCTTCCTCTCCTTGATTCGAACGGGCCCGAGCGCCACTGCCGCTCCCCGTCGCTGGTCCGGCCAGCTCCGGCCTCCCTAGCGTAGACTACTCCCACCACTCGACGCGGCTTCAACCCAACGATAAACGCCGACTCCGTTCATGCCTCGTCGCCCGACCCGCCCACGCCCAACGCCGGCGACCCGGACCTCGATGCGGCACTGCTTCCGGCTGTCCCATACATCGCTGCTTCGTGGTTGGACGCTGACGACGCCGCGTCAACGCTACCGGCCACGCCCTTTTTGACGCCCCCTAGCCCCTTTCCCGATCCCCTCCCGTGCGCGCCGCCGCGGAGTTGGCTCGCCGGAGCTCTCTCCGGCGTGGCGCCGACGTGGCCGACCTAGCCCCACCTTTAGGGTCACTGCCTGGTGGCCCCAAGGGCCCGGGCTGACCAGTTGACTGAGTCAACGCAGCTGACTGGGTAGCCCCAGTCGCTGACGTAAGGGGCCCGCACCGCTCACATCGATCAGGTGGGCCAGGCCCCCTTTGGCCTCTTGACCTTGGCCACCTTGCCGACCGGACTGCCATGCCATCGACCACGTGGTCCCACCCCAAACGTTAAAATAAAAATAAATGATAATTAAAATGTTAATTAATTAATTAAGTAAATAATTAATTTAATTAATCTGATTAATTAACCTAATGGCTAATTAACTTAATTAACTCATCATTAATTAACTAACATCATCGATTTAACGGACCCACATGACAGTTGACCAAGTCAACTCGTTGATCTTGACGTCGATGACCTCATGCCGACGCTATAAATCCATTTTTTCAATTAAATAATTAATTAGTTAAATTCCGAAATTAATAAAATCTTTAGAAAATCATATCTTTTAATCCGTAACTCGGATTAAAATATTTTCAACATGAAAGTTGCTCGTAACGACGAGGCGAATCCGATCGCAATCCGCTCGTCCGCCACACCCCCTAACCTATCGAACCCGCAACTTTCCTCCTCGGCTCCTCGCTCAAAACACGAAACACCGGAATACTTTCCCGATGTTTCTTAACCAAGACCACCTCTTACCACGTTAGGGCACGCCTAGCATCGCTATTTGTCATGTCATGCATCGATATGCATCTGCTTACTTGGTATTCATTGTTTCTTCCCCTCTTCTCTCCGTAGACTACGAGACCGACGCTGCTGCTGCCTGGTTCGACTACGGAGTTGACGACCCTCTCTCTTGCCAGAGCAACCAGGCAAGCCCCCCCTTGATCACCAGATATCGCCTACTCTTCTCTATACCGCTTGCATTAGAGTAGTGTAGCATGTTATCGCTTCATTATACCTATCCTGATGCATAGCCTGTCCTTGTTACTAATGTTGTTACCTTACCTGCAATCCTATATGCTTAGTATAGGATGCTTGTACTTTCATCTGTGGCCCTACATTCTTGTCCGTCTGCCGTGCTATACTATCGGGCCGTGATCACTCGGGAGGTGATCACGGGTATATACTATATACTTATACATGATAGATGTGGAGACTAAAGTCGGGTTGGCTGGTGGAGCACCCGCGAGTGGATCTTTGAGGCGGAGCGACAGGGCAGGTTGAGACCGCCTAGGAGAGAGGTGGGCCTGGTCCTGTTTGGCGTTTGCGGATACTTAACATGCTTAACGAGATCTTGGTATTTGATCTGAGTTGTCTGCGAGCTTATACGCACTAACCATCTACGCGGGAGTAGTTATGGGTATCCCGCCGTGGGTATCACCAAGCACTTCAGACGTCGGCGACGGGCGCGCCGCCGGATTGGACTGGAACGCTCGCTAGGCTAGGTGCGCTCCGGCCGCCCTCATAGCGTCAGGTGTGCTATGGGCGATGGGCCTGCACCCTGTGTGCTTAGGTTTAGACCGGCGTCTGGCCTCTCTGTGTTGTGCCTAGGTGGGGCTGCGGCGTGTTGATCTTCCGCGGCGGGCATGACCCAGAAAGTGTGTCCGCCAAATGGGATCAAGCGTCTTTGGGTAAGATGGTGCACCCTGCAGGGAAGTTAATCTATTCTAATAGCCGTGATCTTCGATAATGTGACGACTTGGAGTTGTACCTTGAGCTTATGACAACTAGAACCGGATACTTGATAAAACACACCTTCCAAGTGCCAGATACAACCGGTGGTCGCTCTCTCTCAGGGATATGAGGAGGGGATCGCCGGGTAGGATTATTGCTATGTGATGTTACTTGGAGGACTTTATACTGCCCTCTTCTACTGTTGCAAGACGAAGGTGACCGAAGCGTAGTCTTCGATAAGACTAGCTATCCCCTCTTATTCTCGGCATTCTGCAGCTTCAGTCCACCGATATGGCCCTTTACACATATATCCATGCATATGTAGTGTAGCTCCTTGCTCATGAGTACTTTGGATGAGTACTCACGGTTGCCTTGTTCCCCTTTTTCCCTACCTCTACTCGATTGCTGCAACAGACGATGGAGCCCAGGAGCGACGCCACCGTCGATGGCGACTACTACTACACCGGAGGTGCCTACTACTACGTGCAGCCCACCGACGATTTACCGAGTAGCTAGGAGGATCCTGCGCAGAGGCCTGCTCCTCTTCGATCTGATCCCAGCTTTGTGCTAACCATCTTATGGCAACTTGATTAACTTATGTCTCAGTACTCAGATATTGTTGCTTCCACTGACTCGCCTATGATCGAGCACTTGTATTCGAGCCCTCGAGGCCCCCGGCTTGTATTATGATGCTTGTATGACTTATTTTATTTGTAGAGTTGTGTTGTGATATCTTCCGTGAGTCCTTGATCTTGATCGTACACATTTGCGTGCATGATTAGTGTACGATTGAATCGAGGGCGTCACATTTACTATGCAGTCCGTCGCTTTTATTTCTTCCTTATCACAAGTTCGTATAAAGCTTATTTTCTTTGCACCAATAGATCATACATATTTAGAGAGCAATTTTTATTGCATGTACCAATGACAACTTACTTGAAGGATCTCACTCAATCCATAGGTAGGTATGGTGGAATCTCATGGCAAAACTGGTTTAAGGGATGTTTGGAAGCACAAGTAGTATTTCTACTTTGTGCAAAGAATTTGGCTAGCATGAGAGGGAAAGGCAAGCTCAACATGTTGGATGATCCAAGACACTATAACATTTTGGATATAGGAAAACATAACCCATTAAGTTGTCTTCCTTGTCCAACATCAACCTTTTAGCATGTCATATTTTAATGAGTGCTCACAATTACAAAATATGTCCAAGATAGTTTAATTATATGTGAAATCTCTCTTCCTTCAATATTCTTTCATGAATTGTTCAAGTGACCAATTATGCGTTTGCTAACTTTCAATAAGTTTACTACCTATACTTATTCTGTGTGAAGTCATTACTCCCCATGGTATAAGCATATGAAACATATATAAATTCAGATTTATGATATTCAATTCATTCAACCATTTACTCATAGGATGTATGTGAAGAACGTGAGTAAATGACAAACTACTCCAAAAGATATAAGTGAAGGACACTGAGTAGTCATATAATTAACTAGCCATGGGAGGATTATTTTTCATTCAAGATTTCAGATCCAATGATTTTATTCAAACATCAAGTAAAATTTAAAATACGCTCCAAGCAAAACACATATCATGTGACGAATAAAAATATAGCTCCAAGTAAGGTATACCGATAGTTTTGAAGACGAAAGAGGGGATGCCTTCCAGGGCATCCCCAAGCTTAGGAGCTTGAGTATTCCTTGAATATTACCTTGGGGTGCCTTGGGAATCCCCAAGCTTAGGGTCTTTCCGCTCCTTATTCTCCTCATATCGATATCTCACCCAAAGCTTGAAAACTTCAATCACACAAAACTTAACGGAACTTCGTGAGATAGGTTAGTATGATAAGGAATAAACCATTCACTTTGGTATTGTCAAAGACAAGGTTCATAATTGTTCTCACACAATGCCTACTGTACCATATCATTTCTACAATTTATATTGAGAAATATAAGCCATAGAAACTAGAAAACAAGCAAACTATGCAATGAAAACAGAATCTGTCAGAAACAGAACAGTCTGTAATGATCTGAACGGAAACCATACTTCTGATACTCCAAAAATTATGAAATAAATTTTTGTACGTGAGGAATTTGTCTATTAATCATCTGCAAAAAGAATCAACCTAAAATCACTCTCCAGTAAAAAATGGCATCCAATCTCGTGAGCGCAATGTTTCTGTTTTTTACAGCAAGATCACATTAACTTTCACCTAAGTCTTCCCAAAGGTCTTACTTGGCACTTTATTGAAATAAAAGCTATAAAACATGATTACTACAGTATCTTAATCATGTAAACACACAAAAACAGTAAGGGTAAATATTGGATTGTCTCCCAACAAGCGCTTTTCTTTAGTGCCTTTTAGCTAGGCATGATGATTTCAATGATGCTCACATAAAATAAAAGAATTGAAACATAAAGAGAGCATCATGAAGAATATGACTAGCACATTTATATCTAACCCACTTCCTATTCCTAGGGATTTTATGAGCATATAATTCATAGGAACAAGAATCAACTAGCATAGGAAGGCAAAACAAGTATAACTTCAAAACCTTAAGCACATAAAGAGGAAACTTGGTATTATTGCAACTCCTGCAAGCATATATTCATCCCTCATAATATTTTTCAGTAGCTTCATGAATGAATTCATCAATATAACCATCACATAAAGCATTCTTTTCATGATCTACAAGCATAGAGAATTTTCTACTCTCCACATAAGCAAAATTCTTCTCATTTGGAATAGTGGGATCACTAATTCCTAAAGTTGACACTCTTCCAAACCCGCTTTAGATGATAGTATTATTCATAATCCAAAAGATATAAGTTAAGTTCATGGAGCATTCTACAATTAATATAGACTAACCAAAATCCAAGATCAAAATATATAAGTGAAGCACACGAAGCATTCTATAAAACCATACTCAAAACATTTAAGTAAAGCACAAAGAGCAATTCCATAAGATCATACTTAAAAGATATAAGTGAAGGACATGAAGTATTATATAAATCAATTAAGAGCTATCTCATACTAGCATGGGTCTTAAAGGAAAAACAAAAACACAAAGGACACAAATCATGTGAACAAAACAAAAACCAAGGTATACCGATAATTGTTGAAGAAGAAAGATGGGATGCCAACCGGGGCATCCCCAAGCTTAGATGCTTGAGTATCCTTGAAATATTTACTTGGGGTGCCTTGGGCATACCCAAGCTTGAACTCTTGCCTCTCTTTATTATTCTCACGTCGGTAACTCCTCATTCTTCGAACACTTCATCCACAAAAACTTAACAAAAACTTTGTGAGATCCATTAGTATACTAAAGCAAATCACTACCTTTAGGTACTGTTGAAAATTCATTTAAATTTCATATTAGCACTTTATCTACTATATTCCAACTTCACCATGGTTCATACCCCCTGATACTACCCATAGATTCGTCAAAATAAGCAATCAACACATGGAAAACAGAATCTGTCAATAACAGGACAGTCTGTAGTAATCTGGAAGTTTAGTAAACTTCTATAAATCCAAAAAATTCTAAAAAAACATGAAAATTTAAAAAAATTGTACAGAAGTAATGTTCAAAAAGTTTCAGACCCATTTGACTTTCCATTAAAAAAAATGTAAATTCACGCACTACAACTAAAGTTTCTGTTTTTGTACTGCACAAAGTAAACAAGCAATCTAATCATCCTAAAACCAAAGCTTGTCACATTATTTTTATAATACAATGGAAATATACAAGGGGATAATTATTTTCAGAGAAGCTTCCATGAATTTTTTTACATTGTTTCCATGAGCATGAACACAAGTGTTCAAGGTCGACCCTCACTTCTCCAATGCATAACCTTCCAATCACTTCTCTTATTGAAAACTTTTTAGGCATGAGAGGCAAGTAATTTTTTTTGTATTTTCATTCTTAATTTTTTATATGTTTCACCAACAACTAAAAAGAAACAAAAAGGAAAAACAAAATCTACTTAGTGAAGAAAGCAAACAAGCACACACGATAATACCAACCCCACGCTATTACTCCCCCGGCAACGGCGCCAGAAAAGAGCTTGATAATCCCCAAGTGCAGGGAATCATCATAGCAATTCCCAAAGGTGGAAGTGATAAGTTTGGAGTGTCGAACCCACAAGGAGCTAAATGTAAGATCAATATTCTCTCAAGTCCTATCTGCCACTGTACGACTCTACGTACACCGAACGTTTGCTTCCAACTAGAAATGAGAAATAAAACTACGTTGTGGATATGAAGAGGATAACTTTGCATGATATTGGAGAGCTAAAACATAAAAGTAGGTGATGTTATCATAAAGTTAGAATATAGTACTAAATATTATAAATAGCGAGTGTGGAATAATGATGGATCGGTGTGCGGAATGGTCCTAGGCAATTGTTAACAAGACCGGTAGTCGTCATTGAAATTTCATATGAGGGAGAGGCATAAGCTAACATACGTTCTCTTCTTGGATCATATGCGCTTATGATTGGAACTCTAGCAATCATCCGCAACTACTAAAGATCATTAAGGTAAAACCCAACCATAGCATTAAAGCATCAAGTCCTCTTTATCCCATACGCCACAACCCTCTTACTCGGGTTTATACTTCTGTCACTCAAGCAACCCACTATAAGCGAATCATGAACGTATTGCAACACCCTACAGAGAATCCTCACGCTATGCCGACACGGAGGGCACAATAGGACAACACCAAAATAAAACATACAACTCGTACCAGTCTAGATCCTCAATCAACCCAAAGACAAAGGATATCTACTCAAAACATCATAGGATGTCAACACATCACTGGATCATAATATGTGGCATAAAGCACCATGTTCAAGTAGGGATTACAGCGGAGTGCGGGAGAGTGGCCCGCGTAAAAGTGATGAGGATGGTGATGATGATGGTGATGTTGATGAAGACGATCACCGCGGCGATGATTCCCCTTCCGATGGCACTCCGGCGCCACTGAGAGAGAGGAGGAGAGGTTCTTCCCCTTGTGCTTCCTCCTCCATGGCCTCCCCCTAGATGGGGAGAGGTTCTCCCTCTGGTCCTTGGCCTTCATAGCGATGATGGCCCGTCCGGGATCCTCCTCCATGGCCTCCGGTGATGATGGCCCCCTCTGGCAGGGTGCCAGAGAGGGCCTAGAATTATTTCTCGTGGCTACAGAGGCTTGCGGCGGCGGAACTTTTGATCTAGGTTATTTTCTGGAGGTTTCTGTATTTATAGGAGAGGATGGCGTCGAGCACAAGTCAGGAGGGTCCCCGAGGAGGCCACGAGATAGGGGGCGCGCCCCCACCACTGTGGGGCCCACGGGACTCCCCTTCGGTAGATTTTTGTTCCAGTTTTATATTTTCCAGAAAAATTCTCCCTTGGTTTTCATCGCATTCCGAGAACTTTTATTTCTGCACAAAAACAACACCACGGTAGTTCTGCTGAAAACAGCGTCAGTCTGAGTTAGTTCTAATCAAATCATACCAAAATCATATAAAACTATTGTAAACATGGCATAATACTTCATAAATTATAGATACGTTGGTGACGTATCAGTGACACTATGGGCTGTTTGGACATCTCGGAGGAAGGCCATCCATGAGGCTATATTCCGGACTCCACATGCAATAAAGCCTTCATAACCCGCTTTATCCGAGACCTGGAGGTAGTTCGGAAGCCCAGGAAACCGTGCCAAGCAGTGGCGAGCGGTGCACCTTTGGTCACTCGACCGAAGGCCCCTCCGGCAAATTTTGCAAAGATACTTGTAGATGTGGGAGTCAGATCACAGAGAGGAGGCTCAGCAGTAGCCATTTGCAGAGATAGTCAAGGAGTATTTATGGGAAGCTCAACTTTAGTCATTGCCGGAGTTTGTGATGCACCCACACTGGAAGCCATTGCCTGCCGTGAGGCCATTGCATGAATGAAGGATCTTAATCAACAACACTATATTGTTGCCTCTGACTGCAAGCAGGTGATCGAAGACATTGCTAAGGGGAGTCAAGGAGAATATAGAGTCATTATCAGAGAGATTAGATCAAGATCACCACCATCCACTTGTAAATTTACTTTTGAAAGGCGTGAGGCTAATGTAGAAGTTCATAAGTTAGCTAAATTTGCATTGTCTCTACTTCCAGGGCGTCATGTGTGGTTAGGCCAGCCGCATGACCAAGTTTGTATCCCACATTCTGTGGACTTTGAGTAATAAAAGACCTTTATCCTAAAAAACTCGTTTTATGGTTGGCTGGTCAATGGTTAACCGTTCGAACGTTAATATTTTCAAGAAAAATCACAAAAATTAAAAGAGAAAAAAACCCGTAAAAAGTCAATAAGTCCGTGAATTAAAAAATGTTCATGCACTTTAAGAAAATGTTTACAAACTTTCAAAAGATCACAAATTTTAAAAAATATCATTGATTTTACAAAAGTTCATAAAATTTGGAAAAGCTCATCAATTTTGAAAAATAGTTCTCATTTTTTTAAAGTTCATCAATTTTAAGAAATACCAACAAATTTGGGAAAAAAAGTTAACAGTCTTTGTAAAAAAATGAGCAAGGGTCTTCGCATGTGACTCGACGAGTGCGAAGGGTAAGGAAGTTAGCCGAGCCTAGGAGGATTGCTTAGGTAGCTGGAACATAGGGTCTCTGACAGGGAAGCTTCGGGAGCTAGTTGATGCAGCGGTGAGGAGAGGTGTTGATATCCTTTGCGTCCAAGAAACCAATTGGAGGGGGCAGAAGGCGAAGGAGGTGGAGGATACCGACTTCACGCTGTGGTACACGGGGACGGCTGCAAACAGGAATGGTGTAGGCATCTTGATCAACAAGAGCCTCAAGTATGGAATGGTAGACATCAAGAGACGTGGGGACTGGATTATCCTGGTCAAGCTGGTAGTTGGGGACTTAGTTCTCAATGCTATCAGCGTGTATGCCCCGCAAGTAGCCATAATGAGAACACCAAGAGGGAGTTCTGGGAAGGCCTGGAAGACATGGTTAGGAGTGTACCGATTGGCGATAAGCTCTTCATAGGAGGAGACCTCAATGGCCACGTGGGTACATCTAACATAGGTTTTCAAGGGGTGCATGGGGGTTTTGGCTATGGCATCAAGAATCAAGAAGTAGAAGATGTCTTAAGCTTTGCTCTAGCCTATGACATGATTGTAGCTAACACGCTCTTTAAAAAGAGAGAATCACATCTGGTGACTTTTAGTAGCGGCAAACAATCTAGCCAGATTGATTTCATCCTCTCGAGAAGAGAAGATAGGTGTGCGTGCCTAGACTGTAAGGTGATACGTAGAGAGAGTGTTGTACCTCAGCATAAGCTGGTGGCTGCTGACTTCTGCTCTCAGATTCGTGTCCATCGTTATAAGCGTGCCAAAGTCACTAGAACAAAGTGGTGGAAGCTCAAGGAGGAGGTAGCTCAGGCGTTCAAGGAGAGGTTCATTAAGGAGGGCCCTTGGGAGGAAGGAGGGGATGCAGACAATGTGTGGATGAAGATGACGACTTGCATTTGTAAGGTAGCCTTGGAGGAATTTGGAGTGTCCAGGGGAAGGAGAAGCGAAGGTAAGGATACCTGGTGGTGGAATGATGATGTCCAGAACGCGATCAAAGAGAAAAAAGATTACTTCAGACACCTATACCTGGATAGGAGTGCAGACAACATAGAGAAGTACAAGATGGCGAAGAAGGCCGCAAAACGAGCTGTCAGTGAAGCAAGGGGTCGGGCATATGAGGACCTCTACTGACGGTTAGGCACGAAGGAAGGCGAAAGAGACATCTATAAGATGGCCAAGATCCGATAGAGGAAGACGAGGGATATTGGCCAAGTCAAATGCATCAAGGACGGAGCAGAGCAACTCTTGGTGAAGGACAAGGAGATTAAGCATAGATGGCAGGAGTACTTCGGCAAACTGTTCAATGGGGAGAATGAGAGTTCTACCATCAAACTGGACGACTCCTTTGATGAGACTAGCATGCGTTTTGTGCGGCGAATCTAGGAGTCTGAGGTCAAGGACGCTGTTAAGGCATGTCTCTCTCCAAGTATTTTTGGTGATTGATGACAATGCTTTTGCGGACTAATCGTGTGCATTGAGTATTTTAGAGATCCATTCATTGGCACGAGACGATTCCTTCCTCTCGGAGTTTTAAGTGAAGACGGTGTAGTTTCTTTTGTTTCGGCTTTGGTGGACTGGGTTCGTAGGAGTCACCGTACTATCAAGAGGGGGTCCGCATTGGAAAGGCTAGGGTGGATTATACATGTACACATCTCATTTGCACCCACTGATCCTTCCCGCATCAATGGAGGATTTTTCATTGCCTCTTCTGTGAGCTTGTTTTGGCCCCATCGATAGTACTGCAGCTCCCAGCGGAAGTACCGCTCAAGAGTCACAGGCGGCAGTACCGCTGCCCAGCGGTAGTACCGCCTGGGGACTCTCAATCGTAGTGTCACTGAAGTGTTGTGCTACCACCGCCTCGACTCGAAAGTGTCACCTCTCGTGTCGGGTTGTGCAGCACTAGCAGCGGCAGTAGAGGCGGTAGTACCGCTCTCAAGCGGTAGTACCGCCCCTACCACCGCTGCTAGTACCGCCCTAGGTCTAGATCTCGCCCCGCCTCTGGTCTCCCTCTGTCTACATGGTAGTACCACGTGGGGGAGCGGTAGTACCATGACACGCGGTAGTACTGTGACACCCATCAGTAGTACCGCTACCCCCAGCGGTAGTACCACTCTGTGCGGGCTGAATGGGGGGTAACGGTTGGATTGGTTTCCCCACTATAAAAGGAGGTCTTCTTCTCCAAGTTGACCTACCTCTTTTCCCCCAAGCTCCATTGTTGCTCCAAAGCTCATTTTCGCCCGATCTCTCTCCCTATCCAATCAAACTTGTTGATTCTTTAGGGATTGGTTGAGAAGGCTCGGATCTACACTTCCACCAAGAGAAATTTGATTCCCCCCACTAATACCGTGCGGATCTTGTTACTCTTGGGTGTTTGAGCACCCTAGACGGTTGAGGTCACCTTGGAGCCATATTCCATTGTGGTGAAGCTTCGTGGTATTGTTGGGAGCCTCCAATTGAGTTGTGGAGATAGCCCCAACCTTGTTTGTAAAGGTTCGGTCGCCGCCTTCAAGGGCACCAATAGTGGAATCACGACATCTCGCATTGTGTGAGGGCGTGAGGAGAATCGGTGGCCCTAGTGGCTTCTTGGGGAGCATTGTGCCTCCACACCGCTCCAACGAAGACGTACTTCCCCTCAAAGGGAAGGAACTTCGGTAACACATCCTCATCTGCACCGGCTCCTCTATTGGTTATCTCTCACCTTTACTTGTGCAAGCTCATTTTGTGTTGTATACATTGCTTGCTCGTGTGCTTATTATTGTTGCATCATATAGGTTGCTCACCTAGTTACATCTCTAAACCACCTACTTTGATGCAAAGTTTAATTCGATAAAGAAAAGCTAAAATTTGTTAGTTGCCTATTCACCCCCCCTCTAGTTAACTATATCGATCCTTTCAATTGGTATCAGAGCCTCGTCTCTTTATTAAGGACTTTGCCATACGAAGAGTATGGTTGACACCGTAGACGGTGGGGAGGAGCACCCCGGTGTGATTCCGTCATCGTCTACGGCCGATGAGGGATCCTCGGTCTCGCGTGAGGAGTTCAATGCGGCTTTGGACACATTGAAAACCTCCATGACGACCGAGGTTGAAGGCATGTTCAATAAGTTTCTAGAAGGCCTTAAATTATCCACCGCACCTATGAAAGTGGGTGATCCCACTAACAAGGTGACAGATGCTAACTCCGACAAGGGGGGAGCTACTAGTGACAAAGTTCCTTTATCTAGTGGTAGAAGTGTAAATGGCATCTTTGCCCATGTTGAACCTCCTCTTACTTATGGAGGACCGGTTCCTTCCACTCATTTGTATCATGTTGGTCCTCCTCCTAAGCTTGTGAAAAATGAGGATTTTGCCTCTTGGGTCTATCTCTTTAAACGTCATTTAGATCATAGTTCTAGTAACCTTTGGAGAATTATTGAGCAAGGTTTCTACCCACATGACCCAAGGAACTTCACTCCTAGAGAAGCCGCGGACCATCAGTTCAACGAGTCCGCTCTTTGCATTCTCCGAGAGGCCATCCCTCCCTAGGATATTGCACATCTCCGACCTTTCACCGTGGCCAAGGAAGCATGGCAACATGTTGTTTCCATTTACAAGGGAAGTGTAAGCATTCAACGCTCCAACTATGAAGTGGTTCAAGATGAAGCCGATGAGTTTGCAATGAATGAATATGAAGAACCTCGTGAGCTTTACCGGAGATTAACCACTCTCGTGTTCTCACTCCGAGATCATGGGAGCAAGGATACGGATTGTCGGTGTCAAAACCGGCGGATCTCGGGTAGGGGGTCCCGGTCTGTGCATCTAGGCTGATGGTAACAGGAAGCAAGGGACACAATGTTTACCTAGGTTTGGGCCCTCTCGATGGAGGTAAAACCCTACTTCCTGCTTGATTAATATTGAAGATATGAGTAGTACAAGAGTAGATCTACCACGAGATCGTAGAGGCTAAACACTAAGAGCTAGCCTATGATGGTATGATTGTAATTGTGATCGGCCTTCTAAGGACCAACCTCTCCGGTTTATATAGACACCGGAGAGGGCTAGGGTTTACATGGAGTCGGTTACAAGGAAGTAAACACAATATCCGGATCGCCAAGCTTGTCTTCCACGCCAAGGAGAGTCCCATCCGGACACGGGACGGAGTCTTGAGTCTTGTATCTTCACGCTTCAATAGTCCGGACGATGTATATAGTTCGCTGTCCGGATACCCCTAATCCAGACTCCTCAAGAGTCTCTGAACCAGGCTTCAATGACGATGAGTCCGGCGCGCAGTCTTGTCTTCGGCATTGCAAGGCGGGTTCCTTCTCCGAATACTCCATAGTAATTATCGAACACTTAAACCGTGTCCGGATCTGCAAAATGATCTTCACATACCACCGTAGAGAGAATGATATTTCACAAATGCAATCTGCTGACAACTTTTTAGACAACGTGACATGTCATTACGGTCGGGTCATTATTCGAACCGTTTTCCCACAACCAGCCACAGCGCATGTTGCGAGGCGGTTTCCTTGACACGTCTTGTCAAAGCAGAGATCGTGTCCCCTTATCACGGGGTTCTCATCAATACGGGTATGGGTAATCCCACTGCGCCATCAATCGTGGCGCTTGGGAAGCAAGCGATCCCCAACGGGTAAGTGGGGAGGTGCACCACTTTCGTCGCCTCTATAAAGGGATAAGAGTTCCCCATTTTTACCCACGCTTTCTTCCTCCCTTGCTCACCCCTGCCCCTCGAGCTCCAGCGCCCTAGCCCAAGTTTTCTCCGCATAGCTAAACATGTCCGGAGCAGGAGGCAAGTGGGTTGCTTCCACTGTGAAGGAGAAGCATATCGCGAATCTTCGGGCGGCCTGATACTTGGCCACAGACATACCGCACCGGCTACCGGACGACGGCCAGGTCATTCCAACTCCGCTACCCCACGAGAGGGTCGTGTTTGTCGCCCACTTCATCCGTGGACTGGGATTTCCACTTCATCCCTTCATCCGCGGGCTCATGTTTTGCTACGGGCTAGATTTCCATGATCTAGCCCCAAATTTCGTCCTCAACATCTCGGCGTTCATCGTCGTATGCGAGGCCTGCCTCCACATCAAGCCTCACTTTGGCTTGTGGCTACAAATCTTCTGCATGAAGCCGAAGATCGTGAGCGGCCAGCAAGCCGAGTGCGGAGGGGCAATGGTGGGCAAGATGCCTAACGTCACCTGGCTTGACGGCTCCTTTGCGGAGACCGTGAAAGGGTGGCAATCGGGGTCGTTCTACATCACCGAGCCGCGCGGTGCCAACTGGGCGGCGGTCCCCGAGTTCCGATTTGGAACCCCCATGCGGCTCACCTCCTGGGAAAAGAAGGGCCTGGCCTGAGGCGAACCTACAGAGCTGACCGGACTCCAAAACTGCATTAAGAGCATGAAGGACAAGAACATCAAGCTTGTCAACGTGATCCAGGTCATGCTCGTCACGGATTCTTCCGTGCAAAGACGGGCATTCAATCTGTGGGAGTTCGTCCCCGCCAACACCGACGCCGAAGTTCTCGACATGACGCACAAAGGCGCATGGAGGGTGTTGTTCAAGGCCTCCGAAGTATCTCCTCCCACATCCGAGGACCGCGGACTTCACGCCGCGCGGCCTCCTAGTCCGATGAGTTTTCTGACTACCACCGGATTCAACTCTTCCTAGTATATTCGTGGGGAAGTCTTAAGTAATTGTGCATATTTAATCAGGACTATGTGAAGACAACGGAGCGGATTGACTATCCGGCTCCGCTGCCAGAAGGCCCAGCTGATGCTCTCCTGGCGGAGATGCTGGTCCCGGCACCTTACAAGGCACCGGAGAAGAAGGCCGAAAAGAAGGCCCCAGGTACCAGGAAGGGTCTCCGGCGTATGGTTGTACCGGAAGCCTCGTCCGAAGATGATGAGGCAAACTCCTCCCCCGAAGGGGAGGAAGAAGAAGTAGGGGCCGCCCCATCCGGAGAGGATGGGGGTCTGAAGAAGGCGAACAGGGGCCGTAAAGGCCCCGGTGCAAGGCCGTCATACCCACGTCGTCCGAAGACGACAAGACAGATTCCTCCCGCAGAAGCGGGGGGAAACATGAAGAAGTTCTCCCTCCCCACACTGGGGAGCAGAAGAAGAGGAAAGCCGCCCCGGAGGAGGGGGCTGAGACGTCCAAGAAGGGAAAGGTGTCCCTTCCGGACTACTCCGCCACGGCCGCCCATAGCGAGGAGGGGTGGCTGCCCAGGGGGAAGCCCCTAGCGCGATCGTAAGTATCCGCATTCTATCGTAATTTTACTTCATAATCTTTTTATAACACCGAACATATATGCAGTCCAGCCAGGGCTCATCCCGAGGTATCGTCGTCATGGGTCCCTGAACAAGTAAGCGATGAACTCGCTGCCGACGACCACTACTCCTCAGCCCGCGGATGACACGGAGGTGTTGTCTCGAAGGCTCCCAGAGCGGGGGGAGGTGACTCTGGAGACGCCCCAAGGCGGAATTCCAGATGTCGGACACGCGGGGTTCAAGATTCCCGCGGATCGTGTCGATGAGAGCCGCAGTAGGCCGGGCTCTCAGCCGAACACTGTTCCGGAACTTCAAACGGTTCCGGGCTCAGGCGGGCAGCCCCTCATTTGGGAGGGCGAGCCGTCCATGCCGAGGACTTCCGTCACGCCAGAGGCGTCGGATAGTCTGGTGGAAGCGTTTCGAGGTGCTTCCATGGATGACGAGCACCATACTCTTATGAGTGCGGTGATTCAAAAGGTTCTGTCCGCCAGGAGCGGACTAACCGAAGCCTGCACAAGCCTCGTGACGGGCTTCGAGGTGAGTAGGGAATATGTAAAATTACCACCTGATAGGTAGTATCCCCTGATACTCTGTTCGGTGTTCGGAAGGAAAAGTCGAGCAGAGGGTCAATTATAATCCGCAGGAGTCTAATAGTAAGTATGTATTTCGAATAAGCAGGTTGTCCTGCTTGTCGCTGCTCTCCGCATAGCCGAGGTCGCCGGACTAAAGAGGGACATGGAGCAGGCGCAGGGGGAGCTCGACCTCACGAAGAGGCAGCTCGAAGAGAACAAAGGTGAATGATTCCCCGCTCTCATGTAATGAAGGATAGATAAAATTGGTTATTCTAACGATGAAGTGTCGTGACTGTGTAACAGGGGCCACCACCGAAGTGGCGTTTCTGAAGAAAGCGCTGTCCGAGGCCGAAAACAAGGCGGCCTTGGAATGCAAGAAGCGCGAAAAGCAAGATGCTAGAGTGGGCGAGGTACAGCAAGAGCTCCATGAGCTCGGCAAGAAGTTCGAGTCCGTGGAGCATGAGCTTAAGATGAAAGAGGCCGAGCTTGCGAAGGCCCTTTCAAGTATGAAAGATGCCAAGGCCGAAGCCGACAAAGCATGGCAGGAAATCCAGGCGTCCAAGAAGATAGCGGCGGGTAAGACATTCTTTATGCAAAGCAAACATGTGGAGGAGGCGTTTCTTTTACTTACCCGAATTCGGAGCTCTCCAGGGGCATTCACAGATCTGCCACGCAGCGTCTCGGACGCCACAGAGTTCTACCGTGCCGAGGAGGGGAGCTCCACGGAGAAGCTATTCTGGTCCCAGTATGCTGGGGCCGAACACCCAATGCCTCTAAGTGACCAACTGAAGCAGTTGGTCGAACTCCACAGGACAACCGAAGTGGCTATGAAAGATTTCATAGTTCGAATGTGGCCTGGTGAGCCCCTGCCCACTAGCTACTTCGGCCTGATCAAGCGGATGGTGAATGCCTGTCCGCGGCTTGAGGTTATCAAGCGATCCGTTTGCATTGAGGGTGCATTGGGGCAAGCTGGATGCAGAGAAGCTGGTGAAGGACGGGCCGCCGGAGGGCAAGGCGCATCGCTATCCTGAGAAGTATTACGATGGCGTTATAAAGGGCGCTTGTCTCGTGGCCGATGAATGTACCAAGGACAAGATCTTTGAATAAATTTACCTCTGTCACTGTTGTAATATAAAGACGAAGTTACTTGTGCTATGTAGCACTGTTTGATTTAAAATATTACCTTCCATGCGGCTGTTTATAGAATTACGAAAGTAGGCTACCGTCGGCTTCCGCCCCCACGTAACTAGTACCGGGGTGTTCCTGGAAAAACCCGGATACTCTTTATCCAAATTTTTGGTCCCTTAAGGAGGTATCTGGCGTAGCGAACAAGGCAATCGGACTATGCGGCTTTATAACTTTCACTTAGCCATAGAAGTCTACAATTTTAAATTTCGGCGAAGCCCCTAGAATTCGGAGGGCCGAATTGGGGCACTATATACGCCTAAATCGGACGAGGCCGATTCATCGCCTAAAGCGGAAAAAATCTTCAAGGATTTTAAGACCTCTCGAACAGCGACCAGCTCTCGCCGCATCATGCCGGTCAGTTTTCGGCTTTCTCTACTGAGGTGCTCGTCCGGAAGAACCGGGACACAATCGCAGTAGTTCTCCCTGCGCTACCTTAGCCGATATAACGGAACATAAGGTACCAAAACAAGGGAGCCGGACAAACCCAACTATTGACCCAAGACGTGATTCGGAGCGGATGCATATAGTGCTATAAGTTCGGGGTGC
Organism: Aegilops longissima; assembly: GCA_021605205.1. Lineage (NCBI taxonomy): Eukaryota > Viridiplantae > Streptophyta > Magnoliopsida > Poales > Poaceae > Aegilops > Aegilops longissima. Next base: position 148,380,918 of record CM038678.1, on the reverse strand, counting down.
CGCACTGTTGAAAGTGTTCGGACTCGTTATGCCGTATTATGAGGTGTCATAAGAAGCCCCTGGCAAACTAACCGTACCAAAGTGTACGAATGCAATATTAAATAAACATTTGCAAGAAATATGCGCAAATAGGAATAATAAGCTGACGCTATATATTGTTTCCTATTGATGAATAATAAGTTTAAGCGTATCTTTACAACGGTAGCATTAAGCAGAAGTAAATAGGACTATTTAACATGTCCTATCCAAGGGCAGGCTGCATGTAGGTATGTAAAACAGGTATAACGATCATGAACAGATTCCACCTGGGTATTTCCTTTTGTGCGCAAAGCCTGTTGCCTCCTTGGTTTTCTCTCCTATGTAAGTCCGACAATCCGGCTCTTCTGAAGAGGCTGCTCTAAAGCAATGTCCTGAAAAATAAGAAGGATGGGTTATGAAGGTATGTGGCGGTTATACCGCACTGTTGACTGAGTCATTTTTGCGCCTCCGCCTCTGCCCATGGTATTTTGAGTGCGTAATTGTGTACGCGTGGCACGAATGCTGCTTTGATGGGGCTTGAGCGGAGGCCGGATTGCTAGTCGCGCTCTTGGCGTGCCTGATGATCCTGGTGCGGGGTGCTCCGGACTCTCTTGACGGTGCTCGAATTTGTTGTCGCCAGATTGGTTTATCGGAGGAGGCCGCATTGTACTTCCGCCGCGAGGACTGCAGTATGCTCTTCTATTTGGAGAGAGCGGTCCATGTTTCCGTTGACTGTTATGACCCCGTATGGTCCTGGCATCTTGAGCTTGAGGTATGCGTAGTGTGGTACCGCATTGAATCTAGCGAATGCGGTTCGTCCGAGCAGTGCGTGGTAACCACCGCGGAAAGGGACGATATCGAAGATTAACTCTTCGTTTCGGAAGTTATCTGGAGATCTGAAGACCACTTCCAATGTTATAGAGCCCGTGCAACGGGCCTCTACTCCAGGAATCACACCTTTAAAGGTGGTTTTGGTGGGCTTCATCCTTGACGGATCAATGCCCATTTTGTGCACTGTGTCATGATAAAGCAGGTTCAGGCTGCTGCCGCCGTCCATAAGGACTCGCGTGAGGTGGAATCCGTCGATGATTGGGTCTAGGACCAATGCGGCTGAGCCGCCGTGACGGATGCTAGTAGGGAGATCCCTACGATCAAAGGTGATCGGACAAGCTGACCATGGGTTGAATTTAGGGGACTGGCTCCATCGCATAGACGTCCCGCAGTGCTCGCTTCCGTTCCTGCTTGGGAATGTGAGTGGCGTAGATCATGTTGACCATTTTCACCTGGGGGGGGGGGGGAGGAATTTCTTCTGTCCCCCCGTGTTCGGACGTCGGGGCTCTTCGTCATCGTCGCTGTGCAGCCCCTTGTCCTTGTTTTCGGTGTTTATTTTGCCAGCCTGTTTGAACACCCAGCAGTCTCTGTTGGTGTGGTTGGCTGGCTTGTGCGGGGTGCAATGAATTTGGCACGAGCACTCCAAAGATAATGATCCAGATCGGCGGTCCTCGATTGTTTTTTTGAACGGCTTCTTCGCTGACCGACTTGATCCGCTGAATCCGGCGTTGATCGCCGTGTCTTGATCTTGTCACCGTTGTTCCGCCGCTTATGTCTCATACGCCGTGGCTTGCCGTTATTGTCGCGCCATCCGGTGCCGAATGTGGTGTAGTGCTGCTGCGAGCCAACCAGCTGTCCTCGCCCGTGCAAAAGTGGGTCATTAGTGTTGTGAGAGCTGCCATGGACTTGGGTTTTTCCTAGCCAAGGTGTCGGGCGAGCCACTCGTCACGGATATTATGCTTAAAAGCCGCCAGGGATTCGGCGTCCGGACAGTCGACTATTTGGTTCTTTTTAGTTAGGAACCGAGTCCAGAATTTCCTGGCTGACTCTCCGGCTGTTGAGTAATGTGGCTCAAGTCATCGGCGTCCGGTGGTCGCACATATGTTCCCTGGAAGTTGTCGAGGAATGCGTCTTCCAGGTTTTCCCAACTACCAATGGAATTTGCTGGCAGGCTGTTTAGCCAGTGTTGGGCGGGACTTTGAGCTTAAGGGGAAGATATTTGATGGCGTGTAGATCGTCCCCGCGGGCCATGTGAATGTGGAGAAGGAAATCTTCAATCCATACTGCGGGGTCTGTTGTGCCATCGTATGATTCGATGTTTACGGGTTTGAAACCTTCTGGGAATTCATGATCCATCACTTCGTCAGTGAAGCAGAGGGGGTGCGCGGCGCCTCTGTGTCGGGCTATGTGGCTACGCGGTTCGGATTGCTCTGGGTGGCTGTGTTCGGCCCGGCCAGACTTGTTGATAGTGTGTCCGGCGTGACGGTCGTCGTCGCGCGTTTGGGCGCGCCCCCGTGATCCGTAGATCGATCTTGGCTGTTCTGCTTTGTTTTCCAGTATATCTTGCAGGTCCTGTCTATTGCCCTGGGCCGTAGTGTATTGGCGTGGGGGTGCGGGCTGGTATTCGGGCTGATACACCGTTTTATCCCGACGACGAGGTGGCCGGTAAGCCATGTGGCACTTGAGTCCATATTCCTCGGCTGCCAGGACTTCAGTCCATCTATCTGTGAGCAGATCTTGATCAGCTTGAAGTTGTTGCTGCTTCTTTTTCAGGCTCCTTGCAGTGGCCATAAGCCGACGCTTGAAGCGCTCCTGCTCTCACGGGATCCTCGAGCACGCCCGAACTTCGTCATCGCCGAGGCTAATCTCGCCTTTGGAGGGGTCCAGTAGTTGTCCTCCTCCGGACATCCGTCCGCCGCTTTGCTCATCTGGGCTGACTGCTCATCTTCTGCTTTCGGCCTGCTTTCGGCGGGCTGATCAGGTTGTATTCCTCTTCGCACCATCCGGATTGTTTTCGTCTCCTGGGCTATTGTTACTGTGGCGGGGCTAGGAGCGGCGTCGACGCCGCCCATGCTTTGTTTTTCTCCCTGAGGGGTTATCCTCCGTTGCCTCATCGCCATTGGTTTCCTTCGGAGTGTCCACCATATATATATATATCATAGGAGGAGGTGGCTGTCCACCGCCCTGTGAGCGGTGGTTCCTGTACTTCTCCTGCATCATCGTCCATACCGTCGATGTCTTCAGAGTCGAAGTCAAGCACGTCGGTTAGATCATCGACCGTGGCAATGAAGTGGGTGGTGGGTGGGCAGCAAATTCCTTCGTCGCCTGCTTCCCACTCGAGCCGGACATAGTTCGGCCCAGAGCCTCCTGACAAAGAGAGAGACTTTAATGAGTTCAGCATGTCGCCGAAGGGCGAGTGCTGAAAGATATCCGCAGCGGTAAACTCCATTACCGGGGCCCAACCTGGCTCGGCTGGCTCGGGAGCGCGCGGACTGGAACCCACAACCGGATACGAGTCCGGGGTCCGAGTCCTGTGCTTCTACTGAGGTGAGACCTGTGTTCGCTCCAACGCCGATGAGTGTGCGGACTGCGGGCGGGTCCATCCTCCGCCCTTAGGCAACGATCCCGCTTCGTATTTAGGTCCGGGCTACTGCAGGGGTGATATCCCGAGCATTGTCTGACAGCAGGTCTAAGCCGTGCTCGTCGTGACTGTTCGGTTCACCTAGCACACGCCTGAATCCGTCGAATATCAAGTCTCCGCGAATGTCGGCCGTGTAGTTCAAGTTTCCGAACCTGACACGGTGGCTGGGGCGAGCTGTCGATCTGCTCCGGTGGCTGCTTAATTGCCCGCAGGAAGCCACCGAACACGAAGATCTGTCCGGGGAGAAAAGTCTCACCCTGGACCGTTTTGTTGACGATTGAAGGCGCCATCAAGCCTTGCAGCAACGACACAGAGGAACTCTCAATGAAAGCACCAATGTCGGTGTCAAAACCGGCGGATCTCGGGTAGGGGGTCCCGATCTGTGCGTCTAGGCTGATGGTAACAGGAAGCAAGGGACACAATGTTTACCGAGGTTCGGGCCCTCTCGATGGAGGTAAAACCCTACTTCCTGCTTGATTAATATTGAAGATATGAGTAGTACAAGAGTAGATCTACCACGAGATCGTAGAGGCTAAACCCTAAGAGCTAGCCTCTGATGGTATGATTGTAATTGTGATCGGCCTTCTAAGGACCAACCTCTCCGGTTTATATAGACATCGGAGAGGGCTAGGGTTTACATGGAGTCGGTTACAAGGAAGGAAACACAATATCCGGATCGCCAAGCTTGTCTTCCACGCCAAGGAGAGTCCCATCTGGACACGGGACGGAGTCTTGAGTCTTGTATCTTCACGCTTCAATAGTCCGGACGATGTATATAGTTCGGCTGTCCGGATACCCCCTAATCCAGGACTCCCTCACGGATGACAATTGGATCAAGCGCAAGTTTCTCAAGGCCATGATGCCTTACCATAAGGCCATGTCCTCCGTCATCCGTCAAAGGCCGGACTTCCACACCTTGCCCTCAAGTGAAGTGTTGGATGAGTTTGTGGCAATGAGGATCTTGGACAAGACCGCGGACAATGCGGTGTTGCACTCTCAATGCGCAAAGAAGCCCAACCTTACCTTGAAGGCCAAGGCTAGTGTGGAAGAAGAGGATGAAGAGGAAGAAGAGGATAATAACTCTGAAGATACAAAATATGCTTATCATGAGCACATGGCTCTCACTTCAAGGCAATTTTTGAGCAAGAAGAACTCAAGGCCCAACTTCTACAAGAACAACTCAAGTGGTGCCAAGGGCAAGCAACGTGTGAGGACATGCTATAATTGTGGCAATGTGAGCCATTTTGTTGTGGATTGCCCTTATGAGAAAAGGGAAGACAATGGTGGCAAGCTCATCTGAAAAGACAAGGCCAAGTCCTTCCCCAACAAGAACAACTTCACCAAGAAGACTCCTCCCAAGGGGTTGGTGGCACAAGAAGAGTACAATGAGGACGATGACGATGATGAAGACGGTGAGACGGTTACCATGGCCTCCATTGCCATTGCAACAACTCCACAGGTGTCCCTCTTCGACTCACCCAATGAGAACATCACTGCCAAGTGCATCATGGCTAAAGCCACCAACAAGGTAACCCCAACGTCAAAACTACCATCAATACTAATCCCTCTTTGACGGATTGCATTGATGAAAGTGAAGGGTCTAATGAGGAAGAAAATGAATTTGAGTCTTTTATGAGTGAGCTCAAGGGTAAATCCAAGGAGCACTTTGTTGCTCTCTTGGAACAACTTGGTGAAGCTAATGACATGATCGAGGCTCACGAAGATACCATCTCTAAGATGGAAGGGCATAGTCATGACTATGCAATGAGATATCAGATATCTCTAATGCGCTTGAGGAAGAGTGTGGTCATCATTTGGCTCTTGAGGAGTCACACAACGATGAGCATGCTAAATTAAAGAAAGATCTTGATCATGCTCTTGTTGTATCTCGTGTGCTCAATTACGAGAAGGCCAAACTTGGGGTTGATCTTGCTAGACTCAAGGAGGAGTTTGATATACTTGACAAGGCTCACAAGGCCTTGAAGGGTGCTCATGCTAACCTCAAAGAGTCTCATGATCAACTCCAAGTGAAGCTAACCAAGGAAAAAGCCACTTTTCCTCATATGGTGTTAATTGATAATGCAAATGCTACTAACCCTGGTTGTGAGCATGTGTACCTTGTGGAGGAGAATGCAAAGTTGAAGGAGCAACTTGAGAAAGGCCTTGTGTCTTGCATACAAGGTGAGAAGAATCTCAACGACCTTTTGAGCACTCAAAATGAAGTTGTGGGCAAGGAGGGAATTGGGTTTGCACCCAGGTCCAAGAACAAGAAGAAGAATGACAAGGACAAACGACCTCCTCCTCTCAAGCAAATGTTTGTGAAGGAGGGAGAGGGTGCTCCTAAGGAGAAGAAGAACAATGAGAAGGGTGGTGGTGTCAAGAAGGGCAATGCCACTCCTTCCAACAAAGCCGACGACTTTAACCCTTCTTATGTGTTATGTCGTGCTAGTGATGGACATGTTTATGCTAAATTTGTCGGTTCTCCTTATGAGTACATTGAATGGTCTATTTGGGTTCCTAAGACCCTTGTTACTAACATCAAAGGACCCATTACAAAATGGGTACCTAAAACCAAGCATTGATCTCTTGTAGGTGTTTGCTTCTGGTGGGGGATCATGGTTGCTCGATAGCGGAGCCACAAATCATATGACCGGAAGCAAGGACCTGGGGGTGGACGTGCACAAGATTTCATCTATGCCCACCAATGTCGAGTGGGGTGATGCCTCGTCTTCTAAGGTATTGGGTCTTGGCAAGGTTGTCATTTATCATGATCTCATAATCGAGAAAGTCATGCTTGTTGAGTCCCTTGCATACAATTTACTTTCTATTCGTCAACTTGCTCTCATGGGTTTTCCCACTTTCTTTGATATTGATACCTGGCCCTCTTGTGGAGCAAGACTCTTAAAGTAGCCTTTGTTGGGCATGTCGAGAACGTTCTTTATGTGATTAACTTCTTGGAGCGACCCACTAAGACCGCGACATGCCTAATGGCTAAATTTGACGTGGGATGGCTTTGGCATCGCCATTTAGCCCATATCAATATGAGATCTTTGCAAAGTCTTCTCAAGGGGGACCACGTACTGGACTGACAAATGTCAGTTTTGCCAAAGATCGTGCTTGCAGTGCTTGTGTCGAAGGAAAGTTACATGAGAAGGCTCACCCTCCCACGACTATCATATACTCGAAGAGGCCTTTGGAGCTCCTTCACTTGGATCTCTTTGGGCCTCCATCCTTTGATAGTCTTGGGGTAGAAAGTATTGCTTGGTGATTGTGGATGACTACTCAAGATACACTTGGGTACACTTCTTCAAGAGGAAGAGTGAGACCCAACAAACCGTCATTCACTTTGCAAATGAAGCTCAACGTAAACACAATACAAAGATCTTAACAATAAGAAGTGACAACGGCACCGAGTTCAAGAACTACACCTTGGATGAGTTTCTTAGTGATGAGGGGATCATGCATCAATATTACGCACCTTACACCCCTCAACAAAATGGTGTAGCAGAGAGGAAGAACCGGACGTTGATGGATGCGGCAAGGACCATGATGGCGGAGTTCAAGTCTCCATAGAACTTTTGGGCCGAAGCCATCAACACCGCTTGTCATGCATCCAATCGGCTCTAACTCCGCAAAGGCTTGAACAAGACTCCATATGAGATACTCACCGGTAACAAGCCCAACCTCAAGTACTTTCGGGTGTTCGGGTGTAAGTGTTTCATTCTCAAGAAAGGTGTTCGTTTGACTAAATTTGAGGCTAGAGCTCATGAGGGCATATTTGTTGGCTATGCTACAAACTCTGATGCTTACTGTGTCCTCAATGGACTTATTGAGGAGACGTGTAACATGGAGTTTCATGAGAATAACGGCTCCCAAGTGGAGCAAAGTGGTACTTGTGATGTAGGTGATGAAATTCCTTCCCAAGCCATAAGAAGAATGGGTGCTGGTTTTATCCTACCCATTGAGGAACCCCTTGTGGCCGAATGAGAAGGACAATGTTCCATTCAAGTGGAACCATCACCAACCCTAGACCCACATGCTTCCGAAGAACAAAGTGAAGGCCCTCAACCAAATGAACAAGATCAAGGGAAAGATCAACCTCAAGATGATGGTGAACCACCAAGTGATGCCCAAGGTCAACACTACAAAAAAAAGACACATCCGTGACATTTTGGGCCGAACGAATTTTTTTTCTGTCATACATATGACACTTCTATGACGATAATTGTGACAAAACCCGGTATCATCATAGATGTGGTGGGCTCCTACTTCTATAACAAAAAATCATGACAGAAAATGGGCTTTTCGTCCTGGGCGGGCCGGAGACGCAGCTGCATGACATTCTTTGGGCTGTCCATTACGGAAAAAACCGTGGTAGAAGCGAGGGGGAGGAAAATTTCGGGGAGTTCCCGGTTACGGTGGGAGGTCGGGGGCCGAGAGATGCGCGTTTCTCTCATACACGTCTGTGGCGATGTGTCGAGTGTTGGCTCTAACTGAACCCGAGCGAGGCGTTGGGCTCTAACTGAACCCGAGCAATTGCACTGCAGGCTACGCGTTACTGAACCCGAGCGATCGATCGATGGATGTTAACTGTGTTGGAAATATGCCCTAGAGGCAATAATAAAAGCATTATTATTATATTTCCTTGTTCATGATAATTGTCTTTATTCATGCTATAATCTGTATCATCCGGAAATCGTGATACACGTGTGAATACATAGACCACAATATGTCCCTAGTGAGCCTCTAGTTGACTAGCTCGTTGGTCGACGAGATAGTCATGGTTTCGACTATGGACATCGATGTCATTGATAGCGGGATCACGTCATTAGGAGAATGACGTGATGGACAAGACCCAATCCTAAGCATAGCACAAGATCGTGTAGTTCATTTTGCTAGAGCTTTTCCAATGTCAAGTATCTCTTCCTTAGACCATGAGATCGTGTAACTCCGGATACCGTAGGAGTGCTTTGGGTGTACCAAACGCCACAACGTAATCGGGTGACTATAAAGGTGCATTACAGGTATCTCCGAAAGTGTCTTGGGTTGACACGGATCGAGACAGGATTTGTCACTCCGTGTGACGGAGAGGTATCACCGGGCCCACTCGGTAGTGCATCATCATAATGAGCTCAAAGTGACCAAGTGTCCGTCACGGGATCATGCATTACGGTATGAGTAAAGTGACTTGCGATAACGAGACTGAGCGAGGTATTGGGATACCGACGATCGAGTCTCGGGCAAGTAACATACCGTCGACAAAGGGAATAGTATACGGGTTGCTTGAACCCTCGACATCGTGGTTCATCCGATGACATCATCGAGGAGCATGTAGGAGCCAACATGGGTATCCAGATCCGCTGTTGGTTATTGACCGAGAGCGTCTCGGTCATGTTCGCATGTCTCCCAAACCTGTAGGGTCTACACACTTAAGGTTCGGTGGCGCTTAGGGTTATTAGGAAGACTTGTATGTGATTACCGAATGTTGTTGAGTCCGGATGAGATCCGGACGTCACGGGGAGTTCGGAAGGGTCCGGAGGTAAAGATTTATATATGGGAAGTTGTCAAGCGGACACCGGAAAAGTTTCGGGCATATCAAGGTGTGTCACGGGCCACGGAAGGTTCCGGAGGACCACGGGAGGGCCACCCCTCCCGGGGCCACTGGGCTGTGGGAGGCAGCCAGCCCCTGGTGGGCTGGGCGCACCCCTCCCTTGGGCCCATGCGCCTAGGGGTTGAGGGGAACCCTAGAGGCGCGCCTGGCTTGGGGGCAAGCCCCTCTCCTTGGCCGCCCCCCTCTAGATGCATCTAGAGGGGCCGCCCCTCCTCCCTTCCCCTATAAATAGAGGGGTGAGGGAGGCTGCATACACAACTTGAAGGCGCATCCTCCCTACCCAACACCTCTCCTCCTCCGCGTATGCTTGGCGAAGCCTGCCGGAGAATCTGTCACTCCACCATCATCACGCCGTCGTCTTGCTGCTGGAGCCATCTTCCTCAACCTCTCCTTCCCCTTGCTGGATCAAGAAGGAGGAGACGCGCCCGCACTGCACGTGTGTTGAACGCGGAGGTGCTGTCCGTTCAGCACTTGGTCATCGGTGATCCGAGTACGACTCCATCATCACCATCCCCTCGAAAGCTTCCGCACGCGATCTACAAGTGGTATGTAGATGCAAACTCACTCCCTTGACTCGTTGCTTAGATGAACTCATAGATGGATCTTGGTGAAACCGTAGGACAAATTTTAATTTTCTGCAACATTCACCAACAGTGGCATCATGAGCTAGGTCTATGCGTAGTTCTCTATTGCACGAGTAGAACACAATTTAGTTGTGGGCGTGGATCTTGTCAACTTACTTGCCGCTACTAGTCTTATCTTGCTTCCGCGGTATTGTGGGATGAAGCGGCCCGGACCAACCTTACACGTACGCTTACGTGAGACCGGTTCCACCGACTAACATGCACTAGTTGCATAAGGTGGCTAGCGGTGTCTGCTCTCCCACTTTAGTTGGAGCGGATTCGATGAAAAGGGTCCTTATGAAGGGTAAATAGAAGTTGACAAAATCACGTTGTGGTTATTCGTAGGTAAGAAAACGTTCTTGCTAGAACCCAATTGCAGCCACGTAAAAGATGCAACAACAATTAGAGGACATCTAACTTGTTTTTGCAGCAATTGTCATGTGATGTGATATGGCCAAGTTGTGATGAATGATGAATGACATATTGTGATGTATGAGATCATGTTCTTGTAATAGGAATCACGACTTGCATGTCGATGAGTATGACAACCGGCAGGAGCCATAGGAGTTGTCTTTATTTTGTATGACCTGAGTGTCATTGAAGAACGCCATGTAAATTACTTTACTTTATTGCTAAACGCGTTAGCCATAGAAGTAGAAGTAGTCGTTGGCGTGACAACTTCATGGAGGCACAATGATGGAGATCATGATGATGGAGATCATGGTGTCATGCCGGTGACAATATGATCATGGAGCCCCGAAGATGGAGATCAATGGAGCTATATGATATTGGCCATATCATGTCACTACTATATAATTGCATGTGATGTTTATTATGTTTATGCATCTTGTTTACTTAGAATGACGGTAGTAAATAAGATGATCCTTACAACAATTTCAAGAAGTGTTCTCCCTAAGCGTGCACCGCTTGCTAAAGTTCGTCGCTTCTAAGCACCACGTGATGATCGGGTGTGATGGATTCTTACATTCACATACAACGGGTGTAAGACAGATTTACACACGCAAAACACTTAGGGTTAACTTGACGAGCCTAGCATGTACAGACATGGCCTCGGAACACGAAGACCAAAAGGTCGAACACGAGTCGTATGGAAGATACGATCAACATGAGAATGTTCACCGACGATGACTAGTCCGTCTCACGTGATGATCGGACACGGCCTAGTCGACTCGGATCGTGTAACACTTAGATGACTAGAGGGATGTCTAATCTGAGTGAGAGTTCATTGAAATAATTTGATTATATGAACTTAATTATCATGAACTTAGTCTAAAACTTTTGCATAATATGTCTTGTAGATCAAATGGCCAACGCTCATGTTAACTTGAACTTCAACGCGTTCCTAGAGAAAACCAAGCTGAAAGATGACGGCAGCAACTATACGGATCGGGTCCGGAACTTGAGGATCATCCTCATAGCTGCCAGAAACAATATGTCCTAGAAGGACCGCTAGGTGACGCCCCGTCCCTGAAGAACCAAGACATTATGAATGCTTGGCAGTCTCGTCTGATGATTACTCCCTCGTTCAAAGTGCGGCATGCTTTACAGCTTAGAACCGGGCTCCAAAAGCGTTTTGAGCATCACGGAGCATATGAGATGTTCGAGGAGCTGAAACTGGTTTTCAAGCTCACGCCGGGTCGAGAGATATGACATCTCCGACAAGTTCTATAGTTGTAAGATGGAGGAAAATAGTTACACAAGTGAGCACATACTCAAGATGTGCAGGTTGCACAACCGTATGACCCAGTGAATATTAACCTCCCCGATGAGGCGGTCATTGACAGAATCCTTGATCGCTCCCACCAAGCTACAAGAGCTTTGTGATGAACTACAATATGCAGGGGATGGTAAAGACCATTCTGAAGTATTCTCTATCTTCAAGTCAGCAGAGGTTGAAATCAAGAAAGAACATCAAGTGTTGATGGTAAATAAGACCACTAAGTTCAAGAAGGGCAAGGGCAAGAAGAACTTCAAGAAGGACGGCAAGGAGGTTGCCGCGCCCGCAAGCAAGTTGCCGGAAGAAGTCAAAGAATGGACCCAAGCACGAGACCGAGTGCTTTTATTGCAAGGAAGGGTCCTTTGGGCGGAACTGCCCCAAATACTTAGCGGATAAGAAGGCCGCAACACCAAAGGTATATTTGATATACATGTAATTGATGTGTACCTTACCGATTACTCGTAGTAACTCCCGGTATTTGATACCGTGCCGTTGCTCATATTTGTAACTCACAACAGGAGCTGCGGAATAAGCGGAGACTGGCGAAGGACGAGGTGACGATGCGCGTCGGGAATGGTTCCAGAGTCGATGTGATCGCCGTCGGCACGCTACCTCTTCATTTACCTACGGGATTAGTTTTGAACCTTAATAATTGTTATTTGGTGCCAAGTTTGAGCATGAACATTGTATCTGGATCTCGTTTAATGCGAGATGGCTACTCATTTAAATCCGAGAATAATGGTTGTTCTATTTATATGAGAGATATGTTTTATGGTCATGCTCCGATGGTCAATGGTTTATTCTTAATGAATCTCGAGCGTAATGTTACACATGTTCATAGCGTGAATACCAAAAGATGTAAAGTTGATAACAATAGTCCCACATACTTGTGGCACTGCCGCCTTGGTCACATTGGTGTCAAGCGCATGAAGAAGCTCCATGCTGATGGACTTTTAGAGTCTCTAGATTATGAATCATTTGACACATGCGAACCATGCCTCATGGGCAAGATGACCAAGACTCCGTTCTCCGGAACAATGGAGCGAGCAACCAACTTGTTGGAAATCATACATACCGATGTGTGCGGTCCAATGAGTGTTGAGGCTCGCGGAGGATATCGCTATGTTCTCACTCTCACAGATGACTTGAGTAGATATGGGTATGTCTACTTGATGAAACACAAGTCTGAGACCTTTGAAAGGTTCAAGGAATTTCAGAATGAGGTAGAGAATCAACGTGACCGAAAGATAAAATTCTTACGATCGGATCGTGGAGGAGAATATTTGAGTCACGAATTTGGTACACACTTAAGAAAATGTGGAATCGTTTCACAACTCACGCCGCTGGAACACCTCGGTAGAACGGTGTGTCCGAACGTCGAATCGTACTCTATTGGATATGGTGCGATCTATGATGTCTCTTACTGATTTACCGCTATCATTTTGGGGATACGCTCTAGAGACAGCTACATTCACTTTAAATAGGGCACCGTCTAAATCCGTTGAGACTACACCGTATGAATTATGGTTTGGGAAGAAACCTAAGTCGTCGTTTCTAAAAGTTTGGGGATGCGATGCTTATGTCAAGAAACTTCAACTGAAAAGCTCGAACCCAAGTCGGAAAAATGCGTCTTCATAGGATACCCCAAGGAAACCATTGGGTATACCTTCTACTTAAGATCCGAGGGCAAGATCTTTGTTGCCAAGAATGGATCCTTTCATGAAAAGGAGTTTCTCTCGAAAGAAGTAAGTGGGAGGAAAGTAGAACTCGATGAAGTACTACCTCTTGAACGGGATAGTAGAGCAGCTCAGGAAAATGTTCCTGTGATGCCTACACCAACCAAGAGGAAAATAATGATGATGAAGAAGGTACTTGGATCAAGTTGCTCTTGAACTTCAGAGGTCCACAAGGACACGTTCCGCACTGTGAGTGGTACGGCAACCCTGTCCTGGAAATCATGTTGTTAGACAACGGTGAACCTTCGAACTATGAAGAAGCGATGGCGGGCCCAGATTCCAACAAATGGTTAGAAACCATGAAATCCGAGATAGAATCCATGTATGAAAACAAAGTATGGACTTTGACTGACTTGCCGATGATCGGCGAGCGACAGAAAATAAATGGATCTTCAAGAAGAAGACGGACGCGGATGGTAATGTCACCATCTATAAAGCTCGACTTGTCGCTAAGGGTTATCGGCAAGTTCAAGGGATTGACTACGATGAGACTTTCTCTCCCGTAGCGAAGCTTAAGTCCGTCCGAATCATGTTAGCAATTGCCGCATACTATGATTATGAGATATGGCAGATGGACGTCAAAACAGCATTCCTTAACGGTTATCTTAAGGAAGAGCTGTATATGATGCAGCCGGAGGGTTTTGTCGATCCTAAGAATGCTGACAAAGTATGCAAGCTCCAGCGATCCATTTATGGGCTGGTGCAAGCATCTCGGAGTTGGAACATTCGCTTTGATGAGATGATCAAAGCGTTTGGGTTTATGCAGACTCTTGGAGAAGCCTGCGTTTACAAGAAAGTGAGTGGGAGCTCTGTAGCATTTCTCATATTATATGTAGATGACATACTTTTGATGGGAAATGATATAGAATTCTTGGACAGCATTAAGGCCTACTTGAATAAATGTTTTTCAATGAAGGATCTTGGAGAAGCTGCTTATATATTAGGCATCAAGATCTATAGAGATAGATCGAGACGCCTCATAGGTCTTTCACAAAGCACATACCTTGATAAGATTTTGAAGAAGTTCAAAATGGATCAGTCCAAGAAGGGTTCTTGCTGTATTGCAAGGTGTGAGATTGAGCTCGGCTCAATGCCCCACCACGGCAAAAGATAAAGAAGAGATGAGTGTCATCCCTATGCTTCAGCCATAGGATCTATTATGTATGCCATGCTGTGTACTGACCTGATGTAAACCTTGCCGTAAGTTTGGTAGGAAGGTACCAAAGTAATCCCGCAAGGAACACCGGACAGCGGTCAAGAATATCCTTAAGTACCGAAAGGACGAAGGACATGTTTCGTTTATGGAGGTGACGAAGAGCTCGTCAAAGGGTTACGTCGGCGCTAGCTTCGACACGATCTGATGACTCTAAGTCACAAACCGGATACGTGTATATGTTGAATGGTGGAGCGATAAGCTGGTGCAGCTGCAAGCGAGCGTCGTGGCGGGATCTACATGTGAAGCGGAGTACATGGCAGCCTCGGAGGCAGCGCATGAAGCAATATGGGTGAAGGAGTTCATCATCGACCTAGGAGTCATACCCAATGCGTCGGTGCCGATCAAACTCTTCTGTGACAACACTAGAGCTATTGCACTTGCCAAGGAGCCCAGGTTTCACAAGAAGACCATGCACATCAAGCGTCGCTTCAACTCCATCCGTGAAAATGTTCAAGATGGAGACATAGAAATTTGCAAAGTGCATACTTATCTGAATGTCGCAGATCCGTTGACTAAACCTCTTCCGCGGGCAAAACATGATCAACACCAGAACTCTATGGGTGTTCGATTCATCACAATGTAACTAGATTATTGACTCTAGTGCAAGTGGGAGACTGTTGGAAATATGCCCTAGAGGCAATAATAAAAGCATTATTATTATATTTCCTTGTTCATGATAATTGTCTTTTATTCATGCTATAACTGTATCATCCGGAAATCGTGATACACGTGTGAATACATAGACCACAATATGTCCCTAGTGAGCCTCTAGTTGACTAGCTCGTTGGACGACAAGTAGTCATGGTTTCCTGACTATGGACATCAGATGTCATTGACAACGGGATCACGTCATTAGGAGAATGACGTGATGGACAAGACCCAATCCTAAGCATAGCACAAGATCGTGTAGTTCGTTTTGCTAGAGCTTTTCCAATGTCAAGTATCTCTTCCTTAGACCATGAGATCATGTAACTCCCGGATACCGTAGGAGTGCTTTGGGTGTACCAAACGTCACAACGAATCGGGTGACTATAAAGGTGCATTACGGTATCTCCGAAAGTGTCATTGGGTTGACACGGATCGAGACAGGATTTGTCACTCCGTATGACGGAGAGGTATCACCGGGCCCACTCGGTAGTGCATCATCATAATGAGCTCAAAGTGACCAAGTGTCCGTCACGGGATCATGCATTACGGTACGAGTAAAGTGACTTGCGTAACTTGAGACTGAGCGAGGTATTGGGATACCGACGATCGAGTCTCGGGCAAGTAACATACCGTCGACAAAGGGAATAGTATACGGGTTGCTTGAACCCTCGACATCGTGGTTCATCCGATGACATCATCGAGGAGCATGTAGGAGCCAACATGGGTATCCAGATCCGCTGTTGGTTATTGACCGAGGCGTCTCGGTCATGTTCGCATGTCTCCCGAACCCGTAGGGTCTACACACTAAGGTTCGGTGGCGCTAGGGTTATTAGGAAGACTTGTATGTGATTATCGAATGTTGTTGAGTCCGGATGAGATCCCGGACGTCACGAAGAGTTCGGAAGGGTCCGGAGGTAAAGATTCATATATGGGAAGTTGTCAAGCGGACACCGAAAAGTTTGGGGCATATCGGTGTTGTCACGGGCCACCGGAAGGTTCCGGAGGACCACGGGAGGGCCACCTCCCGGGGGCCACTGGGCTGCGTGGGAGGCAGCCAGCCCCTGGTGGGCTGGGTGCACCCCCCCTTGGGCCCATGCGCCTAGGGTTTAGGGGGGAACCCTAGGGGCCCCCTTGCTTGGGGGGCAAGCCCCTCTCCCCTTGGCCGCCGCCCCCTCTAGATGCATCTAGATGGGCGGCCCCCCTCCTCCCTTCCCCTATAAATAGAGGGGTGAGGGGAGGGCTGCATACACAACTTGAAGGCGCAGCCCCTCCCCTCCCCAACACCTCTCCTCCTCCGCGTATGCTTGGCGAAGCCCTGCCGGAGAACTGTCACTCCACCATCATCACGCCGTCGTCTTTGCTTCTGGAGCCATCTTCCTCAACCTCTCCTTCCCCCTTGCTGGATCAAGAAGGAGGAGACGTTGCCCGTACCATACGTGTGTTGAACGCGGAGGTGCTGTCCGTTCAGCACTTGGTCATCGGTGATCCGAGTACGACTCCATCATCACCATCCCCTCGAAAGCTTCCGCACGCGATCTACAAGTGGTATGTAGATGCAAACTCACTCCCTTGACTCGTTGCTTAGATGAACTCATAGATGGATCTTGGTGAAACCGTAGGACAAATTTTAATTTTCTGCAACGTTCACCAACAAACTGAACCCGATCGAGCGATTCCTTCGCTACTGTGCTGACTGAAGCCGATCGATTGGATGAATAGTGAGCGTTGCGGGGGGTTTGGATGAACAGTGAGCGGTGGCGTTTGCCTCTGGATGAATATGACCCCGTGGTGTGGAGGGCTGGATGAACAGTAGGCGGTGGAGGGGTGCCCGTGGAGGGGTGGTTGAACAGGACCCCATGGTGTGGAGGGCTGGATGAAAGTAGACGGTGGAGGGGTGGTTGAACAGCAGCCGGTGGAGTAGCGCGCGGTGGAGGCTGGATGAACAGGAGCCCGTGGAGGCTGGAGGAGGTCGACGGTACCCTGTGGAGGCTGGAGGAGGTCGACGGTGGAGATGATTAGTATCCCGTGGAGTCCCGTTTTGCGGTCCGCCACACCCCTCCCGATGAACAGCACCCCCGTTTCGACCGTAGCGCTCCAACACAAGTCTGTTTCGTCTGTTTTGCGGTACGCCACACCCCTCCCGATCAACAGGACCCCCGTTTCAACCGTAGGAGGTCCGTTTCGTCCGTTTTGCGGTACGCCAAACCCCTCCCGATCGACAGGTCCCCCGTTTCGACCGTAGGAGGTCTGTTTCCTCCGTTTTGCGGTACGCCATACCCCTCCTGATCAACAGGACCCTGTTCCGAACGTAGGAGGTCTGTTTCCTCCGTTGTGCGGTACGCCAGGCCTCGTTTCCATCGCTTGTTCCGGCCAAGCCCTGCCGATGAACATGACCACGCATTACATTCCGACCCAGCCGGTTGGCTCCCACGCGTTCCGTTGCCTCCCGATGAACACGACGCATTCTGTTGCCTCCCCATGAACACGACGCACTCCGTTGCCTCCCCATGAACACGATGACGACGCTGTTTCTCCGTTTCGACCCAGCCATGTACACGAGCCCTGGCCGTACATATGCGCGAGTAGACGTTCGAGACCCCGCCCGTATGTACACATACGTGGCCGTATTTTCTTTCTTGCACCCTGGCCGCTGGACGTACGTGTACATGCTACATGCACGCCTCTACTATGACACGTGCGCGCCTCTACAACGACCAGTATGTACGTACACGTTCGTGACCAGAATGACAATGCTATGTACGCTTCGACCAGGTGGGTCCCGACTGTCAGGCACTTCCTTGCATGCGAAGATGTAGCTGGTGGGTCCCAGCAGTCGGGGGGCGAATCGTTTTTTTTGGACGCACTTCCTTGCGTGCGAAGATGTAGCTGGTGGGTCCCAGCGATGCGAAGCGAATCGTTTTTTTGGACGCACTTCCTTGCGTGCGAAGATGTAGCTCATGGGTCCCAGCAGTCAGGGGGCGAATCATTTTTTCGCGAAATACGGTGGCCCGTCCGGTGGGTCCCCGCTGTCAGGTGGAGGAATAATTATTTTACGCGTAATAAGGAGGCACTTCCTTGCGGCTGTCGTGGACCCAGCTATCAGCCTCTCCACGTACAGGCCACGTCCGATGGAAGTCGTTCCTTGACCATGTTGACCACGCTGCGACGAGAGCACCATGGCGGTGGACGACGGCGAGGCCTAGGAAGGGGACGACGCGGAGCCGGGGAAGACGCGGTAGTGGATGCACACGCGGAGAGGAGTACGAGGGTTCACTGGTCCGGCTGTGCTGCCGTCGCCACAGAATAACAGGGGGTGTGGGTGAGTGGAGGGATGGCCTAGCCAGCGGTGCGAGTAGTAGGGGGCGGTGAGGCCTCCGTGGCAGCACAGCCGGCCTCGGGAGGTAGGCGCAGGCGGCACGACCGGCGCTGCTTTGGGCAGCTGGAGCAAGAAGACCAGAGGTTGAAGAAGCATGACGGTCGTTGGATGGAAATCGTACGGTCACTGCAGCTAGAATCATTTATATTGACTAAGTTGACAAATCCCTTGGTACGTCAACTTAGTAGGCCCACAGGCCAGCTTCCGAAATGGTGCGCCCCAGATGTCAGGGGGAGGAATCATTTTTTGGGTGGGTGAAGCTAGAATATCCGAGATTGAAGAAGAAGCACATCATCCGTTGGATGGACATCCAACGGCCACTGCTGCTAGAACCGTGTGTTGACTATAAGTTGACAAAGCCTTGCATACGCGTCAACTCTATTTTTTTAGGGGACGCGTCAACTTAATAAGGCCAGAAGTGTGTGGCAGAAAACTTATAGCCCATTTGAGATTTGTAAGAATGTGTAGCCCATTTTTGAATTCTAATGGAATTTACTACAGCCCATTTACAGTTTGTTAAAAGTACAACCCATTTCAATCAACCGTTCAAAACAGAATTCAATAAAATTTCCCACATTTTGATGGGATCCGAAATATTTTTATCCCGAAATTTCTAGTCAGATTAAATACAATTTCAATATAAATTTATATTACGTAAAAATCCAACGAAACATTGCGCTCGCAACAATTAATGAAATAATCACATGTTTGGTGCATTTTTTTATAGTTACTGCCCAGTTTTTACAATTACATCCCATTTATTATTTCTTAAAGCCCATTTTCTTGTTAAGCCTAATGCATCCCTCCTAGGAAAGATTTGCAGCCAATGAGCAGAGAATAACAACTTGACCTTGCACAGGTATTCCTAAAAAAAGTATAGTTGGGCTAGCCATTTTCAACTTGAAAAAATTAATATCTGAGCTGGATATCGGCTCAGGCTAGGCGGGCCACAGCCCGCCAAGTTAATACCTGCAGTGATGTTTTCGTTGTTGTTCAGAGGAGGAAAATTAATATCTGGGCTAAACATCGAAAAACTCTGCACAAATACTGCTCGAGCTGCTTGGTCTCAGCTGTCGGCCGCTTCTTGTGCAATTCTCTCATTTATTGACTACTCGAGGAGGTTGACAATGGTGTGGGACCGTGATGTCGAAACCAGGAGGAAGCAAAATAAATTATAGTTATATATATATATATATATATATATATATATATATATATATATATATATATATATATAAAAAAGGAGGCACTTGCGTACGTGAGGCTATGGACCTGGTGGGTCCCCATTGTTATCCTCTCCAAGTAAAGTCATCTCCTCGCCCGCGTGCGCTTTCCGCCCGAAACAGTCAGCGCCGCCCGCCCCGCTTCCCGATGCAGGCGATTGCTCCGCCTTCAAACAACACATGTGTCGTCCGTCCGTCCATCTGCCGCCCACATTAATGATACGCGCTTGCCGAGGCGGCTACTCCGGCGCCACACGTCCGTCCCTCCGCCCTCCCACCATTGCTATATAAACTGCTGCACCGGCCATAGCCGCAGTCATCCGCATCCGTTCCCTTTATCCTGTCCACACCACTACTACCCATCATGGCTTCCTCGCGCTCCAGCGCTCTTCGGGACGGGCGGACGACGGACCATAAGGAGATGGCAGCCATTGCTGCCGACCGGCTGGCCGGCAGGCAGCCGAAGGACGACTACGTCCCAATGGAGAACATGGTAGTCGACGATCCAGCGCCAACCCCCTCCTCCGCGCCATCCTCGCCCGTGCATTGCACCATGACCATCGGTGAGGCCCGTGCCCAATATATGGACAGGGTGAGGCAGATGCATGAGGAGCAGTTCCGAGAGGCGTAGGCCGACGCCGCCTACAACCACCATCTCCTCCAGGATCACCTGCAGGCGGAGGAGCAGATCGCCGCAGAGCGGGCGGAGCAGGAGGCGCTGCTCGACTCGTACCGCTTCGCCCGCAAGGGCCGCCTCGAGCGCTGGCGGTACCGCATGCGGGTGGCGGAGGCTGCGGCCGTCTACAAAGAGGCTAGCAAAGAAGGCGATGAAGCGGGCAAGGCGCTGTTTGGCGAGACCGAGGACGAGGCAGAGGACGATGCCGGCTCCAACGATTCCCCGCTCCGCTGGCGTCGACGAGGCAGAGGACATCGCCAGCTCAGCCGAGGCCCCACCCTACCGGCAACGTGGGGGAGGATTTCCACCGCTCCGCTGAGGCGCCGCCCACCGGCAACGAGACAGAGGACATCGCCGGCTCCGCCGAGGCTCCTCCCCGCTGCCAACAAGGCCGTGCCACATAGAAAACGAGGAAGAGTAGAACACGGTAGGTCGCCGCCGCTCGGGTCCAAGTAAGGCCACCGCTGCTACCCTCCGGTTGAAGCCAAGCTAGGCGGGTTGACCATTGACGGCCGGTTAGTTTCTTGGCGGTGACGTGGAGTTGGAGAGCTGCGCTGGAGAAGAACGCTGCTTCTACTTAGCTCGCTGAGTGCGATTGGTGACAGCAGACACGTGGGCCCAACATGCCACATGTCGATTCGCAAATGCACCTCCGCTAAGTCACTGAAGCTTCTGTTTGGCTCAGCGGGACACAAGTGGGTAGCTTCGGTTAATTAATTATACCTCTAGCTCACCCCTTTTTAGTTGAAGAATGTATGAAATGTAATGAAATCCGGCATGTTTATATGAAATCCGACCGTGTATTAATGAATTTATTTTGATTAGTTCAATTCTGTATCATCGGCATTGGATGAACATGCAAAACAATACGTACTAGCATTATTCCCAGGGTGATCACCTCGTTTGCAGCAGTTTCACATGTACTCCCTCCGTTCCTTTCTAGTCTGCATACAAGTTTTGTCTGCAGCCAAAGTATCTCTACTTTGACCAATCTTATACAAAAAAGTATGCACTTTCACAATGTGCAAAGTAAAAAGGAACAGAAGGAGTACAAAGAGTTGGAGCAGCTTTTTAGCGTTTCTGTACATTGCAATCAAACACACAGGCCTGGCAATTCATAGAAAACATTCAAAACAATCGATGATTATGCATCTCAGCGACTCACATGTCAGAGGCAATATTTACTTCACAACTAAAGGATAAAGAAAAAATTGATCGACGCTGCTGACAGCAAAGGGCGTCCCATTCGAAAATATCAAATGCATGTCTTGCTAAAATCAATGAGCAAAATTTGACAAGGTTGTCCCATTCCAAAATATCAAATGCCTACGATGGAATGGGAAGGGTTTGCCATCAGTTCGGACATTGACATGGCACCTCGTGCTAAATAAACCAGCTGTTCTTTTTGTGCAGTTCCACCAAAATCAACCAAATTCGCGCGTAGCTTGTATGATTTCGCCCTTATATGTTGCAACGCCTTAAACTTACCGGCACCTCCTTTCTTGTGGTGGAAATGAATGATTCGATGTATTCATGAACATTTTGTGCAGTTCCCATTGGAATCAAGCTGAGCACCCCTGTTTGCACAAATACAAAAAAGTGATTAGTATAAAGCAAACTGTACTATGATTTGACAGTGTCAACAGGCACATACATGGTCCATGTAGAGCACACTTTTAGAAAAATGGAACTCACCAGAAAGAATCCTAGAACAACATTGTACTCGCGCATCACAACAAAAAAATGGAGATTTGTCAGTCCTTTTGAGCTGAAGTTATTTTGGTCTTGTGGGGAGTAATGTAACCATCCTTCAGCTGCTCCTTCTGATGAGAAGATAGACAGGGCTTCTTCATCCTGGTATAATTGGAACTAGTCACTTCACGTACTCCATATTGTTCTTCAGAGGAATATGATCCTGTTGTGCAAAGACAAGAGGAGTACTAAATGCTAGCATCCATGTTTGCTCGAAAAAAAGGAAAGGAAATATTTAAAACAACACAGATGAAGCACTTCTCAAGGACAATACCACTTTTTCATGACAGTATCTAAACAGTCACACAACACCAATAGAGATGACAAAGATCAATCATATGGATGAAATCAGTGGGCGAGTACCAACCTTTGTCAGGAGGCTGATTGTGTAGAGCATATAGATGAAGCACTTCTCTGGAACCATCTGTTGCTATCTACAGGGGTGGCCATGCTTACTATATACTCCTCGATTAGTTAAATGTTTCCAACATCTTGTGCAGTTCCACTAGAATATATGGTATCTCCAAAGAAGATCCTTGTTTGCACAAGTAGAGATAATTATGTATGGCATCAAATCAGTGGCAAAACAATTGCTCGTTCCAGCCATAGCAATAAATTAAGATGCAAAACTATATCATTACTTGTGTCATCACAGTTCAAAGATTAACTTCGTTACAACACCGGAGTTGATTTTGTTTTCTTCCGCTTGTTCTTCCCTTTCATCACTTGGTTCAATAACGCACAAGCTTCGCCTTCAATGTAAGATTTGGCATGTCAATTAGGGAGCAAAAGTATAGTACTAAACTTAATTTTCTCGATGAAAGTGGCAAAATACAGGCGGCAGTTGTGAAATATCCTTATCTTACCTCATTGGGATATTACGGTGCACATACTGATTGGAAGTCTTGCCTCCATTTGTGCAGTTCACTAAAATCAAGCAACATTATCGCACAAGTAGCACACCATATGAAAGCACCTTTGTAGAATCATGTGAAAGAAGGCTAATCTTGACCTCTCATGATGCGAATTCAAACAACTCACAAGAAGAAGATCTGAACCAAATTCGCCTTAACGGATAGGAAGTAAGATCTCCTCTTGTGCAGTTCCACTAAGATCAAGTAATCAAGCAACATTGTCGGTGTGACATTTTGGTTGAGCTGCACAAAACACTCTTAAAACGAAAGTGTTTTGTGTAGTGCAACAAAAGGTCACAATGGCAACGAGGTGAAGTAGATAACCCTATTTACACAGAGGTGCAAAGGAAACAATTAGTGGTCAATAACGGTGGATGACACAGAAGCCAACAAAAAGAAGCATCTACCTTATCTAAATGGGAAAGAAAGCAAGACAGTAGCATTTCTCAAACGGGGCATTGATTAATATTAACATAGAGATTATATTAACAATAAAATTCGTTAAACATGTAATTTGCTTTTAACTGTGGCATTGCATCAATTTTCCAGTGGCATTATTAGAGGGTGTTTGTTTACAGGGACATTTTGGTGTAGGGACTAAAAAAACTCCGTGTCAGTCCCATCTAAACCAAACAGGAGGGACTTTTAGGGACTAAAAGTGGGCATTTGGGACTAAAGAAAGAAGACCCCGAGGGAGTCTTTTTGGGACTTTTTCCAACAGTTGCCCCTGCCACGCATCGCACCTTGTTTCTATTAGTTCATTACTAGGGTAACATGGTCTTTTAGCATGTCATTTAATAACCTCTAGTCCATGTTTAGTCCCTGGAACCAAGCGGTAGGGACTAGGGAGTTTTTAACCAAACAGGGCCTTAGATTAACAACACTAATGAGTTGCACGGACGGTGGGCCTTTCCAGCACCATGTGCATCTACCGATGTCTTGTGGTCATGCACAATTGTTGCAACAAAGAACAAACAACCAAGGAGCATATTTGTGTTGGTCCCAGTTTTGTTATCTTTAGACACCTTTCCCTATGTGAGCGCAGCAAATCTAGTCTGCTCAAACTCTGACCTTGTCCCTTGCTTTCCTTTTGAACTAGTACTTTCGCCCTTCCTTTCCTCTTTGAACCACGTCCTAGATTTATGCGATACAACATTCCCCACTACTTCCCCACATTCCTTTCCTCTTTGAACCACGTCCTAGATTCATGCTATACAACTTTCCCCCTTTCATTTCCTCTTTGAACCACATCCTAGATTCATGCTATATACTTCCTCCGTTCCTAAATATAAGTCTTTGTAAAGATTCCACTATGAACCACATACGGATGTATATAGATGCATTTTAGAGTGTAGATTCATTCATTTTGCTCTGTATGTAGTCCTAGTAAAATCTCTACAAAGACTTATATTTAGGAACGGAGGGAGTACAACTTTTCCCACTACTTTCCCCCACTCCTTTCCTCTTTGAACCACGTCCTAGATTCATGGTATACATGCAGCTAGAGCAATGCCTGTGGAGTAAGTAAATTATACCTTAAGGTTCTTGGGGCGTGGTTCGGTGGGTGGCGGGACGGCGGCGAAGAAGAAGGGTTTGAGGCCCTCCGCGTCCGCCACTGGGTGGAAAGTGAACAGATCTTGATGAGTGGATTCCCTCCCATGCGGACGGCGACAACATTAAGCCTCCTTGAGTATCGGTGAGGGAGAGAGAGAGCCAACGAAGTCTTGTTTAGATCTGAGAGGCGAGAGAGTGTGAAGAGAGCAACTACAAGCTACCGAGGCTCCAGTGAGAGAGGGTGAGAGAGTGTGAAGAGAGCAACTACAAGCTACCGAGGCTCCAGCGTGTATATATATCTTGGAGAGAGAGTGTGAAGTGTGCAAACCCTAGAAAACATTTTGACCAGTCAAAGAATCCTCCCGGCAAGGATTATGCTCAAGTGTAGTTATCGAACCCGAGACCTCAAGTTTGATGGCGAACAGGCTAACCAGCTACACAACCCTCCGTTATGTTCAACGAGAGAAAATAACCTTTATACATTCCTGCATTCGTGTGACAAGCATGCTGTGTTTTTTTTGTGTGTGTGGGAGTCATTGGGATTTCAATCATAATTGTGTCATGTGGCTTTGGTGGTAAGACTATCCACAGTGGTGCAGAAATAATGCAGCCTTAGTCACCTTACCTCTCTCCACGTAGTACCTTGGGTCCCACCAGTCAGAGGGTGAAACAAACAAATCAATAAGAAAAATTAAAAGCGCCAGTGGTGTATCTTACCTCACACATCTCGCTACTGCTCGGGAACACTGTCCAATTGATCCCTCTGTTCGCTCACGTACTATTTTAAGTGAATCCTTATTATAACATGCACACAAATTTTGGGCACTTGTATTCGACTTAAGTTAGTGTGCCACCGTATCTCGTATACTTACTACTCCCTCCGTCTAGGTGTAATAAGTCACGTTAGAAGGTGCAACGAGACCAAGGTGTGTGTGTGTGCATGTGTGTGTTTAACAGCATGTGTGTGTTAGAGAGTGCGACAGATCGACCTACTCCTACAGAGAGATGGTGTGTAGTGTACGATTTTAGCCGCGAGAGTCGGTGCATCCTCTCGTTTCCGGGCATGTTCGGTAGGGACATGCGGACAGCTGCTCACGCCTGCCAGTGACCAGCCTGGCCCACCCAAAGCCCTCCATCGCCCAGTGGCTTCCCGTCCAAACAGTCAGCCGCTCAAAGAATCGGTTGCTTCGTCCGTCCAACTTATGCTGGGTCTATGTGATTTGACGGCTCATTGGTCTTTATTCTTGAGGTGGTAGGACTGATGGATGTCCCACGCTTTGGCATTAGATTACAATTTTCTCCATTCTTACAGCGGAGGAGTGCAAGAGCAAAGGAAAACACGCAGCTCGGTGATTACATGGCCCACCTCACACTATCACCGTCGACACCTAACTCTTTACATAGTACTCCTCCGTTCCTAAATATTACTAGATGAGTCCTGATAACCCACAAGTATAGGGGATCGCAACAGTTTTCGAGGGTAGAGTATTCAACCCAAATTTGTTGATTCGACACAAGGGGAGCCAAAGAATATTCTCAAGTATTAGCAGCTGAGTTGTCAATTCAACCACACCTGGAAAATTATTATCTGTAGCAAAGTGTTTAGTAGCAGAGTAATATGATAGTGGTGGTAACGGTAACAAAAGTAAAGACAACAAAAGTAATGTTTTTGGTATTTTGTAGTGATGATAACAGTAGCAACGGAAAAGTAAATAAGCGTAAACCAGTATATGGAAAACTCGTAGGCACCGGATCAGTGATGGATAATTATACCGGATGTGGTTCGTCATGTAACAGTCATAACATAGGGTGACACAGAACTAGCTCCAGTTCATCAATGTAATGTACGCATGTATTCCGTAAATAGTCATACGTGCTTATGGAAAAGAACTTGCATGACATCTTTTTTTCCTACCTTCCCGTGGCAGCGGGATCATATTGGAAACTAAGGGATATTAAGGCCTCCTTTTAATAGAGAACCGGAACAAAGCATTAGCACATAGTGAATACATGAACTCCTCAAACTATGGTCATTACCGGGAGTGGTCCCGATTATTGTCAGTTCGGGGTTGCCGGATCATAACACATAGTAGGTGACTATAGACTTGCAAGATAGGATCAAGAACACACATATATTCATGAAAACATAATAGGTTCAGATCTGAAATCATGGCACTCGGGCCCTAGTGACAAGCATTAAGCATAGCAAAGTCATAGCAACATCAACCTCAGAACATAATGGATACTTGGGATCAAACCCTAACAAAACTAACTCGATTACATGATAAATCTCATCCAACCCATCACCGTCCAGCAAGCCTACGATGCAATTACTCACGCATGGCGGTGAGCATCATGAAATTGGTGATGGAGGATGGTTGATGATGACGACGGCGACGAATACCCCTCTCTGGAGCCCCGAACGGACTCCAGATCAGCCCTCCCATGAGAGATTAGGGTTTGGCGGCGGCTCCGAATGGTAAAACGCGATGAAACTTTCTCTCTGATTTTTTTCTCCCCGAAAGCCAATATATGGAGTTGGAGTTGGCGTCGGAGGGCCACCAGGGCCCACGAGGTAGGGCGGCGCCTGTGGGGGCGCCCCCACCTCGTGGACAGGGTGTGGGCCCCTGGTCTTCATCTTTGGCGAGGATTTTTATTATTTATTCTAAGATATTCCGTGGAGTTTCAGGTCATTCCGAGAGCTTTTGTTTTCGCACATAAAACAACACCATGGCAATTATCTTTGAAAACAGCGTCGATCCGGTTAGTTCCATTCAAATCATACAAGTTAGAGTCCAAAACAAGGGCAAAAGTGTTTGGAAAAGTAGATACGACGGAGACGTATCAACTCCCCCAAGCTTAAACCCTTGCTTGTCCTCAAGCAATTCAGTTGACAAACTGAAAAAGAAAAAGAAGAACTTTTACAAACTCTGTTTGCTCTTGTTGTTGTAAACATGAAAAGCCATCATTCAAGTTTCAACAATTATTATGAACTAACCATACTCACAATAACACGTAGGTCTCACAATTACTCATATCAATAATATAATCAGCTAGCGAGCCATAATAATAAAACTCGGATGACAACACTTTATCAAAATAATCATAACATGATATAACACAATGGTATCTCGCTAGCCCTTTCTGAGACTGCAAAACATAAATGCAGAGCGCCTTTAAAGATCAAGGACTAACTAAACATTGTAATTCATGGTAAAAGAGATCCAGTCAAGTCATACCCAAAATAAACCAATTATAATGAATGCAAACGACAACATGCTCTCCATCGGGTGCTTTTTAATAAGAAGGGTGATGACTTAACATAAAAGTAAATAGATAGGCCCTTCGCAGAGGGAAGCAGGGATTTGTAGAGGTGCCAGAGCTCGATTTTGAAATAGAGATAAATTATATTTTGAGCGGCATACTTTCACTGTCAACACAACAACTATGAGATGGTTGTATCTTCCATACTACATGCATTATAGGCAGTTCCCAGACAGAATGGTAAAGGTTTATACTCCCCCTCCTCCACAAGCATCAATCCATGGCTTGCTCGAAACAACGAGTGCCTCCAACATTCAACGGGTCCCAAGGGGAGTTTTGTTCAATTATTTTGATTTGCTTTGATCTTTTGGATCATGGGACTGGGCATCCCGGTTCTGGCCCTTTCTAAATGAATGAGGAGCGGAGTACACTCCTCTTGAGAATAACCCACCTAGCATGGAAGATATAGGCAGCCCTAGTTGCACATGAGCTGCTCGAGCATACAAAACAGAATTTCATTTGAAGGTTTGGAGTTTGGCACATACAAATTTACTTGGAACGGCAGGTATATACTGCATATAGGAAGGTATAGTGGACTCATATGGAACAACTTTGGGGTTTAAGGAGTTTGGATGCACAAGCAGTATTCCCGCTTAGTAATGCAATGAAGGCTAGCAAAAGACTGGAAGCGACCAATCGAGAGAGCGACAACGATCGTAAACATGCATTAAAATTAATTTACACCGAATATAAGCATGAGTAGGATATAATCCACCATGAACATAAATATCATGAAGTCTATGTTGATTTGATTCAACTATATGCGTGAACATGTGCCAAGTCGAGTCACTCAATTCATTTAAAGGAGGATACCATCCATCATACCACATCATAATCATTCTAATAGCATGTTGGCACGCAAGGTAAACCATTATAACTCATAGCTAATCAAGCATGGCACAAACAACTATAATCTCTAAATGTCATTGCAAATATGTTTACTTCATAATAGCTGAATCAGGAACGATGAATCATCATATTTACAAAAACAAGAGAGGTCGAGTTCATACCAGCTTTTCTCATCCCAATAAGTCCATCATATATCATCATTATTGCCTTTCACTTGCACGACCGAACGGTGTGTATAATAATAATAGTGCACGTGCATTGGACTAAGCTGGAATCTGAAAGCATTCAACTCAAGAGAGAAGACAAGTAATATAGGCTCTAAGTTAGATAAACAATAATGCATATGAGAGCCACTAAGCATTATCAATATAGTCTTCTCGACCCCCAAAGAAAGGAAAAGAAATAAAAACTATTTACATGGGAAAGCTCCCAACAAGCAAAAGAAGAACGGGAAATATTTTTGGGTTTTCTTTTTAATTCTACTACAAGCATGGAGAGTAGACTAACTAATTTTTTTTCTTTTTTTTCTTAAGGTTTATCAAACACACAAGAAGAAAGCTAGAAAAAGAAATTTAAACTAACATGGATATTACAGTGAAAGAGTAGGAGCACCGACATCTAGCAATGAGTGCGTGTGAGCATAAATGTAATGTCGGTGAGAAATACATACTCCCCCAAGCTTAGGCTTTTGGCCTAAGTTGGTCTATTGCCAGGGATAGCCTGGCTGATACCCGTAGGTGTAGCTGGGGTCGTACTGCGATGAAGAATAGTTGGGATCATAATGTGATGAAGAGGACTCGATCGCCATCGACCGGCAACCGCCTCGGATCCCAAGAATAAATGACATTCGTGGAGGCTCATCTTGTGGCTCCGGTTCGGGTTGGTGCAGGATTCGATAGGCTTGAACAGTGCCACGGAACAATGTAAGGACCTGTAGACAAGTTAAACAAAGAGGGAGCAGGCAAAGTAATAGTCTCGTGGTGATGTTTATCAAAGTACAATTTATATTTGAGCTCCCTTCATGACTCTTAACAAGAAAATCATGCGCTAGCATACTCTTATAATCTAAATAAGCACGGGGCAGCGTTGTTTCTTATTTCTCCTCATGCCTAATAGGTATCTCAAAATATTCAGCTAGGCGTGAAGCATAAATGCCTCCAAAGATGGGGCCTTTAGTACGGTTCAGACTTAACCGTCTAGCAACAATTCCACCCATACTAACAGAGTTATTGCGGTATAAACCATGGAACAAAATGATAATATCAGGAATGCTAAGGTTTCCATAGTTCCCGCGACCAATCAAACAACGACTAGCAAATAAGGCAAAGTAGCACAAAACAGGAAAATGTATGCTAGTAATTCTTGCATCAGAAACCTTCCTGGTTTCTCCCACAGTGATAGTGTTAATAAAAGCTTCCACTTCATTACGGTGTGGTTCATCTAAGGTTCCCTCAAAGGGTATTTTGCAAACCTCGCAAAATTCAGCAAATCACATTTCCTTAACAACGTCATATAAATGAAACTCTACTGTTGGAGGTGATTTCTTAGGGAAAAAGTAGAAGTTCTGCACAAAAGTATTTGTGAGTAAGAGATACTGATGACGTTGGTCGCGGAGGAAGTCGGTGAGGCCGGCGTTCTCAATTAATAGATAGAAATCCTCATGAATCCCGGCTCTCCTCAAGAAGTCATCGGAAGGCCATTCACACGGCCGAACCTCCGCGATGCGAGGCAAATGAAATTTGGGCTTCTGCTCTTCTTCCTTTTGTTTTTCCTTGAGCTTGACCGACGAGCCCCTCAAAAGTCTCTTCATTATTTCTGAAATAATCTGAAATTTTTAGTAACTTCAAACAAAAATGAACCAACTTCAATAAAACTGATAGCAACTACTCATACAAGTGCCTAGAGCATATATCAAGCATTAGAACTACTTGGAACCATATAAATTTGACATGCAAGCTCAAGAACATGGTCACCTATGCAGCACAAATTTGCAATGAATAGAGCACTAGAACAAAAACTAATTGGAGCAATGGAGGAGTCACATACCAAGGAACAATCTCCCCAAGCAGTTTTGCGAGAGGTGCTTTGAGCAAGGAGATCGAAAATCGCAGCAAAAGTTGTTGGAACACGAGCTTGAGTTGGTTTTTCGGGTTTGTGTGAGACAGAGGAAGAAGATGGGTGCAGGGATAAGTGGAGGAGGGCCACCGTGGGCCCACGAGGCAGGGGGCGCGCCCGGGGGTAGGGCGCCCTCCGCCCTCGTGGCAGTGTGGCAGCTCCCCCATGTAATTTTTGCACAAAATCCTCAAATATTCCCAAAAATCATATTAAATTGGCATGGCATTCGAGGACTTTTATTTTCGGATATTTTTATATTGCACGGATAAATCAGAAATGACAGAAAAATACTATTTTACTTTATTTCTACTAAGTAACGAGAGAATATAAAGAGGGTACAGAAGGTTGTGCTTCTAGTTTCATCCGTCTCATGCTCATCAAAAGGAATCCACTAACAAGGTTGATCAAGTCTTGTTAACAAACTCATTCGATTAACATGAAACCGGAGAAATTTGAATAACACTATGTTACCTCAACGGGATATGGACATCCCCAATAATAAGTATATCATATTTCTTCTTGACAGAGGGAGAGGAAATTCAAAACCTCAAATATAATCGATGGAATTTTTCCAATAGAGTTGATACTATAAACTTGAGGTTGTTTCCTCGGAAAGTGTACCGTATGCTCATTACCATTAACATGAAAAGTGACATTGCCTTTGTTGCAATCTATAACATCCCGTGCAGTATTAAGGAAAGGTCTTCCAAGAATAATAGACATACTATCATCCTCGGGAATATCAAGAATAACAAAGTCCGTCAAAATAGTAACATTTGCAACCACAACAGGCACATCCTCACAAATACCGACAGGTATAGCAGTTGATTTATCAGCCATTTGCAAAGATATTTCAGTAGGTGTCAACTTATTCAAGTCAAGTCTACGATATAAAGAGAGAGGCATAACACTAACACCGGCTCCAAGATCACATAAAGCAGTTTTAACATAATTTCTTTTAATGGAGCATGGTATAGTAGGTACTCCTGGATCTCCAAGTTTCTTTGGTATTCCACCCTTAAAAGTATAATTAGCAAGCATGGTGGAAATTTCAGCTTCCGGTATCTTTCTCTTATTTGTAACAATATCTTTCATATATTTAGCATAAGGATTCATTTTGAGCATATCAGTCAATCGCATACGCAAAAAGATGGGTCTAATCATTTCAGCAAAGCGCTCAAAATCCTCATCATCCTTTTTCTTGGATGGTTTGGGAGGAAAAGGCATGGGTTTCTGAACCCATGGTTCTCTTTCTTTACCGTGTTTCCTAGAAACGAAGTCTCTTTTATCATAACGTTGATTTCTTGATTGTGGGTTATCAAGACCAACATCAGGTTCAACTTCTACATCATTATCATTACTAGGTTGAGCATCAACATGAACATCATCATTAACATTTTCACTAGGTTCATGTTCATTACCAGATTGTGTTTCAGCATCAGACATAGAGATATCATTTGGATTCTCAGGTGGTTCAGCAATATGTTCACTAGAAGTTTGCAAAGTCCTATCATTTTTATTTTTCTTCCTTTTAGAAGAACTAGGCATATCAATATTATTTCTCTGAGAATCTTGCTCGATTCTCTTAGGGTGGCCTTCAGGATACAAAGGTTCCTGAGTCATTCTACCAGTTCTAGTAGCCACTCTAATAGCATAATCATTTTTCTTACTATTCATTTCATCAAGCACTTCTTTCTGAGCTTTAAGTACTTGTTCTACTTGAGTGGTAACCATAGAAGCATGTTTGCTAACAAGTTTAAGTTCACCTCTAACCATATAATCACTCAAGCGTTTAATCATAAAGGTATTCTGTTTGTCTACCAAAATAAGCATTAAAGTTTTCTTGTTTGACAATAAAATTATCAAACTCATCGAAGCATTGCCTAGCAGACTTACAATGAGGAATATCACCTTCATCAAATCTGTAGAGAGAATTTACCTTTACTACCTGTGTCGGGATATCGGGAGGTTCTTCAGTAAATAAGTAGTTGAGATCATATACTTCTTCAACAGGCGGTAAATTAAGACCATGTATTTCTTCAATAGGAGGTAAATTCTTAACATCTTCAGCTTTAATACCTTTTTCTTTCATGGATTTCTTTGCCTCTTGCATATCTTCGGGACTGAGAAATAGAACACCTCTCTTCTTCGGAGTTGGTTTAGGAATAGGCTCAGTAATTGGCTCTGGAGCTGGCTCGGGAGTTGGCTCAGGAGGTGCCCAATTATTTTCATTTGTCAACATATTATTTAATAAATTTCAGATTCATCCGGTGTTATTTCCCTGAAAAGAGAACCAGCACAACTATCCAGGTAATCTCTGGAAGCATCGGTTAGTCCATTATAAAAGATATCAAGTATTTCAGGTTTCTTAAGAGGATGATCAGGCAAAGCATTAAGTAACTTGAGAAGCCTCCCCCAAGCTTGTGGGAGACTCTCTTCTTCAATTTGCACAAAATTATATATATCCCTCAAAGCAACTTGTTTCTTATGAGCAGGGAAATATTTAGAAGAGAAGTAATAAATCATATCATGGGGACTTTGCACACAACCAGGATCAAGAAAATTAAACCATTTCTTAGCATCACCCTTTCATGAGAACGGAAATATTTTGAGTAAATAAAGGTAGCGCGATCTCTCATTATTAGTAAACAGGGCAGCTATATCATTTAACTTACGAAGATGTGCCACGATAGTTTTAGATTCATAGCCATAAAAAGGATCAGATTCAACCAAAGTAATTATATCTGGATCAACAGAAAAATCATAATAATCCTGATTAGGAACTCAGATAGGTGAAGTAGCAAAAGCAAGGTCGGGTCTGATCCTATCTCTAAAAGATTCTTTACTCCATTTAACTAGCAACCTCTTAAGTTCAAGTCTATCCTGGCAAGCAAGAATGGCTGTTGTAGATTCAGCATCGAAAAGATAGCCCTCAGGAATAGCAGGCATATTATCATCATTACTAACATCATCGTGTTCAGTTTCAATAATTTCTCTTTCTCTAGACCTAGAAATTTGTTCATCTAGAAATTCACCAAGGGGCACAGTAGTATCAAGCATAGAAGTAGTTTCATCATAAGTATCATGCATAGCAGAAGTGGCATCATCAATAACATGCGACATATCGGAACGAATAGCAGAAGCAGGTTTAGGTGTCGCTAGCTTACTCATAACAGAAGGTGAGTCAAGTGCGGAGCTAGATGGCAGTTCCTTACCTCCCCTCGTAGTTGAGGGATAAATTTTTGTCTTAGCGTCTTTCATGTTCTTCATAGTGTCCAGCAGATATAAATCCCAAGTGACTCAAAGAATAGAGCTATGCTCCCGGCAACAACGCGCCTTGAAAAAGGTCTTGATAACCCACAAGTATAGGGGATCGCAACAGTTTTCGAGGGTAGAGTATTCAACCCAAATTTGTAGATTCAACACAAGGGGAGCCAAAGAATATTCTCATGTATTAGCAGCTGAGTTGTCAATTCAACCACATCTTTTGTCCTACCCTCCTGTGGCCGCGGGGTCCTATTGGAAACTAAGGGATATTAAGGACTCCTTTTAATAGAGAACCGGAACAAAGCATTAGCACATAGTGCATACATGAACTCCTCAAACTATGGTCATCACCGGGAGTGGTCCCGATTATTGTCACTTCGGGGTTGCCGGATCATAACACATAGTAGGTGACTATAGACTTGCAAGATAGGATCAAAAACACACATATATTCATGAAAACATAATAGGTTTAGATCTGAAATCATGGCACTCGGGCCCTAGTGACAAGCATTAAGCATAGCAAAGTCATAGCAACATCAATCTCAGAACATAATGGATACTAGGGATCAAACCCTAACAAAACTAACTCGATTACATGATAAATCTCATCCAACCCATCACCGTCCAGCAAGCCTATGATGCAATTACTCACGCACGGCGGTGAGCATCATGAAATTGGTGATGGAGGATGGTTGATGATGACGATGGCGACGAATCCCCCTCTCCGGAGCCCCGAACAAACTCCAGATCAGCCCTCTCGAGAGAGATTAGGGCTTGGCGGCGGCTCCGTATCGTAAAACGCGATGAAACTTTCTCTCTGATTTTTTTCTCCCCGAAAGCCAATATATGGAGTTGGAGTTGGCGTCGGAGGGCCACCAGGGGGCCCATGAGGTAGGGCGGCACGCCCAGGGGGGAGGGGCGCGCCCCCCACCCTCGTGGACAGGGTGTGGGCCCCATGGTCTTCATCTTTGGCGAGGATTTTTTTATTATTTATTCTAAGATATTCCGTGGAGTTTCAGGTCATTCCGTGAGCTTTTGTTTTCTGCACATAAAACAACACCATGGCAATTCTACTGAAAACAGCGTCAGTCCGGGTTAGTTCCATTCAAAACATACAAGTTACAGTCCAAAACAAGGGCAAAAGTGTTTGGAAAAGTAGATATGACGGAGACGTATCAAGTCACCGCGCGTTGCCGCGGAACAGCGGTATATCTCTCTGCGCAAAATTATCGATTTCATAGAACTAAAAAAAACTCTATAACCGCATGACAAATGTGGTAGCCAAAATAAATAAACATCCATCATCATTTAGATCATCCCACATAAGGAAAAAAGATCAGCCAACTCCTACTGCATAATGGGATTATATTTTTCTTTTTGACATGTTAATGGGACTTAAAAGCTCACTTACATGCATGCTACCGGTGCATGCTTGCATGCAGACATGTTGATGTGATTTAAAACCCACTCACATGCATGTGCCATGGTATTTCTGCATGCTTGCATGTGGCTTAGTGTGGAGCCTCTCAACGTCTAGATCAGACGGCTATTATGGACTGATTTACTTCATCTAATGGCTACATCAATTTTGATGATGTGGCTCAAGGAGAGGATAGAGAATTCCTAGTAGTGGGGGCTAGCTATTACTAGTAGATAAGTCTTTGTAGAGATTCCACTAGGTGAACTACATACGGAACAAAATGAATGAATCTACACTTAAAATGCATCTATATACATCCGCATGTGGTTCATGGTGAAATCTCTACAAAGACTTATACTTAGGAACGGAGGAAGTACTAGTATAGTACGTCTCGTAATTTATCAATGAGATAAATTTGTACAATGCTATGAAGCTTCCAACTTACATTACATGTATCTTGCATCCAAGGTTGCCCGTTGCAACATTTCATCAGATACAAAGGAGACTAACATGCATGCTATTGCATCTCAATGATTGACTGATCATAGCAAATATGTACTCCCTCCGTTCCAAAATAAGTGTCTCAACTTTGTGCAAACTTTAGTACAAAGTTGTACTACTACTAAAGTTGACACTTATTTTGGAACAGAGGCAGCTAAATAAAAAACGATCCATGTAGTCCCTAGCCCTTGAACCGTGAACCCTGACCAGCCTTCAATTTGCTGGCAACGTTTGAGCTTCCTAATAAATGAAGTTTGCAACCTTTTGACCATCGGATCATTTTCTGTAGTTTCACCAAAATCGAGATGAGCATCCCTGTGGCAAAGAAATTGAAGAAGCGTGATTAGAATAAGATTACTGGGACTAGTTGATGAGACATAAACTCATCACAAATACAGTACATAGAAGCAAGTAGAGGTGTGTGCGGGGCAAAGAAGTAGAGAAATATCCACAGGGAGTGATGTGGGCAGCTGGAGCAGTGGTGCAAGCCGGATGTAAAGGGAGTTGTACCTAAGGTACGTAGCTCAACCTTGAGGAGGGCGGCGGGAGGCGGCAACTGCCCACGTCGCGGCAGTGAGCAAGGGACGAAGGCAACCTCACCGGATTTGTGAGAGAGAATGGCGGGGACCCCTGATCGGGACGTGCCGACAGTGGGTTTTCGCCGTCGACGACGGCCACCGCATCTACACTAAGCATCCACCCCTTCCCCAAGTGGATGTGATCCACCGGGATGTTAGAGATGTGGCCACAGTCGTTTTGTGCGAGAGAGTGTGAAGAGAGCAACCCCAGCAAGTAACCGTGTAGGCTGGCCCGTCCTGACTATGTATATAGTGGAGCGGTTTCCTTTTCTCTCCATATGAACCTATCATATTGCGTGCGCATCAAGAAAAAAACTTTATTTATAAATGACGCGGCACCTACTACTCGTT
The DNA here is from genome assembly GCA_021605205.1 of Aegilops longissima. Lineage (NCBI taxonomy): Eukaryota > Viridiplantae > Streptophyta > Magnoliopsida > Poales > Poaceae > Aegilops > Aegilops longissima. Next base: position 148,343,956 of record CM038678.1, on the reverse strand, counting down.
CTCCTATAACCTTGCGCTTGGCATCTCCAAAATATTAACCTTGCGATTGGCTCTTCGCCTCTTCGGGAAGTCGAGCAATATTGGTAGTGCAATATATATCGTTCTGGCTATATGAGACCGAATGAATTGTTGCACGTCCACCACGTGGGCGAGGGTCGAGGGGCGAGGGAGAGTGCTACATACGGAGCAAAATGAGTGAATCTACACTCTAAAATACGTCTATATACATCAGTGTTTGGAGTATGTACTAGTAGTTCATATTGAAATCTACTAAAGGACATATATATTCCAAACAATATGATATAATCTCTATAACCAAGGTAGTAGGGACGAGGAGTAAACGGAGGGAGTAGTAAATTTTCTCCTCGTCCTGCGAGCCACCGCGCGCATGGGCGAGGGAGCGGGCGTAAGGCGGAGCAAGCTTCACCTCATCCTGCGAGCCACCGCGCCCGTGGGCGGGGGAGACGGCATACTAAGCAAGCTTCTCCTCGTTCTGCGAGTTGACGAGACACATCAAAAGTCTTGCCTCTAAGGTAGGCCCCACATGGTTTGCCTCTTTTTTTAACATAACACGTCAAGTCGCAATTTGTTTGTTCACCCGTGGTAGACGGTCCTCCCTCCACCAAGTGGACAACCAATACACGTGCCAAATTACCACGTGGGCTGCCTTTTTCGCATGAATTGAGCTCCACCGTGTACCCGCGGGTGTGGTTGGGAAAGAGACGGAGTACGTCGCCATGCATGCACCTCTTCTCTTCCTGCACGTCCCCCACCTACGTGGGTGTGTGAGAGAGATACAAACCGCGTTCGTGAGTGTTTTTTGTTTTGGGGTGGGGGTGGGGGTGGGGTGGGGGTTGATTTCGTGAATTATTTGTGGGAATATGTGTCGATGACATCTCAAACAAAATTTTGCATGCAATGTGTGTGAAATGGAGGCCTATCCATATCATACATAGAGGGTCGGGCAATCCACGAGAAGAGAGGGAGGGGTCATAGCTATCGATAGAGTCGAAGAGAGGATCAAGTGGGTGGGTGCGAGATCGATGAAGAGAGCCATCGAAATTGTGTGTGTGTGCAAGTCAAAGATATAGGGCGACTGGCCTACTAGAACGTTAGAGGGCACATGTCAAGTTTGTGTGTGGTAGGGAGACATGACTAGAGCGCTCGATGTATCGGTGTGTGTGGGGGGGGGGGGGGGGGGGGGGGTAGGGAGAGGCCTAACTATAGAGGTAGAACGACTCGTATATGTGTTGAGAAGGAGAGACCCAGCTATGTCTTGAGGGAGATCGGTCGACATCCATACATAACTGAAGGACGGGAAATATGATGGGATAGAGAGAGAGAATGAGGAGAGAGAGAGAGGGAGGGAGAGGGAGGGAGAGGGGTAGAGTGTTGGATGGGTGATTGAGTTGCTTCTCGGAGATGGTGGGAGAGGCCTACTAGACAAACTGAGGGTGGAACTGCAATGTTATCAATAAGAGTGGGGATGTGTTTGTGTGTGTGCCTGTGCGTGATAGATCTGCCGGGACGCATCCATGGATGATGAAGGGGAACCATGTGTTTGGTAAGCAAACCTAACTAGATCGGTAGATCAATTGTTGTTTGTCGGATGAAGGGAGAGACACAACTAATGAGGTAGATCGATCGACGTGTGGGTAAAAACGAGTTATAAGGACCTAGCTAGCTATATGTATAGCGAGAGACCGGTCGGTGTACGTCCATTTGTTAGAGGCAAATAAGGCCCAACGAGACGGATAGATAGAGAGAATGGAGCTAGGAGGTGGTGGGAGAGGCCCAACTACTGGCCATATAGGGGGAGGAGTGTGCTGTTGTGAGATCGATGAAAAGTGGGGCGAGAGTTTACACGTGTGTCTGACCGTATGAGAGACACGAGGCAAGGACACATAAAGGAGGAGATTGAAGGTGTGTGTGTATGTTGTAGGCAGGCATCACTGGAGAGGTTTATCGATCGGTGTGCGTCGGAAAGGAGTTGTCGAGACTCTGGGAGAACGACCTAAAGAAAAAAAATGAATGTGCCCGGTGGATAGAATGCCGAGGGAGGGGGAGGGCGAGGAGGGCGTGTGCATGCACGAGAGAAAGTTAGTGGTAGCTACAAAGGTTAGAGGATTGTGTGGGTGTAAGAGACTAACAAAGATCATAATTTGGTATGAAAGCGGATTCATATATTTGAACAGGGGATCATAGTGTTTTAAACATTGCATGCATGAATATAGCGGTGATACATGTGTTGTGCACGTGTTATACCATAGTGTGATAATGCATGGCGTTTGCAACTCACAACTAAGTACCGAACAATCTAAACCATACTATACATCAAACAATCTCACATTTTATTTGAATTTGTGATAATGTGTGGCGTTTGCAGCTTACAACTAAATATCGAACAATCTAAACAATACTATATACTGAACATTCTCACATTTTATTTGAATTTGTGGTAATGTGTGGTGTTTGCAACTCACATCTAAATACTTGTAGGCGTAGGGGGCGGGGCACCATACATAATGTGATAAACACATTATACATATGAGACATGGTTTAGATTATGAAGATCTAGCTAGAGCTAGAAATGTAATGTGATTTGGAATCAAAATAAAGTGGATTCAAACAATCTAGTTCGAGTTCATATAGTACACATAGTTCATATGTAACTCGAGACTAATCATGTGGTGTGCTGTGAAGATAATACACAAACGATGGTTTAACTTGACAATAATGATGATTGTAGATCTTATTAAAACAGAGAAACGAATTCAAATGCTTTGACTTCACAACAATCATTACTGTAAATCTTATTCAAATAGAGAAACGAATTCAAATTTAGTTCATATTGAAGCGGTAGTATATATGTTTGGAATGCACTAAAACGTTCATTTGAGTAGTAGGTTGCATGCATTGTACACGTAGCGGAATATTTTAATTGAACATAACATGACTTCAAAGTTTTGAATGACATTTGTAGTGCGCATTGATTTGGTACAGTACACGTTAGGCTTGTCCGGAAATTTCAACCCGCGCCTTGTTAGCCCGAAATATTTAAGATATATCTTTGTCTCGTTGTGCTCCGACAACTCCCTCCATCTCAACCCGCGCCTTGCTATTCCGAAATTACAACGCGCGCGAAAACTCCCACCTCCTATGAAATCCCGACACGCGAAATGCCCGTGGTACCCCTGAACCGAAAGAACCGCCTCAAATCGGTGGGGGGTACATTCGTAACTTACCCCACATTTCGGACAAGCGCGTCTCTAAGCCATGGTTCCCCACTGCCATCCAATCCGCCCACCCATTCATACACCGAGGCCGCGAAAACCCGCGATGAAACCCCACACCCTGCTCCGTCCGCCACCTAGCCGGAGCCTCTTCCCCGACAACGTCGTCCACAGCAACACCTCGACGTCCCTCATCCACTGTACCGGATGAGGATCCGTCGTTGATCTCATCGTCCCGCCGGTTCAGCCACCCCGTCCTCCACCTCCAAGGATCTACCCCAACGTTCCCCTCGTCTTTCGCGCCACCTCCATTCCCACACCACCGTCTTCACCTACACCATCTGAAGAGCATCATCATCACCGTTTCCTCGGATGAAGCTGCGGCCTAATCGGCGCCACCAAAGAGGTTGTACAATAATCGCCGCATTTTCTTCTTGATTCAATCTCACGGTGCTGCCGGCGCTCGATCCCGAGCCGACACGGTGCTGCTCCATCCACGGCGGCGTCGTCGGCCACTTCCTCCACGGCGTCGCTCCCTCGGCGACGACGTCCACATCAGTAGGAGCTGCTGCTGCTTTAGCTCTCGCTCGCGCTGCTGCTCTGCTCTTGCTCTCGGTCCCCTGCCTGGTCTGCTCTTGCTATTGCTCTTGCTCGTGCTGCTGCTCTCGCTCTTGCTCTTGCTCTTGCTTGCGATGCTGCTCCGATTTAGCTACACTTCAGTCGACTGAATCGACTTTTGGGTCAGTCGATTTTCAGGGGGTGGGAGGGGGCTCGCCGGGGTGAAGGAAGAACCAGCCGCAGCGGGGAGGGGGGCTCGCGGAGAGGTATCCTACTATCTATCTTAGGGTTCAGGATGGGGGCGGTGGTCGCCGGCGGTGGCGGGGCGTTGGTGGGGCGGTGGCGTGGGGATCGCGGAGAAAAGCTCGCACGTGGGGCCTATAGGGATGGCTGGGCAGCGGCGGACCGGTGGTTGGGAGTGTTTTGGGCGGGCGGGCGGCGCATCACGCCGCGAGCGAGCGCGGGCTGCTGTTTGGCCGGTGGTGGTGGCGGCTCGAGGGTGGAGGTTGAAGATGAACCGCAGCCCTTGATTTCGTATCCAAAGGCTGCAAAATCGACCGACCAGAGATGAAAAAGTCATCGACCGTCGTAGCCTCACCTTGCTAGTGCGTTCGGGCCGGCAAAAAATTCAGTTTTGACAAGAAAATTCAGTTTCGCGCTTAAGTTCAGTTTAACGCTTAAGTTCAGTTTAACAGTTAAGTTCGAGATGAGCGGCTAATGTATTTTACATCTAGCACTTTGTGGTTATGTATTTTATGTCATGTATTGGAGATGCTATTAGAATTCCACTCAAGTTAACGTTGTTCGTTGTCTCTCTTGTCCTACTTCAGCCTCGGCGTCGTACAACTCACCGGAGCTGCTCCAACGATTTAAACCCTCCATCATAGCGGAGCAGTACCTCGGCTCCATCTCCAGATGCCAAAGATCTTCTTCCCTCCTCCGACAAAGAATTCAGCGGAGCATCCTCGCCGCCAACCCAATCACGCTGAGATCGACATGGCTTCGCCAAAGAGGTTGTACACTTGTTGCATCTCTTTTTTACTCAACATGTTATATATATTGTCCACTAAGCACACGGATTTGTTCCTTTAGTGTCTCCTTGAAAGAAAAAACGTAGGAATTAATTTTCATGTGTCCTCCTTTTCAAATTCCTATTCATGAAGCAGAAGACTAAGAGATAGTAGCATAATAGCATTATAACCGTACATTTTCTTGTGGTTTGACTTAATCTCACCATGCTTCTTTGCATCCTGTGATCTTCCAATTGTTGTGAATCAAACACCCAGATTGGCAGAAATCCTGTGTTTTTAAATTCTCTGTTTTGCACGTGCATTCCAATCATATTCCTGTCTATTTCCTATCCCTGCATTGTTGGAATCCTCCAATTCAAACGAGCACTTACAAAATTACTTCTCTTATAGATAGTTGTCAAAGAAAACCTTGCGTGGTTTCTCCCGCTCCTGCTGCGCCGTCGTCCATCCCAGCTCAGCTGCTCCAACGACAGAAGGGTCCAGCACAGCAGGGATCCGGCCTCCAGACTGTCTTTCGCCGCCTCAGATCTTCTTCCCCGCCGATGGCAGCCATGAAAACTGCATTACCATCATCAACCGAGCAGATGACCTCGAGGACTACACAGGTCCGCAAGAGAGGTCGCACTCTTTCGTGTCTGCTTACATTATGCATCGCTTAATATTACATGCTACTTTATCGTCCTGTTCACCGATTAGACTCTGATTCAGCTCCAAACTAATGGTCAAACTTGACTTTTTAAATGGTTGTGTGGTACATATCGAGGCCGCTATCAATAGTATCTATCTATTATCTGGTTAATCTCCGGTGTCTACTATGAGTTTCATGTTGGGTGGGAAACAAATAGTAAAGAAGCCATTATCTGTATTTTTTAACTAAAGCCATTATCTGCCTGCTATTATTGGTTTTGGGTCTATCCACAGGTTGCTACCATCACTTTGGATTTCTGCATGCACTCCTTACATAATCTCACTATGTTTTATTCCTATGCATGACAGTTATTGTAAACAATGGAACTGAACATGTAGATAAAAATAGATGAGCCTTGCGTGGCAATAAAATTTCATGCAGACATCGCTCCATGGTAGGCGCAAAGGCAGCCCCCCTCCACGCATTTCGGATTGTAATCGAGAGGAAGATATCTATTCTGAGGGGGATTCAGAAGGACAAGACAACTCCTATTTACCCCCTGAGGTCTTCGCTCTAACTTGACATGCTGATGTTGGTTATATCATGCATATGGTGTCTTGCATTGCTTACTTTATACATAAAATATGTCATCTGCTTAGTTTAGACATCCTTTGTGTGAATGCCATCTGTTTAGTTTATTCATCGTTTATGTGAATTATGCAACGCCATCTTGTTTAGCCAGCATCATATATGTGAATTTTGTAATGCCATCCCGCTTAGCCACCATCTTATATGTAAATTATATCAGGCCATCCTTTTTTATGCTTACATGTTACATTTGTCAACAATGTTAGTACATTCAACTGCTTTCTCGTGTGCATCAGCCATTTGACACGGTGATGGCAAATTCTGGAGTGAAAACAAGGTCTTCAGAGCAGACTATGCTATCTAACGAAGCGCATATCTCACTGCTTACGGATAGCTCCTCAGAGGAGGATTCAGAGACAGATGACCAGTCCTATCCCCCCCCCGAGGTGTATGCTCTAACTTGGCAGTGTTATGTTGCTCATATTGTGCGTATGGTGTCTCGCATTGCTATGTCATTTGATTAGTTTAGACATGCTTTGTGTGAATGCCACCTGTTTAGTGTCTAATTACCATATATGTGAATTATGCATTGCCATGTTGTTGCAAGACATTATATATGTGAATTATACAATGCTATGTTGTTGCAAAGGCATTATATATGTGAATTATGCAATACTATGTTGTTTAGCCAATCATCATGTATGTGAATTATATCATGCTATCATTTTTTTGTATTACGTGTTCCATTTGTCGATAACGTTTGTATATTCAATTACTCTTCCCATGCATCAGCCATTTAAAGCGGTGATGGAAGTATCTCGAGGAAAACAAGGTATTCAGAGCAGATAATGCTACTGCTGAAGCAGACATCTTGCTGGTTACTGAGAGCTCCTCGAGGAGGATTCGTAGACCGATGACCAGTCCTATTTCCCCGAGGTCTATTCTCAAACTTGGCAGGGTTATATTACCCATGTCATGCATGTTGTCTTGCATTGCTTAGTTTTTACATCATATATGGATTGCCATCTGCTTACTTGCTTAAAATATAAATCATATATTTGAATTATATCATGCCATCATGTTTACATAGTACATACACATCATCTATCTGAATTATGGCATGGCAACCCATTTAATAAAGACATCATATATTTATATCATCTCATCATGTTTAGTGTTTACAACATCATATTTTGAATTATGGCATTCTATCCATGAATGTATGTGAATTATGGCATGCCAACCTATTTAATAAACACATTATATAGTTATGTCATGTCATCCTGCTTACATAGTCTCATATTTTGAACTATGTCTTTCCATCTTTTTAGTTAGCCATCATAATGTGAAATTGTGTCATGCTATCCTGTTTAGTTAGCCATCATATATGTGAAATTGTGTCATGCTATCCTGTTTGGTTAGACAACATAAATATGAATTATTTCATGCCCTCTTTTATTCCCCACTATCCATTGCACCTGTCTATCATACAATGTCTATACTTTCAATTACTTTTCTTGTTTATCAGCCATTTGAATTGGAGAGCGTGATGGCAGTATCTAAGGGAGTAACAACACGGTCTTGAGAAAAGATAGTGCTACCAGTTGATGCAGATAGAACCACGGTTGTACTTGCCCAAGGACCAGATCCACCACACATAACCCAGACTCTCGCAGATTGTACCCCTACCCAGTTGGACAGAGAACCAACTAAACCCCTTCTAACCCCAACCCCGGCAGATAGTAACCCAGTTCCAGTTGACACAACATCGTCTCCACCACAGAGCACCCAAACACGAGCAGTTAGTAAGGGAACTGCAGTGCCCAAAGCACGAGGACCACCACTCCGAATCCCAACTCAACGCTTAAAGGAGAAGAAGATTTGTTCTCGTGTCGTTCTCAGTAGCTATGGTTCATACTCCTTTGTTGTTGCATTACTGTATTTACTCATACCAACTATTTTCAAATTTGAAGGATGGAATTGAAACTCCAATGGCGCAACAGGTATGTTTTAAACCTGTTTCTTTAACTGGTTTGCTGTTGTAACCTGCTCTATGTTGATTTCAGTTTCAATTGAATAAATAGTTATGTTCTCATGTCATGCACATTACAAGTGTTGTATTGCTCTATAGTTACCCACACTTATATTCTGTCTATTCTGCTTTGTCTTGAACAAATATTATGTGAACTGTGTCTCTATCTTGATTTGGCAACAAAAACTAGAATGATATAGACCATAAAGTGACCATGGTACATAGATATATGTTTGTTTCATGCTGTTATCCTGTCCACTTTACTACTGAACTCAATTACCAAAATGAGTTTCATATACAACATGGTAAACATGTGATGTGTCTGCTTGTTTCTCTTTTAGAATGCGGACAAAAATTGGAGAACATGATCGTTATCCAATGGTAAAGGAAGTAATGCAGATAAGGTTCAAGATAGTGAGACATCCTGTTGGTCTCCAAGAAAGCTGATAAAAACTATGTTGACGACGGTGAGGGAACCCAAAAGTCCTATCTTGATGTAGTGTTCGAATTCGCCACCACTGCTGGTACAAGCTCTTCAACTCGCTGCTGAATCAGTTCGTCTTCTTGAGTCTCAACTTCAAGTTGAAAGACATCGATCGATGTCTTTGCGACAGAAGTCGGAGGATCGAGGAAGTCCCCGCATAATTCAGATGCATATTTTCGGTGCAATGACAAGTTACCGGAGGATTTAAGCGCCAAATAAGAGAAAGTTAATAAGCTTGCTAAGCATCTTGCCAAAGATTATGGGTCCCTGTGATATTGTTTCTTGAGATCTTCAAGTGGTTTCAGTTCGGATTTGTTTTGCTGCGGCGTTTATTTGCGCTGGTCGCCAACTTTGACAACCAAAGGTATATGATATGCTGCTTTGTTCCCTATATTTGCACCGGTGGCGAACTTTGATGCCCAGTGGATGTAATATGTGTAATAGCCGTGATAGCCTAGCATAAGTTGCTTGCTTATTTATTTCCTTGTTGTCTTATTTTTTTGTTTGCTTGTGGTCAGTGCAGTTCTTTTTCCACGGTTTTCTAGTGGCCGCAATAACCTATTTTTTAAAACTAGGCCTCAATAACCATGGGCTAATATTTACTGTAGTGACACTGGGCCTCCTACGGGTCAGAGAAAGCGATGGGCCTTCTACAGTCCGTAGAAACAAGAGGCCTTCTACGGGCCAGAGAAACAATGGGCCTTCTACATGCCGTATCATCAATGGGCCTTATACGGGCAGATGATCGATCGACACAAACATGGGCCAATAAGAGGCCGCATTATGGCGATAGAACGGCTAGAGTTGGAATCGCCTGCTCATGGGCCGACCATAATGGGCCATCGTTAATAGGCCATATTTGATGACGCTATGAAAACGCCCAACGATTAATGGACCACGGGCTGAATTTGGCCCACAAGCGTAAAATGACAATGAAGGGGTCGTAAGTAAACGAATCTTTGGAAATGAGCCCAAGAATAAATGGGCTCGAGAAGGCCGAAGATAACATGGGCTGAAACGCCCAATGAATAACGGGCCCTTAATGGGTATAAAGTGATACACTTGTTCATTATGGGCCGCCACCACGGGCCGTTAATGGGTGTAAAGTGATACACTATTCATTGCGGGCCGCCACCACGGGTCGTTAATAGGCCAAGAGTTACATAGGTCCTCATATGGGCCGAAGACATCATGGGCCATACATGGGCGGAAGCGAAAACGGGCCGAATCATATTGGATGGCCCGGATGACGCCATCGGGCCTAATTCGGATAGGGCGAACGGGCCTTGGGTTAGCGGGCTGTAAATGGGCTATATGCGAACAGGCCGTTAACAAGCTTTCCATGGGCGACCCCACACTTGACCAAGTAAAGCGGGCCGCCTTTTCACAGAATGGGCCTCTGTTGGGCCGCCACGGTCGACGATCATAGGCGCCTTCATCCAATGAGTGGATGACATTTGTCCCAACAATGAGCCGACACGTGTTTCCTCCAGCTAATGATGATTTTACACGTGGAAAATCCCCATTGGTCGGGGCTGTTAACGGGTTATCGGATCCAAAACCCGACCCGATAGCTTAACAACGTTCCGTTACGGTGGATGCCACGTGTCGGTCACCCTTGACGAAAGCACTTTTGTGACGCGCGATTTATCGTCATGGAAGTGGACACTTCCGTGATGATAATTTTGGTAATGTCATGGAACACTTCTACGACAGCATAGGTATGACTATCTTGATTCTGTCATAAAATCATCATGGATGTACATGCATGACAAAAAACGCGACCTACTGTGACAAACATGTATCATCACGGAAGTGTATTTTTTTGTAGTGCAAGTTCTCACCACCGAGCAAGTTCAAGATCAAGAGCAAGCTCAAGATCAAGAACAAGCTCATGACGATGCTCAAGATAATCAAGTTACCTCTCCTCAACTCACTCCTGCGGAGGAATTTGAGCGTCGTGCCACCAAGATTGCATCCAAGCTCACTACCAAAGATCATCTCATGATGAATGTGCTTGGAAGCTTAAGGAAGGGAGTAAGCACCCGTAGACAATTAGCAAACTATTGTGAACATCATGCGTTTGTTTCTTGTGTTTAACCCCAGAAGGTCTATGAGGCGCTCGAGGATCCAGATTGGCTTAATGCCATGCATTAAGAACTCAACAACTTCGAGCACAACAAGGTGTGGAGATTGGTGCCAAGGCAAACGGGGAACCATAATGTCATTGGAACCAAGTGGATATTCAAGAACAAGAAAGATTCTCATGGAATTATTGTTCGCAACAAGGCTCGTTTGGTAGCAAAAGGCTACTCCCAAGTCGAGGGTATCGACTACGGTGAAACCTTTGCTCCTGTTGCTCGCCTTGAATCTATTCGTATGTTGATTGCTTATGCTTCACATCATAACTTCAAGATGCAACAAATGGATGTGAAGAGTGCTTTTCTTAATGGTCCTATTAATGAGTTGGTGTATGTCAGGCAACCCCGGGGTTCGAGGATCCCTATTTCCCCGATCATGTGTACCAACTCGATAAGGCACTATATGGCCTTAAACAAGCCCCACGTGCATGGTATGAGCACCTTACCGAGTTGTTGCAACATCGTGGGTTTGAAATTGGCAAAATCGACCCCACTCTTTTTACTAAGAAGGTCAAAGAGGAGTTGTTTGTATGCCAACTATATGTTGATGATATTATCTTTGGTTCCCCTAACAAAGCTTTCAATGAGGACTTTGCCGCTCTGATAACCTCAAAGTTCAAGATGTCCATGATGGGAGAATTGAAGTTCTTTCTCGGGTTCGAAACAAGCAAAGAAGAGAAGGAACCTTACCAAGCCAAATACACTCAAGACATTCTCAAGAGATTCAAGATAAGTGATGTCAAGCCGACCTCCACTCCAATGCCCGTCAAATGCCAACTTGACATAGATCCCAATGGTAAAGCGGTGGATCAAAAGGCATATCACTCCATGATTGGCTCCTTCCTTTACCTTTGTGCATCTAGACCGGATATCATGTTGAGTGTGGGAATTTGTGCACGGTTTCAAGCCGCACCTAAGGAAAGCCACTATGTGGCGGTCAAGCGAATCTTTCGATATTTGGCTCATACCCCAAACTTTGGCTTATGGTATCCAAGAGGAGGAAACTTCAACCATCTGGGATTTTCGGACTCGGATTGGGCATGAGACAAAGTGGATAGGAAGTCAACTTGCGGAGGGTGCCAATTTCTTGGTTGCTCTTTGCTGAGTTGGTCTTCTAAAAAGCAAAGTTAGCAGACTAAGGCATAGCCTAGTGGTGCGAAGGGGCTGATGCCTTCCCACCACCCAGATTCAAGGCATGGTACTTGCAATTTGGGGTTGTTGCACCAATTATACTGTAGGGGGTTCCCTTACAGTCTTTCTGTAAAAAAAAGCAAAGTTATGTGGCTCTCTCGTCCACCGAAGCGGAGTATGTGGCCGCCGGTAGTTGTTGTGCTCAACTCTTATGGATGAGGCAAACTTTAAAGGATTACGGTGTCATTTGTGACAAAGTGCCTCTTTGGTGTGACAATGGAAGTGCCATCAAGATCTCTCTCAACCCGGTGAAGCACTTCAAGATGAAGCATATTGAGATTCGGTATCACTTTATCGGGGATCATTTTAGGTGAGGGGAGATCGAGCTCAACTATGTCAACACTCATGACAACCTTGTAGATATCTTCACGAAGCCCTTGGATGAAGCAAGACTTCGTGGGTTAAGGCATGAGCTAAATATCATTGATTCGAGCAATGTGGCTTGAACCCTTGCACACCCCACCATACTCATCTTGATGTCTTGTTTAGGTGTAGGCATGGACATAGGGGGAGTGTTGTTCTCTCAATGAACTCTCCCTCCCCCCATTATGCATAAATTGATCACATCTTTCACATTAGCCATTTTTTATGGTACTTGTGCTTCAAAGATGAGTTTTGGTCATGGGCCCAAGGTTAAAATCTTCACGTTGCCATACCACTTGACTCAAACATAGGTGGCCTCGGCCACCACCCTCTCATTGAGAGTTGTGTGTTTCTTGTCCTCTCATGGGTGTTGTTCTGCTTTTGTGGTTGCCCCTTCTCCTCGTCGTTTCTTTTTCTTGTTGCTTGAGCTAAGCCTTCTCTGTCTAGTCTTCAAGTCTTGGCTAGGCGGTACTACCGCTAGAGGCGCGCGGTACTACCGCTTGTGATCAACAAGCAGTACTACCGCCCACTGATGACCCACAAGTATAGGGGATCTATCGTAGTCCTTTCGATAAGTAAGAGTGTACAACCCAACGAGGAGTAGAAGGAAATGACAAGCGGTTTTCAGTAAGGTATTCTCTGCAAGCACTGAAATTATCGGTAACATATAGTTTTGTGATAAGGTAATTTGTAACGGGTAACAAGTAATAAAAGTAAATAAGGTGCAGCAAGATGGCCCAATCCTTTTTGTAGCAAAGGAAAAGGCTGAACAAACTCTTATATGAAGGAAAACGCTCCCGAGGACACATGGGAATTATTGTCAAGCTAGTTTTCATCACGCCATATGATTCGCGTCACATTTTGATAATTTGGTATGTGGGTGGACTGGTGCTTGGGTGCTGTCCTTTCTTGAACAAGCATCCCACTTATGATTAACCCCTACTGCAAGCATCCGCAACTACAAAAGAAGTATTAAGGTAAACCTAACCATAGCAAGAAACATATGGACCCAAATCAGCCGCTTACGAAGCAACTCATAAACTAGGGTTTAAGCTTCTATCACTCTAGCAACCCATCACCTACTTTTTACTTCCCAATGCTTTCCTCTAGGCCCAAACAATGGTGAAGTGTCATGTAGTCGACGTTCACATAACACCACTAGAGGAAAGACAACATACATCTCATCAAAATATCGAACGAATACCAAATTCACATGACTACTTATAGCAAGACTTCTCCCATGTCCTCAGGAACAAAAGTAACTACTCACAAATCATATTCATGTTCATAATCAGAGGGGTATTAATATGCATAAAGGATCTGAACATATGATCTTCCACCAAATAAACTAACTAGCATCAACTACAAGGAGTAATCAACACTAATAGCAACCCACAAGTACCAATCTGAGGCTTTGGGACAAAGATTGGATATAAGAGATGAACTAGGGTTTGAGAGGAGATGGTGTTGGTGAAGATGTTGATGAAGATTGACCCCCTCCCGATGAGAGGATCGTTGGTGATGACGATGGTGATGATTTCCCCCTTCCGGAGGGAAGTTTCCCGGCCGAACAGCTCTGCCGGAGCCCTAGGTTGGTTCCGCCAAGGTTCCGCCTCGTGGCGGCGGAGTTTGTTCCCGAAAGCTTGCTTATAATTTTTTCCAGGGTAAAAGACTTCATATAGCAGAAGATGGGCACCGGAGACCTGCCAGGGGGCCCATGAGGCAGGGGGGCACGCCCAGGGGGGTAGGGCGCGCCCCCACCCTCATGGACAGGGTGTGGGCCCCCTTGATACGTCTCCAACGTATCTATAATTTATGAAGCATTCATGCTATTTTATTATCTGTTTTGAATGATTATGGGCTTTATTATACACTTTTATATTACTTTTGGGGCTAACCTATTAACCGGAGGCCCAGCCCATATTGTCGCTTTTATTGCCTGCTTCAAAGATTTCAAGAAAAGGGATATCAAACGGAGTCCAAACGGAATGAAACCTTCGGCAGCGTTATTTTTGGGAAGAATATGATCCTGGAGACTTGGAGTTCACGTCAGAAGATCCCCGAGGACTCCACGAGATAGGAGGGCGCGCCCCCTGTCTTGTGGACCCCTCGAGCACCTCCCGACCGACTTCTTTCGCCTATATAAGCCTATGTACCCTAAAAACATCAAATATCAAGATAGATCGGGAGTTCCGCCACCGCAAGCCTCTGTAGCCACCAAAAACCTCTCGGGAGTCTGTTCCGGCACCCTGCAGGAGGGGTAACCCATCACCGGTGGCCATCTTCATCAACCCGGCGCTATCCATAACGAGGAGGGAGTAGTTCACCCTCGGGGCTGAGTGTATGTACCAGTAGCTATGTGTTTGATCTCTCTCTCTCTCTCTCTCTCTCTCTCTCTCTCTCTCTCGTGTTCTCTCTATGGCACGATCTTGATGTATCATGAGCTTTGTTATTATAGTTGAATCTTATGATGTTTCTCCCCCTCTACTCTTTTGTGATGAATTGAGTTTCTCTCTTGAAGTTATCTTATCGGATTGAGTCTTTATTTGAGAACACTTGATGTATGTCTTGCCCTGTTTATCTGTGGTGACAATGGGATATCACGTGCCACTTGATGTAACATCCCAAATTTCCTATTTGGAATGTTTTACAATTATAGCTAAGCATCCTATGCATCCTGTTTGAACTGGAATGCCATTTGGAGTTTCAGAGAAATTTGAGTTTTGAATTTGAATTCAAACTTTGGCAAGTGGGAAACATTTCAAAAACTAAGCCTGATAAATACTTGATCAAAAGTATGAGAGGAGTAAACATGACACTCCAAAAATATCGAGGAAAACATTGCCAAAAGATTTGGATTCAAATCTGAATTTATTTGAATTTGAAAAAATGGATTTTATAAAGTTTGGATTTTCCTTTGGAAAATGTTCAAATGAAAGGAATATTCCCGATCATTTTGGTATATATATACCCTATATAAAATATTTATATTTTAAAAGTTATACTCTGTTTTGTTTTATTTTAAAAAATAAAATTTAAAAGAAAACCCCTCAGCGCCACCAGTCCTCTGCCCAGCCAACAATGAAACCCCACCACCGCCCACCACGCCCACTGGCCACCGAGCCAGCCAAACAGACGACCAGCCTCCCTCGCTCAATCACCTATGAGTCGGTCGCCCGCTCATTCCCCACCCTCCCTCTCTCATCGACAGCGGGCCCGCCCCATCGTCAACCTCGCCGCCACGCCACGCTGCCGCCCAGCAGATCGCGGATCTCGGGATCCGGATCCCGATCCGCCTCGATCGCCCCAAGCAAAGACGAGGGCCCCGACTATATAAGCCGACGCCCCGCACCCCATTCCCCCCCCCCCTAGCCTCGCCGACCCCTCTCTCTCTCGCCGAGCTCACCGGAGCTCAAGCTCTCGCCGCCATTCTCGCCGCCGCCGCCTAGCCACCCCGACCTCCCCGACCCTCCAAGCTTCCCGAGCTTCAAGATCCTCCCGCCACTCCGTCGACCTCCCGACGACCGAGCCTCAACGCACTCTCGCCCCGCCGCCGTCGCCGACTCCTAGAGGTCGCCGAAACCCCCGCCGTCCGATCCCCATCTATGGCTAGGATTAGACCTCAAGGGGTATGTTTTTATAAAAGACCGCCCGGTTCTTTCCGGTTTAGTTAGTTAGGTTATTTTTTATTAGGCCGGTCCGTTTTAGTTTAACCCTAGGCCCGTTAAGGTTATTTGACGCACAGTGCGTAGTTTAGGCCCATTAGGCCTTTTTCTTTTATTTTTGTTTTTCTGTTTTAACAGAATAGTTTCTGTTTTGAAAAAATTCATATCTTTTATTCTGTTTAATATTTTTAGATGATTCTTTTTTTGTTGGTTTGCAAATTTTATGTAGTTTCTGTAGAATATATATTTAGCTATGTTAAAATTAATTAAAATTGCTTTATTTTAGTTTTAGTCAGAATAGTAAATCTGCTATAACTTGAGTTAGAAAAATTATTTTATATGATTCTTTTTGTCCCAACTTTATTTTGACATTGCCAAACCATAAAAATTAACTTGGGTATTTTAGGATTAATAAATAAATAGATTTAAGCAGAATCTTATTAATCCTAATTAATTAACTAGCTCCTGTTTTCCTAATATTTTAATTAGTAAATAAATTTATTTTTAACTTGTGATTGATTATTCTAGGTTAGTTTCTGTCACTCTAATAGATGAACTTTTATTTATAATTAATAAAAGTTTTATTTTATTTTTCTTAATAGAAATTGGATTAGGCCTAATAGGAGTTTCATAATAGATTTTAATTAATTCTTTTTGCTCCTAGTTGCTTAATGAATTCTTTTCTGTTTAGTTAACCTAAAACCATGATTAGGTTATGTTAGAAAATTTTTATTATATAAAAATACTTTTAGTTGTTGTTTGAAGTAGGAAAAACTTTGAGTGGTTTTCTTCGAGTTTTTCCCTTTGGTTTTTGCTTGTTGGTTTTGGTGTGTTACTTTGTTATGCTATTTTGTTATGTGATCCCATTACTATATGCTTATTGTGATTTGTTTGTCTCGGTAGAGTATCTGGAGTGCGAAGCTTGCTACTACGAATCTTTAGCTTACGAGGATCATCAGCAAGGCAAGTTTTGATCATGTTATTTCTATACCTATGTTTTTGTGCATTAGAATTGTCACCACCCCACCATGCATGCAGTAGTTGAAATTTTGAAGTTATTAATCTTGAGTAGTATCATGTGGTAGGATGAACCAATCCCCTTGTTACCATGACCCCGGACGAAGTAGTTTACTTTGCTATGCTCAGAGACGGTTTTGGGTTGAGTGAAATTCATAAGCAAGATGTGAGAGTCAATGATGATGACAACCCCATGAACTACAATGATCAAGATGGACTTCAAAATCACTACTGGGTGGAGGATTTGTTGACGGGCACCTGAGAACCCAAAGGTTGGCCGGGATGCATGGAGAAGTGCCATGACATCTTGGAAAGCTTCACCCAGCCAGAAGAGAAGGATGGATGCCCCATGACCGAAGCTTACTCTGCAGCCGCAAGCCATTATGGGCTCGCTGGGTTGACCCTAGTAGTGACGCTGGCTGGACGGTACTACGAGATGTAGAAGAACGGTAGGATTGATGGGTACCGCAGAGCTGAAGAACTCTTTGGAAGACCTCGTTTATCTGGTCCCGCCTTCAAACACCATGAAGTGCTAAGACTTAAAAGGAGGGAATGATTCTTATGGGAAAGTCGCAAACCTCTGCAGAGTTAAAGATCTAATCGATTAGTCGTGTCCCCGATTACGGACAATTTGAGCCTCGAACTTGGAAGTATTCGAAATCTCAACACTAAAACTAATAAATTAATTTGAGGGTTTATGACTTAATAATTTGGGAATGAGATATTGGTTGGCGGAACCATCTCAATAACTACCAACAATTGTAGTAATTTGCAAGCAAGTCCACAGTAGTAGGGAAAAATTTGCTTTTCGCAAAATGATGAAACTTAGAGCTCCACACCAAAATGCATATAGTGATAGTAAGTTTATTATTGTTGTTCTTCATGACTTGCCAGCTTATTCAAAAGCTGACCTACATGGCTGCAACGCCTTATGTTGCAGAGGTATATTCCGATCAGAGTGAGGCTATGCTCCGCCATGCGATTGCCCTTTGGAGTCGGATGGACTCGCTTTATCTTCGACGCCCGCAGTGTTATTAGTTTATTTCTCATGAGTTGGCCTCGAGCCAATTTATTCCCTTGTAATAAAGACTCTATATTAGAACCGTAATAATATTCAGGTGTGATTGAACTTTGATTACTTTATCGATGTAATCGTGAGTACCAAAGATGATCTTGGGATGGTACAAACACAGAGATTTGACCGATTTTGGGTCAGGTCGCTACAGAGATGGTATCAGAGCACACGCTGACCGTAGGATCGTAACCCCTAGGATCGGAAAGCCATAGGAAGAGACCATTGACTTTAATCCTTTTCATTCCGTAATTCTCCCCTGTTCAATTCTGACTTTTCTCATATTTTCAACATTCTAGATGGCCGTCGAGTTCACCCCGCTTTGCTACGGAGTTTTGCCACCGATGAGACGATGCCCTTCGCAGAAGCTGGTCCAGATGGTGAAGAAGCTGAAGATTGCTCGCCTCGATCACCGGGAAGCCAACTAATGCACTTCCGACGGACACCCGCTTCTGATTGAAGTGCATGTCCCAGGGAGAACCTTCGGAGGACACACGGAGCCGATTGACTTTGAGTTCACCGAGTTCAACTGGATCATCGGAAGGGATGTGGCGATCTATCGAGCACTTGGACATCTCCGAGAGGAGTACAGGGCCGAGCTCGATCTCTCGCACTCGCCATGGTTTCTCGCAGAGCAAGGAACGGAGATATTATCCGCACTGCTGATGACGACTCCACTCTCTCTACATCCAGACTTGGAGTGTCTTCTCGAAACGGAGATTCAGACTCGCCAGAACTCAAGACACACCGAAGCTTTTGTTCCGCGAACTGGAACTAGAGGAGAAGGCATGCGCAGACTTCCTTAACCATGAGGAAGAAGTCGCGGACTTCATGGAGACAGTCGATGACCTGAAGATGAAGCTTGCCGCGATAGAGGAAAAGATGGACTTGGGAGAGGACCTTTATCCGAGTGGAGATGAAGGACCCGTCATGAGTAATGATCAGGATTATGAAGGGAGTACCACTGAAGGAAGCCACAAGAGGAGGCGCCACTGATGAAGACTTTTTAGTCGACCACCATGTTATCTTTTTCGTCGATCAGTTAGGCCGATTTTTCGATTAGTCATGAGCTTTTGTAATTGAGTTTGAACCATGTTTGAGTGGTATGAATAAATGATTGGTGTGTTATGATTGTGCATTCATATGGGTAGTGTTATTTCTCATAGACCATTGTTCTATTCTAATATTCTCATCCACTCCAAAACACCAGATGCCTCCGAGACGTGACAATCGGTTTTCCGCCGGAGCTCACCCAAATGCTCCAAAGCAGCGTAATGCATCGATGCAGCTACTTATTCGAATCGTAACAACAACGCCAACAATCCACCGCCACCACCCCTTTGGACAACTTGACTCGATTTCTGAGACTGAATCCGCCAGTGTTCTCTAGTAGCACTGAGCCGATTGTGGCTGATGATTGGCTCCGCAAAGTCGGAAGAGAGCTAATCACTGTGGGATGCACTGATGTTGAGAAGGTGCGCTTTGCACAGATCAACCGGATGGACTGCAGCTTCTTGGTGGGAGAACTACACCGCCACCTATCCCATTGGTGCCATCACATGGGATCAATTTCAGCAGGCCTTCAGACCGCTCATGTCTCACCGGAGCCATGAGTCTCAAGAAGCGTGAGTTCCGCAACTTACGCCAGGGGAACCGCATCGTGGCACAAGACGTGGATGAATTCAGCAAGCTCGCCGCTATGCCCTAGATGATGTGGCCACAGATGCCGCAAAGCAGAGAAGTTCCTTGAGGGACTCAATGATGAACTGAGCATGCAGCTTATTGTGGCTACCTTCAACAACTACCGTGAGCTGGTAGACAAGGCCACCATACTTGAAGGCAAGCAGCAGCAGATAGAAGTCGCAAGCGGAAGTACAGCCGGGAAGCACAACTCAGAGCTCAGCAGAAGCCCCGCTATGCACCATACTCGGGAGGGCACACCCATCATAACCATGGAGGTCATAACCATGGAGGAAATGGGAACAACCGCAGCCAGACAGCAAGTCACCCATGGCAATGGCAATGGAAATGGTAATGGCAATCAGCACTGTTCGCCCGGCTCCAAGGATCTGAGCCACATCACCGCTTCAAGTGCCGAAGACAGGCACTATGCCACCGACGCCCGGAGGCTGCAAGCAGAGAATGGAAACGGCAATGGAGGCTCAAATAAGAAGCCCAATCCGCTCCTCGTGCTCGTGTGAACCACATCGACGTGGAGGACGCCTATGATCAGCCGTATAATCGTGGTTGGTAAGTTTTTATTGAATTCACGCTCAGTTTTGGTACTCTTTGATTCGTGCAACGATTCATTCATATCAAGGGTAGTTGTGCAAAAGTACGGGTTGCCCACTAAAACCCTTAGAAGCCCCTTCGCCGGGCCCGCAGAGGAGAAATGATGGCAGGCGAGGCTGTCATGCAACCCTCAACATCGGGAACCACAAATTTCCCGCAGACCTCATAGTGTTGGAAACCCAGACCTTGGATGTAATCCTAGGCATGGATTGGTTGTCGGTTCAAGGAAACATAGATCGTGCTCAAGAAGTCTATTCTGCTCACCACCCCGGAGCGTAAGAGGATCAAGTATGTAGCCAGCACAGCCAGATGAAGAATCAGTGCATTCTCACGGGAGTTGTTCAGAGGAAGTGCCAGAGTGCAACATTTTCCCAATGTGTTTCCGGAGGAATTACCAGAATGCCACCGGACAGGACATTGAATTTCTGATCGAGCTATTGCTTCGCACAGCCCCAATATCCAAGAGACCTTATCGGATGCCACCGAATGAGTTGAAAGAGATCAAGGATCAAATTAATGAGTTATTGGAGAAAGGATATATTCGCCCAAGCTCATCACCTTGGGGAGCCCCATTTTTTGGTAGAGAAGAAGGATGGAAGCTTGAGGATGGTTGTGGATTATCGTGCGCTGAACGAGGTAACCATCAAGAACAAGTACCTCCGCCGATGATTAACGATTTGTTTGATCAGCTAGTAGGAGCCAAGGTATTTTCTAAGATCGATCTTCGATCGTGGTATCATCGCTAAAGATCCGTGAAAAGGATATACCCAAAACAGCATTCACTACTGTGTATGGTTTATATGAGTATACCGTCATGTCATTTGGATTGACTAATTCTCCTGCATACTTATGAATTTGATGAACAAGGTGTTCATGGAATATCTGGACAAGTTTGTCGTGGTGTTCATCGATGATATATTGATTTTCCAAGAGCGAGGAAGAGCATAAGGAACATTTGCGCCTAGTTCGAGAAACTTCGAGAACATCAGTTGTATGCCAAGTTCAGCAAATGTGAATTTTGGTGAAGGAAGTTGGATTCCTCGGACATGTTATTTCAGGAGAAGGAATAGCAGCTTGATCCCGCCAAGGTTGAATCACCACCGATTGGCGCCACCCACCTCACCAAGGAGATCCGCAGCTTTCTGGACTCGCAGGATATTATCGGAGGTTCATTGAGAACTTCGAAGATTGCCAAGCCCATGACCGAGCTGTTGAAGAAGGAAGCCAAGTATGTTTGGACCGAGGAATGTGAAGCCAGTTTTCAGGAATTGAAGAAACGGTTGGTTACAGCCCCAAAGTTGATTTTGCTGACATACACAAGGAATACCAGTGTTTATTAGACGCTTCTCGTCGAGGACTCGAGGAGTACTGATGCAGAAGGAAAAGTTGTAGCTTATGCCTCCGCATAGCTACGACCTCATGAGATGAATTATGCCACACATGATTTGGAGTTAGCAGCCGTGGTGCATGCACTCAAGACTGGAGACATTTCATCGGAAACCGCTATGATGTTTACACAGATCACAAGAGCTTGAAGTATATTTTCACGCAGAAGGAATTGAACCTCAAGCAGAGGAGATGGCTAGAGTTGATAAAGGACTATGACATGAGATTGCATTACCACCCCGTAAGGCTAATGTTGTAGCAGATGCTTTGAGCCGTAAGAGTTATGTGAATACTCTTACAGCAGGAGGATTACCCCAGAGTTAGTCGATGACTTCGAGAGATCTCCGATCGAGATAGTTCCAGAGGATTTGTTGCAACTCGAAGTTCAGTCCACTTTGGCCGAAAGGATTCGTGAAGCCCGTAAGTCGGACAAGGAAATTGATGAGATTAAGCAAAAGATGGATGAAGGCAAAGCTAAAGGATTTCGTAAGGATGAACACGGACTATATGGTTCGAGGATCGTATCTATGTGCCCAATGATCCCGAACTCAGAAGCTAATTCTTCAGAGGCTCATGATTCATCAGATTGATTCACCCCGCAACACCAAGATGTACCTGGATTTGAAGGAAAGTTTCGTGGACAGTATGAAGAAGGATATTGCCGAGTACGTAGTAGTGTGCGGCGTTTGTCAACGTAAAGGCGTAACATCGGCCAGCAGGTTACTTCAACCTTTGCCGATTCCCGATTG
Source organism: Aegilops longissima (assembly GCA_021605205.1). Taxonomy (NCBI): domain Eukaryota; kingdom Viridiplantae; phylum Streptophyta; class Magnoliopsida; order Poales; family Poaceae; genus Aegilops; species Aegilops longissima. The sequence continues at coordinate 148,321,526 of CM038678.1, read as the reverse complement.
GAAATGGGAGAAACTTGGTATGGATTTCATCACAGATTACCCAGACCCGCTCAGTTATGATTCTATCCGGTAGTGGTTGATCGCTTGACCAAGGTAGCTCACTTCATTCCCGTGAAGACTACCTATACCAGTGCTAAGTTGGCCAAGATATACATGACCAGGATCGTATGTCCGCATGGAGTTCCGAGGAAAATCGTGTCGATAGAGGAACGAGTTTACCTCAAAGTTTTGGAAGCAGCTTGCATGAAACTTTGGGTACGAGGCTGGAATTCAGCACAGCTTTTCATCCGCATGATGATGGACAGACCGAGAGAGTCAACCAGATTCGGAGGACATGTTGAGAGCTTGTGTGCTAGACTATGGGTCTAGCTGGGATGATAATTTGCCATACGCAGAGTTCTCGTACAACAACAGTTATCAATCCAGTTTGAAGATGGCCCTTTCAAGCTCTATACGGAAGGAGGTGCGAACACCATTGTCGTGGATAGTGTTGGAGATCGATCACTTTTCGGTTCCGATCTTATCAAGGATTCTCAAGAGAAAGTCAAGCTGATTCGAGACAGCTCAAGATAGCACAATGAGACAGTAAGAGTTATGCCGACAGTAAGCGCAAGGAGGTAACTTACGAAGTGGGAGACCGAGCATATCTTCGTGTGTCTCCACTTCGTGGAATCAAGAGGTTTGGTGTCAAAGGAAAGTTAGCACCCCGATTCATTGGCCCCTACAAAATCCTCGAACGTCGTGGAGAGGTTGCTTACAAGTTGGAATTGCCGGAAGGATTGTCCGGAGTTCATGATGTCTTCCATGTTTCTCAGCTGAAGAAGTGTCATGCCGACATGGCCGATGTTCCGTTGAGAGACACAGTGCCCCTAGAGGCCATACAGCTTGACAGTGATCTGACCTACAAGGAGAAACCCGTCCGAATTCTCGAGACTGCAAGCAGAGTCACCCGCAGCAAGGTCATCAAATTTTGCAAGGTGTTGTGGAGTCACCACACCGAGGAAGAAGCCACCTGGGAGCGCGAAGAAGACCTTCTTCGAGACCACCCGCACCTATTTGCTAGTTAACCCAATCTCGAGGGCTAGATTCATCTTAAGGTGGGTAGGTTTGTAACATCCCAAATTTCCTATTTGGAATGTTTTACAATTATAGCTAAGCATCCTATGCATCCTGTTTGAATTGGAATGCCATTTGGAGATTCAGAGAAATTTGAGTTTTGAATTTGAATTCAAACTTTGGCAAGTGGGAAACATTTCAAAAACTAAGCCTGATAAATACTTGATCAAAAGTATGAGAGGAGTAAACATGACACTCCAAAAATATCAGAGGAAAACATTGCCAAAAGATTTGGATTCAAATCTGAATTTTATTTGAATTTGAAAAAAATGGATTTTTATAAAGTTTGGATTTTTCCTTTGGAAAAATGTTCAAATGAAAGGGAATATTCCCCTGATCATTATGGTATCACCTATAGACATGTGCCTCTTCTATGTGATAATGAAAGTGCTATCAACATTGCTGAGAACCCCAAGGATCATCTCCGCACCAAACACATTGATATTAGATATCACTTCTTGAGAGATCATGTTGAGAAAGGCGATATTCACATTGATCACATTGGGACAGATTTGCAATCGCGTGATATTTTCACCCAACCATTGGATGAAGCAAGGTTCTGTCGACTTAGGCGTGAACTTGGTATCTTGGAGCTTGACAACATTATGTGAAATCTAGTACTCATCCATGATTAAACTTAATATCTTGTCATGATGTAGGCATATATTTAGGGGGAGACACTCAATTCATGAGTTCTCTCACCTTACATAATGCATAAATTGAACAAACACTCTCAAAGTTATCATAGTTTTTTTTAAAAAGACTAGGATACTTTAATATGATGGAGTAGTGACTATGCACTTAAAGTACAAATCTTTCTGTGTCATGTCATGTCTATTTCGCACATGGTGGCGTTAGCCACCACTTGTAGTCTCTGCCTATGATTGAGTAAGGTGGGATCTGAGTTCCTACATAAATAAGTTTTATTGTGAGAAAATGTTTTCCTCATCATCATTATCAGCCCTCCCGTCCAAACTTTGGCCCGGACGTCCGGAAGGTTCCGGACGTCCGTGGTATTTTCATCGCCGGACATCCGCAAAACTCCGGACGTCCGTGATATTCTACATCGTTCTTTTCGACCGTCGTCTGCCTCGCGGACGTCCGTGAAAACCATTCTGTTCACTCAAGGTTGACCTAGCAATGAAGCTTGGACGTCCGGAAGGCTCCGGACGTCCGTAAGAACCGCTTCGTTATAATATGCCTGGTCGTCCGATGCCATCGGACGTCCGTAAAAGCATCTTCGTTATCCTTCTTTGCTGATGGTCCGACTCCGATCGTCTGCCCGATTCGGATGTCCGGTCGCATATATAACTCCGGTCCGTCCGAAGGCCCCGGACGTCCGTGACGCTTTCTGGCGCTGGTCTATATATCGCGCCTTAGGGTTTTCGGCCAACCAACCCCATCTCTCGCTGGCCGCCGCCGCCGCCCGGTTACATCGTCGGCGGCGCCTCGCAACCGCCGCCGCCAGAATTCCTCGCCGGTGTTCTCCCGCCGTGGATTCGAGCCTTGCCGTCTGCCCGCCCAGCCGTTTCTGCTCGGGCTTTCTTCCGTCCGTCTGCCGATCCCTGCTCCGACGCCGCTTGGCTCTTCCGTGCTCTTCCTCGCTTAGTAGGGCAAACCCCTCCCTCTCTTCACTTGTCACCCTGGTCTATGGAGGGTGTTGACATGGGCTTTCCTTCTTCCCTAGGTCATGATGCCTCGGTCCAAGCACTCCGACGCAAGCAAGTCGCCGGAGGGCAAGGCGCGTCTGCCTCGCCGTGGTGGTTCCAACGACCAAGAGGCAGACGCCTCGAAACGCGCCGCTGGGTCCTCCCAGGGCTCGGCCCAAAGGATTCCTCTTCGAGGGGTCGATTTTGAGGATGAGCTTGAAGAGGTGGATCCGCCCCGATGATTGGCGCCCGCCGCTGCCCCAAGCCCGGCACTCGCCGTCCAACGCTTCAACCTCCTCCTCCTCCGTGCAACCCCACGGTGATGCCCGCCACATCTCCCTTGAGCCTCCACTAGCACTAGGCCGTCATGTTAAGCGCTTCAATGAAGTCCCCACATCTTCATATCTCAAATTGCGCCGTGATGTAGATCAATTTATCGTTGCTAGGATTCTTCGATAGTCGCCGCATCTAATGTCCAAGCCGACATCTTCACCACGATTGTCATTCCTAAAGGCTTGTCACTTCATGTTTGCATTGATCTTGAGCACATTCGCACTCATCCGGAGAAATATCCGGAGCCATTGAGCTCATTGAGTCGCCAAACCTAGCTGCCCCATTCGCTTTCAACACGATTTAACCAGCGGCCATCCATCAGCTTTTATGCCACTTGTTACTTTGCTCCTCGATAACACCGTCACATGGATGACCTCCGACACTACTCTCACAAAGATCTTATGCCGATTTTGTCACCGCACTTGGATTTCCCGACACCGGGTTCAAAATCCACAAGGATGACCCCAACCATAAGCCCAAAGGCATTGCGGTCTCCATGCGGATCTCCTTAGACCCATATCATCTTTGTCCGACATCGAAAACAAAAGGGTCTAAACCAAGTCTCTATTTGGCGCTTTCCATTCAACATAATTTATCGGTGTCATCCGCACCATTTATCCCAAGATGGGTGACAAGGGCTCTCAGTAGCAGCTATCGCATTGATCTCATGCATCGCCTTTACACATCTCCTAAAGGGAAGATAAATGTTCCACACTTTCTATGGCATGAGATTCGCCTTGCTAGCTTCCAAAGACAAGCGGCTTTTCCTCATGCACCTTTTCTTCGTGCATTTATCGAGAGTGTAGCTCCTTTCCCATTGCACGCACTCATATACATGAGAGATGGGTCATCCCACCTCACATGGCGGCTGACCATGTTCCTCCTCCTCCCGCTATCGCTAGTCGCACCGCCGCTAGTTTTCCTCGCACGCTAACCATCCTCATTCCAAAGGATGCCTCCTTTGGGCGCATTTCTCGCTTTTCTTGGGAAGGCTCATTCAGCCATGATGAAGATGTTCACCTTCAATTGCTCCCAACACCACGATGTGGTCACTGCATGGTCACTTCCAAGAACGCTCAAGGCTCGCTCATGACTCAAAGCGATATGATGTGAGTGATTTATGAGCATCTTCCTGCAGAAGACTTAAAAGGAGGGAATGATTCTTGCGGGGAAAGTGCGCAAACCTCTGCAGAGTTAAAGATCTAATCGATTAGCCGTGTCCACGGTTACGGACAATTTGAGCCTCTGGATGAAAGTGTGTTATATCGAGTAGAGGGGGGGTGAATAAGCGATTTTTATGAATTTTACAAATTCTTCACTGAGGAATTTGCCGGTGAGGAAATTCCTTAGCGAAGAAATACATGCAGCGGAATAAGTACTCAAGTAAGCATAACAGATTACAAGCATAGTCATCATGATGAAATGAAGACAAACACAGAGTACGTAAAACGAATCACAGGATAACACAAGATGAAGACAAACAGATCAAGAAATTGAACTGAGGAAATTGAGAAAGTCTTCACCAAAGTCTTCAAACACAGATATGACAAACACTCAACACAAGAATGAGGAAATGAAAGGGTTGAGGAAATAGAACCAGTTAGGTTGGTGAAGACAATGATTTGTAGACCAGTTCCAACTGCTGTCTCAGCTTGTACGTCTGTTGGAGCGGCTGAGTATTTAAACTCGAGGACACGCAGTCCCGGACACCTAGTCACCGAAAGCACGCAGCTCAGACACCAAGTCCTCACCGTATTCTCCTTGAACTAAGGCCACGCAGACCTCGCCCAATCACTCGTGGTAAGTCTTCAGCGACTTCCAAACCTTCACATACTTGGTCACTCGGCGATCCACAATTCCTCTTGATGTTCTAGACCGTGACGCCTAACCGTCTGGAAGAAGCACAGTCTTCAAAGGTAAAAGCGCCGGATCCACGCTGATCAATTTCTTCAAGATGCTCAATCACTTTGGGTTTGTTGGGGTTTGGTTTTGGGATTTTCCTCACTTTGGGTTTTTCCTCACTTGATGATTTTCACCAAATTCCTCGTGAGGATGGGTTGCTCTCAAATGACAAGTGTCAAGTTCTTCGAGCAGCCAACCAACTAGTGGTTGTAGGGGCGGCTATTTATAGCCTAGGGAGCAGCCCGACATGATAAGACATAAATGCCCTTCAATGATATGACCGTTAGGTGGATAAGATATTTTGACAGCCGCGCAAGAAAGACAAAGAACGGTCGGAATTTTGAACATCAAATTCCTCGTATATCATGTTCCTCATCGTAGGCAATTCAAGACCGGCGAATTCCTAACTCCTCGCTAGAATAAATTCTCAAGGACTCAAGAGCTTCGCTCTCACATCAAGAAATTGACTGAACTGTATGAGATTTCCAAAGGCTTCACTCAAGGGATTGGTAGGTGAGGATTTTGAGTTGAGCATCAAATGGAAATTTTTCCTTAGTATTTCCTCGACCCCTTTAACAAAGACGGTGTTTCCTATGACTCAAGAAAGAGAAAATGAAACTACGAAAACAAAAGTCTTCACGCTCATATTCCTCAAGCGATTACCAAGTCTTCGAATCACACCAATTTCTTCACTTTCAAAGTCTTCGTAAAGTCTTCGTAATATCAAATTCTTCAGCTTGAAGAAATTCATTTTAGGGTCGATTTTCTCGTAAATATCAAACTCCTCATAGACTTATAGACCTGTGTACACTTACAACGATCAGTTTTAACCTATAAGTCTTCAATACACCAAAATCACTAAGGGGCACTAGATGCACTTACAATCTCCCCCTTTTTGGTGATTGATGACAATACAGGTTAAGTTTTCAACGGGGATAAATATATGAAGTGTAAATACTGATAATGAGGATTTTGATTGCAAGATATAGAAGAACTCCCCCTGAAGATGTGCATAGTGAGGAAATTGCTTTTGAGGCAATGCACATTTGAAGAATTGAATCATGGAGATCTCCCCCTATATCTTGTAATTCATACACGCATTTAACATATAGTATGAAGAATTTGAAATGCATGATGAAATATGGTGCTTGATGATATGCAGAGCATGCAAAATAATGCATAAAGAGTATCAGAGCCCAATGCGTATGAGGAATTTGAAACTCTTCATGAGTATCAGATACCAAATCGATTTGAAGATTTTCACCGAGCTCATGAGGATCGAGCATAACAAGGATCAACGATATCAATACTATCGTAATCGTAGCATAGAGCAAAATCATAATGCATCAAAAGTATCAAAGCACCATCGGGTTTAAGATTACAACTCGATCCAATAAAAGGTTTCAGAAGAACGAGAGTTGTAACTTAATAAAATATTGTATATAGACAACAACGAGACCCGCTTGAAGACTAACTCAAATTTCTCCCCCTTTGTCATCGAATGACCAAAAGAATCGAAACTGAGGACTATCGCTCTTGAGGAAATTCAAGTTGAAGACGGAGCGTGAAAGTGCGTTATATCGACTAGAGGGGGGGTGAATAGGCGATTTTTATGAATTTTACAAATTCTTCACTGAGGAATTTGCCGGTGAGGAAATTCCTTAGCGAAGAAATACATGCAGCGGAATAAGTACTCAGAAGTAAGCATAGCAGATTACATGCATAGTCATCATGATGAAATGAAGACAATCACAGAGTACGTAAAGCGAATCACAGGATAACACAAGATGAAGACAAACAGATCAAGAAATTGAACTGAGGAAATTGAGAAAGTCTTCACCAAAGTCTTCAAACACAGATATGACAAACACTCAACACAAGAATGAGGAAATGAAAGGGTTGAGGAAATAGAACCAGTTAGGTTGGTGAAGACAATGATTTGGTAGACCAGTTCCAACTGCTGTCTCGCTTGTACGTCTGTTGGAGCGGCTGAGTATTTAAACTCGAGGACACGCAGTCCCGGACACCCAACATCGAAAGCACGCAGCTCAGACACCAAGTCCTCACCGTATTCTCCTTGAACTAAGGTCACGCAGACTCGCCCAATCACTGTGGTAAGTCTTCAGCGACTTCCAAACCTTCACATACTTGGTCACTCGGCGATCCACAATTCCTCTTGATGTTCTAGACCGTGACGCCTAACCGTCTGGAAGAAGCACAGTCTTCAAAGGTAAAAGCGCCGGATCCACGCTGGATCAATTTCTTCAAGATGCTCAATCACTTTGGGTTTGTTGGGGTTTGGTTTTGGGTTTTTCCTCACTTTGGGTTTTTCCTCACTTGATGATTTTTGCTCAAAGTCCTCAGAGGATGGGTTGCTCTCAAATGACAAGTGTCAAGTTCTTCTCGAGCAGCCAACCAACTAGTGGTTGTAGGGGCGGCTATTTATAGCCTAGGAGCAGCCCGACATGATAAGACATAAATGCCCTTCAATGATATGACCGTTAGGTGGAGATATTTTGGGACAGTGGCCAAGAAGACAAAGAACGGTCGGAAATTGGAATATCAAATTCTCGTATATCATGTTCTCACATTGTAGGCAATTCAGACTGGCGAATTCCTTAACTCCTCGCCGAATAAATTCTCAAATGACTGTAAGAGCTTCGTCTCACATCAAGAAATTGACTGAATCTGTATGAGATTTCCAAAAGCTTCACTCAAGGGATTGGTAGGTGTAGGATTTTGAGTTGAGCATCAAATGGAAATTTTTCCTTAGTATTTCCTCGACCCCTTTAACAAAGACGGTGTTTCCTATGACTCAAGAAAGAGAAAATGAAACTACGAAAACAAAAGTCTTCACGCTTCATGTTCCTCATATGAATACCAAGTCTTCAAGGTCACACCAATTTCTTCACTTTCAAAGTCTTCGAATATCAAATTCTTCATTGAAGAAATTCATTTTAGGGTCGACTTTCTCTCAAAATATCAAACTCCTCATAGACTTATAGACCTGTGTACACTCACAAACGATTAGTTACTTAACCTATAAGTCTTCAATACACCAAAATCACTAAGGGCACTAGATGCACTTACAATCTCCCCTTTTGGTGATTGATGACAACATAGGTTAAGTTTTCAACGGGATAAACATATGAAGTGTAAATACGATAATGAGGATTTGATTGCAAGATATAGAAGAACTCCCCAAGATGTGCATAGTGAGGAAATTGCTTTTGAGGCAATGCACATTTGAAGAATTGAATCATGGAGATCTCCCCTATATCTTGTAATTCATACACGATTTGACATATAATATGAGGAATTTGAAATGCATGATGAAATATGGTGCTTGATGATATGCGAGCATGCAAAATAATGCATAAAGAGTATCGAGCCCAATGCGATGAGGAATTTGAAACTCTTCATGAGTATCGATCCCAAATCAATTTGAAGATTTTCAACGAGCTCATGAGGATCGAGCATAACAAGGATCAACGATATCAACACTATCAGAATAGAGCATAGAGCAAAAGCATAATGCATCAAAAGTATCAAAGCACCATCGGGTTTAAGATTACAACTCGATCCAATAAAAGGTTTCGTAAGAACGAGAGTTGTAACTTAATAAAATATTGTATATAGACAAAACGAGACCCGCTTGAAGACTAACTCAAATTTCTCCCCTTTGTCATCGAATGACCAAAAGGATCGAACCGAGGACTAACGCCTTGAAGAATTTCAAGTTGAAGACGGAGCGCCAAAGATTGTCGGGTTGTTCGCTGAAGTAGGACCAGCAGCAGTGTCTTCCAAATCTTCATTTTCATCGATGTCGCGAGATGAAGAATAGGAGCTGGCCACCAAGGAAGGAACTTTGACTTTCTTGAATTTCTTCGAGGAGGTGCGACTACCAAATTCTTCCTTGAGTCCCATTGATTTCAGTTCTTCTTCATTGTAGACATGTGAAAGAACAGCCCAAAGCGCTTGAAGGTTTCATGAAGATAGTAGTGGTTTTTCTTCACCGCATTGTGAGTTGAGGTCATGTTGTAAAGAATAGTACCAAACCGACGCTTGACCCACTTGTGATTGCGATCAACCTTCCGATGAAGACCGAGGAGTAACTCACGATCACCATCACCTCGGGTGCGCCTTGAGGATTTTGCTTAATCGAGGTATTTGTCACCGAGTCATGTGTGGCGGCGAGTCATCATTGGTGGAGTAAGATGTGCTTTGCTAAACTGTCCATCCAATGGACGAATGCCTTCATCTATCACAGCAGCAGCCTTTCCTTTTCATCACCGAGGCAATTGGCCGCTTGAGGACTTCAATCGGGGTGTAGCTGCAGTGGTTCAAAGTGTCACCTTTGTAATTCAGTGAAGATCTTGACCGATGAATCTCATAATCCAAGGTGCATAAGGCTTCAGCTCAAAAGGTGACATGGCAATGTTAGCGAGTCCTCATGAAGAAATCATGGAAATTGACGGAACGCCATGGATGATGTTGAAAAGCATATTCTTCATGATGCCAACGACTTCTTCATCATTCGAGTCGTGGCCCTTGATAGGACTCATAGTCTTCGCAAAATTCGATAGACTGCTCGAGGCACATATAATAATTCCTTGACGAGGAATTTGGTCCTTGAGCTTGCCTTGGTTTCAATGGCTTCATCAACACTTGCATATAGTGATTTGAAAGTTCTTTTCTTCATAGATGCGACGCGCACCATCAATCGGAGGATCGAGTGGAAGAGCACGGCAATTCACTTGCCGGTGCCTTGTAGTGGGTGTTTTCGGTCATCCAATCTAAGACCCATGAAGTCACATCTTCAGATCTCCGTGATGTGAAGGGTTGCATAGAATCAAAGAATTAGCTCTTCATTCCAATCACAAATATCAGTGCAAAAGTTTAGAAGACCTGCATCGTGAAGAACACTTAGAACGGGCTCAAAGCCGGCAAATGACTCCATATCCACATGAGGAATATGAGCATGATCAAGATTTTGTCCTTGTTGAAAAGCACCGAGGAATAGAAGTTTGCTTGACCGGCAGTCCGTAAGCGCCTCTTCCTAATCCGAGCAGAATCATAAGGATTATATTCAATGAAGAACACATGCTCAAGAAAGAAATCTTCAGCCTTGAACTTTTGCTTGGTCGAGAACGGATTCTTCGCTTTGGCAGAGGGTGTCACCGGTTGCATCACCACCTCCGAATCATAAGTTCAGTTTCTTCACTTGAGGAATTTCTTGATCCTCAACTTGTGCACCGAGGATTTTCAGCAGCAGCAGCAGTTTCATCAGCACTAGTGGCTGGAATTTCTTCATGCACAGTGACTCGTGGGTTGATTTTCTTCGAGTCGATCCGACAATCATGCAGGGAGTGAGGAACTTGTTGAAGCGGGTGAAGAGAGGAGTATTGGGATGCTGACTTTCCCAAAAGTCATCATTGATCACCGGAGTGGTGCATCCAATATCCACATCTTCATTTTCATTTTCCTCGCATCCATTTGAGGAATTTCATGATCCGATGAGGGAATGACTGGGGTTGAAGGGACAGCTTCCACTTCAATTTCTTCATCAATTTTCTCGACAGCAGGAGATTGATGTTCTTCATCGATCCGTTGGTACTTCATATTCTTCTCCAAAAGGAACTACTTCCTTTGATGGTATGGAGGAAATTGGAATAGCATCAATCGGGTTTTCAACAGAGCTGGTCATTGGCTTCATTTTCTTCGCAGTCAAGAATCGACGCAGCTGATGCTTTCCTTTTCTTCACAGCAGCTCGCTCAAGAGCCTTGGTTTTCTTCACATCCGGCAGATGGAAGAATAGGAGTTGGAGTTGGCGCAGGAGGAGCCGAGGAATTTGGGGCAGTTTCTTCAGAGCAACCGATGCGCCTCCCTATCTTGAGTAATTTCTTCAGCGCACCACTAGTGGGTGCCCCGCGCTTCTTCAATGGCTGGAATTTCTTCATCAGCCTCGAATCAGCATTTTCTTCAGAGGTTGAGCTTCAGCGTTCTTGATATTTTTTCATTTGGCTGAGCAGATGCTTCACTGAGGATTTTCATGTTGCACAGTGCAGCAACACTTGTGAGATTCTTCGCCGATTGATTTAATCTGGTCTTGACAACTTGCCAATCAGCATAGTACGTGTCAAAGTTCTTGCTGAGGTTCTGAATTTCAGTTTGAGCTTGAAGAAGTTCCTCAGGTGTCATTTTGACAACATTTTTCTTCAGGAACCTCTCCTTTTTGTATTGAGCCTTTTTGATTTCCTTCGCCTTCTCGAACTTCCATTTTTCTTCAGCGATGAAGTGAGTCAACATATGACTTTGACCAGGTGTCAAAGGAAGATCAGGCAGAGGGGTATTTGGATCATTGTGCCAGAGGTCGATGAAATCGAGGACTTTCTTCGGGTCCAAAAGCAGTGGCACAGCTGTTCCTTGGCTCTTGCGGCTCTAGCTTGGCGGTCTCGATGATTTCTTCAAGTTCTTCATCGATGCCTCATCATCGATGGCACGTGGACTACAAGCTGTTTCTTCCTTGGCTAGGCCGAGGACCACGTCCAGCTGTTGCTTTTGTCTTCAGCAGCGTCGGGCTAGATGAAGAATTGAAAGCAGCTGAGGAATTTGCAGAGGTGCCTGAGGCAATTGAAAAAACCAGCAGTTCTTTGACAAGTGGCCAGGTGCACTGGAACTGAAGGTTTGGACGGAACAGCTGAGGACTTTGATGGAACAGCAGCGGTGTGAGGAATTTGTTGCTGAGGAATTTGCCTGGAAGGAGCTGCTGAGGAACTTGGCCGTGAGGGCATAGATGAAGAAGCACTTGGCTTATTTGCAGACTTCTTTTGCATCGATTTCTTCGGCTTGGCCGAGACCTCAGTGGCAGCAGCAGCGGCAGAATCCTCATTGAATTTCTTCACCGCTTCCTTTGCTTGCTTAGCCAACTTTGCTTGGCGCTTAGCCCATTCATCAGGAAAGTCCTCACCGCGTTTGACGCTAGTGGGATCAGCTATTTGGCCTGGTGCCAAAGGAGCTCTTGGGCATGGAGGATTTAACGCGAATTTCTTCATGTACTTAGGTGTAACATAGCGGTATTCCTTCCATTCCCGTGCCCATCTCCGCTCAATTTTCTGAATACGCACTTTGCGTTGGTTTTTGCTTTCCTCATCCGTGTGCAATAGTCAGCATATATTTCCTCGTGGATTTCAATGCTGTCATGACCTCGTGTTTCTTTCCTCCCTTCATGCGGCTTCTTACCATCTCGCCATTTTCTTCGTGAGGAAATTGAACAATTGAGTTCTCTCAAGAAGTGTGCAGTTTTTCTTCGAGGAACGCTGCAAATGAGTTAAGTTGATGAGAACCTAGGGATTCAGCAGCAGACATTTGTACCGTGAATGAGTATAGGTGCGAGGAATTTGAAGAGGTCATATGCTTCTCGAGGGTTTTTCAAAAGAACAAGTTTGAGGATTTTGACCAGATGAGCCTTGAAGAATTTCAATAAGCGTTCTTTATCTTAGGTTCCAGAGTTGTATAGATCAAGATCCACACAATTGAGGAATCTTGAAGAAAATCATTGCTTAGAGAAATGAGTCAAGAGATTTGAGGTGTTCATATGTGTGAAGAATTTGAAATAAACACCTTTGAAGAATTTGAAGAAAATTTGAGAATCAAAGCGAGTAAATAAAAGTAACTTTTAATTTACTCAAGTGAAGAACACGACTTAACTGAGATGAACAGTTTAGAAGTTCGTCTGCTCAGATCTTCTCCGCCTAACTTGGCAGAGGAAATCAGCTACGGCGACGGCGGAGTGAAGAAATTCCACGGTCGGCGCGAGTACGTCGGCGAAGAGGTCAAGGCAAGAAGCTTTTCCTCACCGGCGACGATGGAGAAGCGGCGCGCTTAGGGTTTCGAGGAGCTCGAGCGGAGAGAGATCGAGCGAGTAAAAGAGTGAGGAAGGGAGAGAGGGGTATTTATAGCCACGGTGAAAACGGCTCGTCCAAGATTTAGGACTAACGTGCCTGACCGCTTCCCTTCTCACGACATGTGTCACCCACGTACTGTGTAGTGGAGATCGTGTGCATCGTGGGTGGATATAATAATGCATCGTGGGATGCGGAACGGTTTGAGCGGTAAAATCAAGTTTGGATAAGATTCGTTTTAAAAGTTCCGTCGCAATTTCTTCAACTGTCAAGGACACAAAGAAGAATTTGAACGAGTTTCAAAGTAGAACGCACATGAAGAATTTGTGAATGGATTGGGTTGAGTATAGCATAGAGGGAAGGGTCCATCACATTCACTTAGCGTAAAAAGCGACTTGAAGAAATAGCCATAAGTGAATGCTGTAGAGGACATAAATCCATATATATATATATAGCCAATGAAGAAAGACGACGAAAACAGTGAAGAATTTGCAAAGTTGAAGAATTTGAAAAACTGAAGAATTTCAAAACTGAGGAAAACTCAAATTGAAGATTTTCAACTTTGGTGGTGGCGTGACCAATCAGATAAGAATGATGATTTCAGACACCGCGTACAATTGTCGAGGGTTCTGAGAATCAAATTCTTCATTAATTTCTTCACATTTAGAGTGTTATTCTTCATTGATTGAAGAAAACGCTTTCTTCATGTGTTGCACATCTAAGTCATCAATTTTGCATAAGTGTTAGGATGTGTGTCCTTTTCAAAGAACGCTCAAGATTCTAAGATATTTAGCTCACACCGCAACTTGCTAAATCTCTTCTCATCCAAGGGCTTAGTGAAGATATCAGCTAGCTGTTCTTCGCCTTCACATGCTCGATGGAGATGTCGCCTTCAACACATGATCACGAAGAAAATGATGACGAATTTGAATGTGCTTTGTCTTCGAGTGCTGAACTGGGTTGTGAGCAATCTTGATGGCACTCTCATTGTCACAAGAGAGAGGCACATTCTTCACGTTGATGCCGTAGTCCTTGAGGGTTTGCTTCATCCATAGTAATTGAGCACAACACGAGCCAGCAGCAATGTATTCAGCTTCAAAGAAGGGATGGTGATACGCAGTTCTGCTTTCTTCGAGGACCAATGCACCAAAGATCGTCCGAGGAAATGACAAGTACCAGATGTTGACTTGCGGTCCACACGATCACCAAAGATAGTCGAGTCGTAATATCCAATGAGATCAAAAGTAGAGCCCTTGGGGTACCATAATCCTAGTGTTGGTGTGTGAGCTAGATATCAAGAATATGCTTCACACCTTATGGTGTGATTCCTTCGTGTAGCTTGAAATCGGGCACACATGCAAACACTAAGCATTATATCTGGCCTAGATGCACATAAGTACAATAAAGAACCAATCATGGAGCGGTATACCTTGTGATCAAGTCAATACCATTTTCATCAAGGCATAGATGGCCATTTGTGGGCATAGGAATTTTGACGCCTTTGCAATCTTGCATGCCAATTTCTTCAGACATCTTTGAGGTATTTCTCCGAGATATGAATATGCCATTGTGTTGTTGATTTAATTTGAAGACCTAAGAAGAATTTCAACTCTCCCATCATAGACATTTGATATTCTTCACTCATCATATAGGCAAATTCATCACTATAACGCTGGTCAAGACAGCCAAAGATAATATCATCAACATATATTTGGCACACAAACAGTTCACCATCATAAGATTTAGTAAAGAGAGTAGGGTCGAGTGAACTGGTGTGAAGCCATTCTTCACGAAGAATTCCTTCAATGTATCATACCACGCCTCGAGGGGCTTGCTTGAGGCCATAGAGGGCCTTATTTAGTCTCAAGACTTTGTCGATTCTTTGGATCTTCAAAACCGGGGGTTGAGCAACATATACTTCTTCCTCAAGCTTACCATTGAGGAATGCACTTTTCACATCCATTTGATATAAAGTGATATTGTGATGGTTAGCATAGGCGAGTAATATGCTAATAGACTCAAGTCTAGCAACAGTGCAAAAGTTTCATCAAATCAATTCCTTCAACTCGTGTAGCCTTGAGCTACTAGTCGTGCCTTATTCCTCACCACAAGACCATTTTCATCTTGCTTGTTGCGGTAGATCCACTTTGTGCCAATGATATTATGCTTGCGAGGATCTGACGCTTGACCAGTTCCCTGACGTTGTTGAGCTCGAACTGATGTAATTCTTCTTGCATGGCCTGAATCCACTCGGCCCGAAATGCTTCATCTACCTTAGTGGGCTCTGTGATAGAGACAAAAGCATAGTGCCCACAAAAGTTAGATAAGTGTGAAGCTTTTGAGCGAGTGAGAGGACTCGCGCTCAATGTCATCGATGATCTTGTCAACTTGCACTTCTTTTGCAACGCGAGGATGAGCTGGTTGTCTTCGAGGAATTTGATCATTTTCCTCAAAGACCATTTTCTTCAAAGATTATCTTCAGTGCATCACCGACGTTCTTCACAGACAGAATGAATTCTTCAGCGGTTTCTTCAAGAGGAATGACATCCTCGCTGCCTTGAACCTGATAGAATCCTCAAAAGGTTCGCCTAACACGTAAGGTAGGTGCTCTCTTTGCAGCCATTAGTTTCATCGAACCGCACATCTACAAAGGTCAACAATCTTGTGAAGTGCGATGTTGAAGACTCAGAGGTGTGCGTAGTCCTTTCCGTAACCAAGCATAAAACCTTCATGTGCTTTCGTGCAAATTTAGAGTGGTGGTGAGGATCTCTAATCCAGCATTTAGCAATCAAGACTTTGAAATAACTTACATTGGGTTTCTTGTCGTTGAGGAGTTCATAGGCAGTCTTCTTGAAGAATTTGTGAAGATATACTGTTGATGATGTGGCACGCAGTGTCAATTGCTTCAATCCGTAAACGACTAGGCGCTTTTGTATTCATCAAGCATAGTGCGAGCCATCTCAACAAGAGTTCTGTTCTTGCGCCCACGACGCCATTTTGCCGAGGAGTATAAGGAGCAGATAACTCATGAGTAATACCAAGTTCATCAAGATATTCATCAAGACCGAATTCTTGAACTCAGTTCCATTGTCACTTCGATGTGCTTGATCTTCACACCAAAGTTGGTTGAAGCCCTCGAGGAAAATCGCTTGAAGATTTCCTGCACTTGATTTTTGTAAGTAACAATGTGTACCCATGTGTAACGAGAGTAATCATCAACAATAACAAAGCCATAAAGAGATGCATCATTAGTGACAAATGAGTAATGATTGGGACCAAAGAGGTCCATGTGAAGCAATTCAAGGGACGAGTAGTGGTCATGATAGTCTTCACCGGATGCTTGGCCTTGGTCATTTTTCCAGCTTCACAGCTCCACATAAGTGATCCTTGAGGAATTTGACATTCTCAATGCCAATGACATGCTTCTTCTTTGCAAGCGTGTGCAAATTCCTCATGCTCTGCGTGACCAAGTCGTCGATGCCATAGCCAGCCTTTCTCAAGCTTTTGCAAGTAGACACACGGCTGGTTGTGGTCCTGTGGAAAATCAACAATATACAAGTCTCCTCTCCTAAAGCCTTCAAGACTTTGGAATTGTCACTTCCATAATCACAACACAACGATATTTGCCAAAGATAACAACCATATCAAGATCACAAAGCATTGAGACCGACATGAGGTTATATCCTAAAGACTCAACAAGCATGACTTTGTCCATGTGCATGTCCTTAGAGATAGCAACCTTACCAAGTCCCAATACCGACTTTTGCCTTTGTCAAGAAAGATGATATGCTTCAGATGAGACGGTGATAAGGGAGCATCCATCAATAGATTCTTGTCACCAAATCATGTGATTTGTACATCCACTATCGAGAACCCACTCGGTGGTTTTGGGTTGATCATCCTGCAGATGAATTAGTATAACTTACGATCTCATATACTTCATCGCTGAAGAATATGATATCAAGTTCATCGATGAATTTCATCACCAAGATTTAGATAAGCAAGATGAGGACGTGTGAAATGAAAGTTCATTTCATCATGATTAGCTCAAGGCCCTTTCGTGCATTTTGTCGTGCCCCAAAGAAATTCTTCAGACGTTGAGGCACGCCCGAGACCTGACCCTGCAGAAGAGATTAGTTCTTTTCTTCACCACCCACATCTCAAGGGGTGGCAAAGAGTTCATCATTCTCATGAGCACCATATGAGAATGGTGGCATAGAGGCCAAACCATTTCGCTTCACATAAGAGGGGTTAGGTAAGCATATGAATAAGCAGAGAAATTCTTCGAGGACTTATGAACATATTGGTTTGAAGAATAATGCACATATTCATAGCCCTTAGCTCTACCTCAAAACAGAGTTGTTAGCACGATGATAATCATATGAGGACTTTGATCCTTTTGAGGAATTTGATCCACGTGAGGAATTTGGTCCATATGAGGACTTGGATCCATATGAAGAATTTGGTCCATATGAAGAATTTGATCTGGGGTTCCTTTTCTTCACGTGGTGTCATGAGGACATTCACTTGAAGACTTTCAAGGCATTTCTTGGGAACCCAGATTTTCTTCATAGGGGACCGCTCTGCAGCTTAGTGCCAACATATCTAGCAAATACTTCACCATTCTGATTTTTGAACAGTTTATAGTTTGAGTCAAATGACTCATCATCGTAATGAGGAAATTCACATGTAAAACCAGATAAGGTAGATGGATCAATCGGAGGTCCCTTTGCAGCAACCCATGAGGTTTTGGGATACCGCTCAGCTTCCAAAGACGCTCCATCAAGATTGAGTTTCCTCTCAAAGGCAATACCCTCTTTCCTAGGGTTCATGTTGAGGATCTGCTTTTAAGCACATCACAAAGAGTCTGATGCCCTTTGAGGCTTTTGTACATGCCTCATCATGTACAATTCCTTCAGCCCTGCATCGTCAAGGATACTAGCAA
Organism: Aegilops longissima; assembly: GCA_021605205.1. Lineage (NCBI taxonomy): Eukaryota > Viridiplantae > Streptophyta > Magnoliopsida > Poales > Poaceae > Aegilops > Aegilops longissima. The sequence goes on along the minus strand of CM038678.1, from coordinate 148,303,676 downwards.
TGTCCTCGATGAGGAATTAGTGATAGCAGAGGCAGGTGAAGAATTTGTAACAGTTGAAGCATTTGAACATTCAGTGAAGAATTAGCGATTCACGCTCAATGCACTTTAAGCATGGAGGAACAAATTCTTCTTGAGAAGCGCTGATTTGTTGAGCAAGTAATGAATCGCGCCCTTCAAGATCTTCATAACTCGCTCTTAGCTTCTCAAGATCTTGCTTTCTTTGAAGAAATTCATAAGAAAGTTTCTCATGATCGATAAGAGAGTGTTATGATGACCTTGAAGGCTGTCAAGCCTAGACTGAACTTTCTCAAGATTTTCACCGTGGCTTGAGTGCGATCCATTTCTTCACCTAACATATCATCACTCTTATCTAGCATGTTTTGAACCTTTTCAAAAGCCCTTTGTTGTTTTATAGCAATCTTAGCAAGTTTAGAGTAGCTGGGCTTGAGATCCTCATCGATTCATTTTCACTAGATTCAGAGGAGGTGAAATTGAGTACCTTGGCACCTTTTGCCATGAAGCAATAGGTGGGAGCGTAGTCATCATTTTCCTCATCGTGTTTGTTGGTGGAGTCGGTTTCTTCAGTGTTGAAGATGGACTTGCTAACATAAGCAGAGCAAGAGCCGACTAGCCACACCAGATTCGGATTCTTCTGCTCCTCCTCTTCCTCATTTTCCTCGATTCAGCTTCGAGTCCATTTCCTTGCCAATGAATGCCCGAGCCTTTTTGGAGCTGCTCTTCTTGTGAGAAGAAGGCTTTGAGGATTTTGATGATGAAGATTTTGATGATTTCTTCTTCTTCTTCACGCCATCGTAACTGTAATCCTTGTGTTTCTTCTTCTTCAATTCCTTTTCCCATCGAGGACAATCTTGGATATAGTGACCAGGTTTCTTGCATTTGTGGCAAAGTCTTCGCTTATAGTCACTAGATGAGGAATCACCGCTTCTTGAGGATTTTCCAAAACGACCACGCCTTGTGAATTTCTGAATTTCTTCACGAGCGATGCTAGCTCCTCGCCAAATTCTTCAGATCTCCAAGGCTACTAGCGAGTCTTCACTCTCGATTCAGATTCAGCCTTGGCCTTCGTGGCACGTGTTCTTCCATAGCCGTAACCATAGAGATCTCTTTTTGACAGAAGTCGAACTCGTGAGTATTTAGCCTTTCGAGGATATCAGCAGGATCAAGAGACTTGTAGTCAGCTCGTTCTTGTATCATCGAGTGCGAGTGTCAAATGAGGAATCAAGCGATCTTAGTAATTTCTTCACCACCTCATGGTCGGTGATGTCAAGGCACCCAAAGGCTTGAAGCTCATTTGAGATGTCAAGTGAGGCGATCAAGGTTTGTTGAACATTTTCGTTGTCGAGTCTTTTGAAGCGGTTGAAGAGATTCCAAGAACATCAACTCGAGAGTCACGCTGAGTTGAAACACCTTCATTTACTTTGGACAGCCTGTCCCAAATGAGTTTGGCAGATTCCAAAGCACTCACTCTTCCATATTGACCTTTGCTCGATGGCCACATATGATATTCTTCGCTTGAGAATCGAGTTGCTTGAATCTCTTCACATCAAGATCATTCGTAGAGGGTGTGACCGAGGAAACACCTTTTGTCACAACATACCGTAGATCGTTGTCAATTGCTTCAAGATGCATTCGCATTTTGTTCTTCCAAGAGGGGTAGTCCGTCCCATCAAGGTAGGACACCCTGCCGAGACCTTGATCATACCTGCGGTCGATATAACTAAAACTCCGTGGTTAAACTAAAATCACACGTAACAAGGGAGTACCTTGCTCGATACCAATTGAAAGTGCTATATCGACTAGAGGGGGTGAATAGGCGATTTTATGAATTTACAAATTCTTCATCGAGGAATTTGCGGTGAGGAAATTCCTTAGCTAAGAAATACATGCAGCGGAATAAGTACTCGAAGTAAGCATAGCAGATTACATGCATAGTCATCATGATGAAATGAAGACAATCACAGAGTACGTAAAGCGAATCACAGGATAACACAAGATGAAGACAAACAGATCAAGAAATTGAACTGAGGAAATTGAGAAAGTCTTCACCAAAGTCTTCAAACACAGATATGACAAACACTCAACACAAGAATGAGGAAATGAAAGGGTTGAGGAAATAGAACCAGTTAGGTTGGTGAAGACAATGATTTGGTAGACCAGTTCCAACTGCTGTCTCGGCTTGTACGTCTGGTTGGAGCGGCCGAGTATTTAAACTCGAGGACACGCAGTCCCGGACACCCAATCCGAAAGCACGCAGCTCAGACACCAAGTCCTCACCAGATTCTCCTTGAACTAAGGTCACGCAGACTCGCCCAATCACTGTGGTAAGTCTTCAGCGACTTCCAAACCTTCACATACTTGGTCACTCGGCGATCCACAATTCCTCTTGATGTTCTAGACCGTGACGCCTAACCGTCTGGAAGAAGCACAGTCTTCAAAGGTAAAAGCGCCGGATCCACGCTGGATCAATTTCTTCATGATGCTCAATCACTTTGGGTTTGTTGGGGTTTGGTTTTTGGGTTTTTCCTCACTTTTGGGTTTTTCCTCACTTGATGATTTTTGCTCAAAGTCCTCAGAGGATGGGTTGCTCTCAAATGACAAGTGTCAAGTTCTCTCGAGCAGCCAACCAACTAGTGGTTGTAGGGGCGGCTATTTATAGCCTAGGGAGCAGCCCGACATGATAAGACATAAATGCCCTTCAATGATATGACCGTTAGGTGGAGATATTTTGGGACAGGTGGCGCAAGAAGACAAAGAACGGTCGGAAATTGGAATATCAAATTCCTCGTATTATCATGTTCCTCATCGTAGGCAATTCAAGATCATGCGAATTCCTAACTCCTCGCCGAATAAATTCTCAACACTGTAAGAGCTTCGTCTACATCACATCAAGAAATTGACTGAATCTGTATGAGATTTCCAAAAGCTTCACTCAAGGGATTGGTAGGTGTAGGATTTTGAGTTGAGCATCAAATGGAAATTTTTCCTTAGTATTTCTCGACCCCTTTAACAAAGACGGTGTTTCCTATGACTCAAGAAAGAGAAAATGAAACTACGAAAACAAAAGTCTTCACGCTTCATGTTCCTCATATGAATACCAAGTCTTCAAGGTCACACCAATTTCTTCACTTTCAAAGTCTTCAGAAAGTCTTCAGAATATCAAATTCTTCAGTTGAAGAAATTCATTTTTAGGGGTCGACTTTCTCTGTAAATATCAAACTCCTCATAGACTTATAGACCTGTGTATACTCACAAACGCATTAGTTGCTTAACCTATAAGTCTTCAATACACCAAAATCACTAAGGGGCACTAGATGCACTTACAGAGCGCCAGCATTGTCGGGGTTGTTCGTTGAGGTAGGACCAGCAGCAGTGTCTTCCAAATCTTCATTTTCATCAGTGTCGCGAGATGAAGAATAGGAGCTGGCCACCAAGGAAGGAACTTTGACCTTCTTGAATTTCTTCGGAGGAGGTGCAGACCAGTCAAATTCTTCCTTGAGTCCCATTGATTGCGCTTCTTCATTGTAGACATGTGAAAGAACAGCCCAAAAAGCGCTTGAAGGTTTCATGAAGATAGTAGTGGTTTTTCTTCACCGCATTGTGAGTTGAGGTCATGTTGTAAAGAATAGTACCAAACTGACGTTTGACCCACTTGTGATTGCGATCAACCTTCTGATGAAGACTGAGGAGTAACTCACGATCAGTCATCACCCTGGGTGCAGTAGCTTGAGGACTATGCTTAACTGAGGTATTTGCTCTTGGAGTCATGTGTGGCGAGTCATCATTGGTGGAGTAAGATGCTGCTTTGCGAAACTGTCCATCCAATGGACGAATGCCTTCATCTATCACAGCAGCAGCCTTTCCCTTTTCATCACCGAGGCAATTGGTCGCTTGAGGACTTCAATCGGGGCAGGTAGCTGCAGTGGTTTAAAGTGTCGACCTTTGTAATTCAAAGAAGATCTTGACCGATGAATCTCATAATCCAAGGTGCATAAGGCTTCACTCAAAAGGTGACATGGCAATGTTAGCGAGTCCTCATGAAGAAATCATGGAAATTGACGGAACGCCATGGATGATGTTGAAAAGCATATTCTTCATGATGCCAACGACCTCTTCATCATTCGAGTCGTGGCCCTTGATAGGACTCATAGTCTTCGCCGAATTCGATAGACTGCTCGAGGCACATATAACAATTCCTTGACGAGGAATTTGGTCCTTGGAGCTTGCCTTGGTTTCAATGGCTTCATCAACACTTATATATAGTGATTTGAAAGTTGCTTTTCTTCATAGATGCGACGTGCACCGTCAACTGGAGGACTGAGTGGAAGGGCACGAAGCAATTCACTTGCTGGTGCCTTGTAGTGGGTGTTTTCGGTCATCCAATCCAAGACCCATGAAGTCACATCTTCAGCGTCTCCGTGATGTGAAGTGTTGCATAGAATCAAGAATTAGCTCTTCATTCCAATCACAAATATCGGTGCAAAAGTTTAGAAGACCTGCATCGTGAAGAACACTTAGGACGGGCTCAAAGCCAGCAAATGACTCCATATCCACATGAGGAATATGAGCATGATCAAGATTTTGTCCTTGTTGAAAAGCACCGAGGAATAGAAGTTGGCTTGACCGGCAGTCCGTAAGCGCCTCTTCCTAATCCGAGCAGAATCATAGGGATTATATTCAATGAAGAACACATGCTCAAAGAAAGAAATCTTAGCCTTGAACTTTTGCTTGGTCGAGAACGGATTCTTCTGCTTTGGCGAGAGGGTGTCGATCAGTTGCATCACCACCTCGGAACCGTAAGTTCAGGTTCTTCACTTGAGGAATTTCTTGATCCTCAACTTGTGCATCGAGGATTTTCAGCAGCAAAGAGCAGTTTCATCAAAGACTAGTGGCTGGAATTTCTTCATGCACGTAACTCGTGGGTTGATTTTCTTCAAAGTCTATTTGAACAGTCTGCAGGCAGGGAGTGAGGAACTTGTTGAAGCGGGGTGAAGAGCGGAGTATTGGGATGCTGATTTTCCCAAAAGTCATCATTGATTACTGGAGTGGTGCATCCAATATCCACATCTTCATTTTCAATTTCCTCAGTACCAGCTTGAGGAATTTCATGGTCTGATGAGGGAATGACTGGGGTTGAAGGGACAGCTTCCACTTCAATTTCTTCATCAATTTTCTCGACGAGAGCGGAGATTGATGTTCTTCATCGATCCGGTTGGCACTTCATATTCTTCTCCAAAAGGAACCACTTCCTTTGAAGGTATGGAGGAAATTGGAATAGCATCAATCGGGTTCTCAACAGAGCTGGTCATTGGCTTCATTTTCTTCGCAGCCGAAGAATCTGACGCAGCTGATGTTTTCTTTTTTCTTCACAGCAGCTCGCTCAAGAGCCTTTGTTTTCTTCACATCGAAGCGATGGAAGAATTGGAGTTGGAGTTGGCGCTGGAGGAGCTGAGGAATTTGGTGCAGTTTCTTCAGAGCAACCGATGCAGCCTCTGCCTTGAGTAGTTTCTTCAGCACACCACTAGTGGGTGCCTGGCGCTTCTTCAATGCTGGAATTTCTTCATCAGCCCTCGAATCAGCATTTTCATCAGCAGGCTGAGCTTCACATTGCTGGCATTTTCTTCATTAGGCTGAGCAGAGGCTTCACCGAGGATTTTCATGTTGCACAGTGCAGCAATAGCCAGAGCTTCTTCGTCGATCGATTTAATCTGGTCTTGACTACTTGCCAATCAGCATAGTACGTGTCAAAGTCCTTGCTGAGGTTCTGAATTTCAGTTTGGGCTTGAAGAAGTTCCTCAGGTGTCATTTTGACTACATTTTTCTTCAAGAACCTCTCCTTCTTGTATTGAGCCTTCTTGATTTCCTTAGCCTTCTCGAACTTCCATTTTTCTTCAGCAATGAAGTGAGTCAACATATGACTTTGACCAGGTGTCAAAGGAAGATCAGCAGAGGGGTATTTGGATCACAGTGCGAGGTCGATGAAATCGAGGACTTTCTTCGGTCCAAAAGCAAGTGGCACAGCTGTTCCCTTGGCTCTTGCGGCTCTAGCTTGACGGTCTCTGATGATTTCTTCAAGTTCTTCATCAGATGCCTCATCATCAGATGGCACGTGGACGACAAGCTGTTTCTTCCTTGGGCTAGGCCGAGGACCACGTCCAGCTGTTGCTTTTGTCTTCAACAGGGTCGGGCCAGATGAAGAATTGGGGCCAGCTGAGGAACTTGCAGAGACCCGTGAGGCAATTGAGAAACCAGCAGTTCTTTGACAAGTGGCCAGGTGCACTGGAACTGAAGATTTGGACGGAGCAGCTGAGGACTTTGATGGAACAGTAGCAGTGTGAGGAATTTGCTGCTGAGGAATTTGCCTGGTAGGAGCTGCTGAGGAACTTGGCCGTGAGGGCACAGATGAAGAAGCACTTGGCTTATTCGCAGACTTCTTTTGCATCGATTTCTTCGGCTTGGCCGAGACCTCAGTGGCAGCAGCAGCGGCAGAATCCTCATTGAATTTCTTCACCGCTTCCTTTGCTTGCTTAGCCAACTTAGCTTGGCGCTTAGCCCACTCATCGGAAAGTCCTCACCGCGCTTGACGCTAGTGGGATCAGCTATTTGGCCTGGTGCCAAAGGAGCTCTTGGGCATGGAGGATTTAATGCTAATTTCTTCATGTACTTAGGTGTTACATATCGGTATTCCTTCCATTCCCGTGCCCATCTCCGCTCAATTTTCTGAATGCGCACCTTGCGTTGGTTTTGCTTTCCTCATCGGTGTGCAATAGTCAGCATATATTTCCTCGTGGATTTCAATGCTGTCATGACCTCGTGTTTCTTTCCTCCCTTCGTGGCTTCTTACCATCTCGCCATTTTCTTCGTGAGGAAATTGAACAATTGAGTTCTCTGAAGAAGTGTGCAGTTTTTCTTCGAGGAACACTGCAAATGAGTTAAGTTGATGAGAACCTAGGGATTCAGCAGCGGACATTTGTACCGTGAATGAGTATAGGTGCGAGGAATTTGAAGAGGTCATATGCGCTCTCGGAGGGTTTTTCAAAAGAACAAGTTTGAGGATTTTGACCAGATGAGCCTTGAAGAATTTCAATAAGCGTTCTTTATCTTAGGTTCCATAGTTGTATAGATCAAGATCCACACAATTGAGGAATCTTGAAGAAAATCATTGCTTAGAGAAATGAGTCAAGAGATTTGAGGTGTTCATATGTGTGAAGAATTTGAAATAAACACCTTTGAAGAATTTGAAGAAAATTTGAGAATCAAAGCGAGTAAATAAAAGTAACTTTTAATTTACTCCAAGTGAAGAACACGACGAACTGAGATGAACAGTTTAGAAGTTCGTCTGTTCAGATCTTCTCCGCCTAACTTGGCAGAGGAAATCAGCTACGGCGACGGCGGAGTGAGGAAATTCCACGGTCGGCGCGAGTACGTCGGCGAAGAGGTCAAGGTAGTGAAGCTTTTCCTCACCGGCGACGATGGAGAAGCGGCGCTAGGGTTTCGAGGAGCTCGAGCGGGAGAGAGATCGGCGGAGTAAAAGAGTGAGGAAGGGAGAAAGGGTATTTATAGCCACGGTGAAAACGGCTCGTCCAAGATTTAGGACGAACGTGCCTCGACCGCTTCCTTCTCACGACATGTGTCACCCACGTCTGATGTAGTGGAGATCGTAAAGCGATCGTGGGTGGATATAATAATGCATCGTGGGATGCGGAACGGTTTGAGCGGTAAAAGCGAAAGTTTGATAAGTTTCGTTTTAAAGTACCGTTCGCAATTTCTTCACCGTCAAGGACACAAAGGAAGAATTTGAACGAGTTTCAAAGTAGAACGCACATGAAGAATTTGTGAATGGATTGGGTTGAGTATAGCATAGAGGGAAAGGGTCCATCACATTCACTTAGCGTAAAAGCGACTTGAAGAAATAGCCATAAGTGAATGTCAGAGAGGACATAAATCCATATATATATATATATATATATATATATATATATATATATATATATAGCCAATGAAGAAAGACGACGGAAACAGTGAAGAATTTGCAAAGTTGAAGAATTTGAAAAAGCAAGAATTTGAAAAACTCAAGAATTTCAAAAATCAAGAATTTCAAAGATCGAGGAAAACTCAAATTGAAGATTTTCAACTTTGGTGGTGGCATGACCCATCAGATAAGAATGATGATTTCAGACACCGCGTACAATTGTCGAGGGTTCTCGAGAATCAAATTCTTCATTAATTTCTTCACATTAAGAGTGTTATTCTTCATTGATTGAAGAAAACGCTTTCTTCATGTGTTGCACATCTAAGTCATCAATTTTGCATAAGTGTTAGGGTGTGTGTCCTTTTCAAAGAACGTTCAAGATTCTAAGATATTTAGCTCACACCGCAACTTGCTAAATCTCTTCTCATCCAAGGGCTTAGTGAAGATATCAGCTAGCTGTTCTTCATCCTTCACGTGCTCGATGGAGATGTCGCCTTCAACACATGATCATGAAGAAAATGATGACGAATTTGAATGTGCTTTGTCTTCGAGTGCTGAACTGGGTTGTGAGCAATCTTGATGGCACTCTCATTGTCACATGAGAGAGGCACATTCTTCACGTTGATGTCGTAGTCCTTGAGGGTTTGCTTCATCCATAGTAATTGAGCACAACACGAGCCAGCAGCAATGTATTCAGCTTCCGCAGGACGGTGATACGCAGTTCTGTTTCTTCGAGGACCAATGCACCAAAGATCGTCCGAGGAAATGACAAGTACCAGATGTTGACTTGCGATCCACACGATCACCAGCATAGTCGAGTCGAAATATCCAATGAGATCAAAAGTAGAGCCCTTGGGGTACCATAATCCTAGTGTTGGTGTGTGAGCTAGATATCAAGAATATGCTTCACAGCCTTATGGTGTGATTCCTTGGTGTAGCTTGAAATCGGGCACACATGCAAACACTAAGCATTATATCTGGCCTAGATGCACATAAGTACAATAAAGAACCAATCATGGAGCGGTATACCTTGTGATCAAGTCAATACCATTTTCATCAAGGCATAGATGGCCATTTGTGGGCATAGGAATTTTGACGCCTTTGCAATCTTGCATGCCGAATTTCTTCGGACATCTTTGAGGTATTTCTCCGAGATATGAATATGCCATTGTGTTGTTGACGAATTTGAAGACCTAAGAAGAATTTCAACTCTCCCATCATAGACATTTGATATTCTTCACTCATCATATAGGCAAATTCATCACTATAACGTTGGTCAAGACAGCCAAAGATAATATCATCAACATATATTTGGCACACAAACAGTTCACCATCATATGATTTAGTAAAGAGAGTAGGGTCGAGTGAACGGGTGTGAAGCCATTCTTCACGAAGAATTCCTTCAATGTATCATACCACGCCCGAGGGGCTTGCTTGAGGCCATAGAGGGCCTTATTTAATCAAGACTTTGTCGATTCTTTGGATCTTCAAAACCGGGGTTGAGCAACATATACTTCTTCCTCAAGCTTACCATTGAGGAATGCACTTTTCACATCCATTTGATATAAAGTGATATTGTGATGGTTAGCATAGGCGAGTAATATGCGAATAGACTCAAGTCTAGCAACAGTGCAAAAGTTTCATCGAAATCAATTCCTTCAACTGCGTGTAGCCTTGAGCTACTAGTCGTGCCTTATTCCTCACCACAAGACCATTTTCATCTTGCTTGTTGCGATAGATCCACTTTGTGCCAATGATATTATGCTTGCGAGGATCTGGACGTTTGACCAGTTCCCACACGTTGTTGAGCTCGAATGATGTAATTCTTCTTGCATGGCCTGAATCCACTCCGGCTCGTAAATGCTTCATCTACCTTAGTGGGCTCTGTGATAGAGACAAAAGCATAGTGCCCACAAAAGTTAGATAAATGTGAAGCTTTTGAGCGAGTGAGAGGACTGGCGCTTCAATGTCATTGATGATTTTGTCAACTTGCACTTCTTTTGCAACGCGAGGATGAGCTGGTTGTCTTCGAGGAATTTGATCATTTTCCTCAAGACCAATTTCTTCAAAGATTATCTTCAGTGCATCACCGACGTTCTTCAAGTCTGACAGAATGAATTCTTCAGCAGTTTCTTGATGAGGAATGACATCCTCGGTTGCCTTGAACCTGATGGAATCCTCGGTGCTGGTTTGTCTAACACGAAGGTAGGTGCTCTCTTTGCGAGCCATTAGTTTCATCGAACCGCACATCTACAATGTCAACAATCTTGTGAAGAGTGATGTTGAAGACTCAGAGGTGTGCGAGTCCTTCCGTAACCAAGCATAAAACCTCATGTGCTTTCGGTGCAAATTTAGAGGTGTGGTGAGGATCTCTAATCCAGCATTTAGCAATCAAGACTTTGAAATAACTTACATTGGGTTTCTTGTCAGTGAGGAGTTCATAGGCAGTCCTTTTGAAGAATTTGTGAAGATATACTCTGTTGATGATGTGGCACGCAGTGTCAATTGCTTCAATCCAGAAACGACTAGGCGTTTTGTATTCATCAAGCATAGTGCGAGCCATCTCAACAAGAGTTCTGTTCTTGCGCTCCACGACGCCATTTTGCTAAGGAGTATAAGGAGCAGATAACTCATGAGTAATACCAAGTTCATCAAGATAGTCATCAAGACCGGAATTCTTGAACTCAGTTCCATTGTCACTTCTGATGTGCTTGATCTTCACACCAAAGTTGGTTGAAGCCCTCGAGGAAAATCGTTTGAAGATTTCCTGACTTTTGCCTTTGTCAGCAAAGATGATATGCTTCAGATGAGACGGTGATAAGGGAGCATCCATCAATAGATTCTTGTCACCAGTCATGTGATTTGTACATCCACTATCGAGAACCCACTCAGTGGCTTTGGGTTGATCATCCTGCAGATAAATTAGTACAACTTACGATCTCATATACTTCACAGTGAAGAATATGATATTAAGTTCATCAGATGAATTTCATCAGTCAGTATCAATCAGATAAGCAGTAGGAGGACGTGTGAAATGAAAGTTCATTTCATCATGATTAGCTCAAGTCCTTTTCGAGCAGTTTTGTCGTGCCCCAAAGAAATTCTTCAGACGCTTAAGACACGCCTAGAGACCTGACCCTGCAGAAGAGATTAGTTCTTTTTCTTCACCACCCACATCTGAAGGGGTGGCAAAGAGTTCATCATTCTCATGAGCACCATATGAGAATGGTGGCATAGAGGCCAAACCATTTCGTTTCACATAAGAGGGGTTAGGGTAAGCATATGAATAAGCAGAGAAATTCTTCGAGGACTTATGAACATATTGGTTTGAAGAATAATGCACATATTCATAGCCCTTAGCTCTACCCTGCGAAACAGAGTTATTAGCACGATGATAATCATATGAGGACTTTGATCCTTTTGAGGAATTTGATCCACGTGAGGAATTTGGTCCGTATGAGGACTTGGATCCATATGAAGAATTTTGTCCATATGAAGAATTTGATCTGGGGTTCCTTTTCTTCACGGTGGTGTCATGAGGACATTCACCAAGACTTTCAAGACATTTCTTGGGAACCCAGATTTTCTTCATAGGGGACCGCTCTGCAGCTTAGTGCCAACATATCTAGCAAATACTTCACCATTCTGATTTTTGAACAGTTTATAGTTGAGTCAAATGACTCATCATCGTAATGAGGAAATTCACATGTAAAACAGATAAGGTAGATGGATCAATCTGGAGGTCCCTTTGCAGCAACCCATGAGGTTTTGGGATACCGCTCGGGCTTCCAAAGACGCTCCATCGGCATTTAATTTCCTCTCAAATGCAATACCCTCTTTCCTAGGGTTCTGTTGAGGATCTGCTTTTAAGCACATCACAAAGAGTCGATGCCCTTTGAGGCTTTTGTACATGCCTGTCATGTACAATTCCTTCACCCTGCATCGTCGGTGATACTAGCAATGTCCTCGGTGAGGAATTAGTGATAGCAGAGGCAGTGAAGAATTTGTAACAGCTTGAAGCATTTGAACATTCAGTGAAGAATTAGCGATTCACGCTCAATGCACTTTAAGCATGGAGGAACAAATTCTTCTTGAGAAGCGCTGATTTGTTGAGCAAGTAATGAATCGCGCTCTTCGAAGATCTTCATAACTTGCTCTTAGCTTCTCAAGATCTTGCTTTCTTTGAAGAAATTCATAAGAAAGTTTCTCATGATCGATAAGAGAGTGTTATGATGACCTTGAAGGCTGTCAAGCCTAGACCGAACTCTCTGAAGATTTTCAATCGTGGCTTGAGTGCGATCCATTTCTTCACCTAACATATCATCACTCTTATCTAGCATGTTTTGAACCTTTTCAAAAGCCCTTTGTTGTTTTATAGCAATCTTAGCAAGTTTAGAGTAGCTGGGCTTGAGATCCTCATCGATTCATTTTCACTAGATTCAGAGGAGGTGAAATTGAGTACCTTAGCACCTTTTGCCATGAAGCAATAGGTGGGGCGTAGTCATCATTTTCCTCATCGTGCTTGTCGGTGAGTCAGCTTTCTTGATGTTGAAGATGGACTTGCTAACATAAGCGATAGCAAGAGCCGGACTAGCCACACCAGATTCGGATTCTTCTGACTCCTCCTCTTCCTCATTTTCCTCGATTCAGCTTCAGAGTCCATTTCCTTGCCAATGAATGCCCGAGCCTTTTTGGAGCTGCTCTTCTTGTGAGAAGAAGGCTTTGAGGATTTTGATGATGAAGATTTTGATGATTTCTTCTTCTTCTTCACGCCATCGAACTGTAATCCTTGTGTTTCTTCTTTCTTAATTCCTTTTCCCATCGAGGACAATCTTGGATATAGTGACCAGGTTTCTTGCATTTGTGGCAAAGTCTTCGCTTATAGTCACTAGATGAGGAATCACTTTGCTTCTTGAGGATTTTCCAAAACGACCACGCCTTGTGAATTTCTGAATTTCTTCACGAGCAAAGCTAGCTCTCGCCAAATTCTTCAGATCTCCAAGGCTACTACGAGTCTTCACTCTCGATTCAGATTCAGCCTTGGCCTTGAGGCACGTGTTTTTCCATAGGCGTAACCATAGAGATCTCTCTTTTGAGCAAGTGGAACTCGTGAGTATTTAGCCTTCGAGGATATCGGCAGGATCAAGAGACTTGTAGTCAGCTCGTTCTTGTATCATCGCGCGAGTGTCAAATGAGGAATCAAGCGATCTTAGCAATTTCTTCACCACCTCATGGTCGGTGATGTCGGTGGCACCAGTGCTTGAAGCTCATTTGAGATGTCGGTGAGGCGATCAAGGTTTGTTGAACATTTTCGTTGTCGAGTCTTTTGAAGCGGTTGAAGAGATTCCAAGAACATCAACTCGAGAGTCACGCTGAGTTGAAACACCTTCATTTACTTTGGACAGCCTGTCCCAAATGAGTTTGGCAGATTCCAAAGCACTCACTCTTCCATATTGACCTTTGCTCGATGGCCACATATGATATTCTTCGCTTGAGAATCGAGTTGCTTGAATCTCTTCATATCAAGATCATTCGTAGAGGGTGTGACCGAGGAAACACCTTTTGTCACAACATACCGTAGATCGTTGTCAATTGCTTCAAGATGCATTCGCATTTTGTTCTTCCAAGAGGGTAGTCCGTCCCATCAAGGTAGGACACCTGCTGAGACCTTGATCATACTGCGGTCGACATAACTAAAACTCCGGTGGTTAAACTAAAATCACACGTAACAAGGAGTACCTTGCTCGATACCAATTGAAAGTCGTTATATCGACTAGAGGGGGTGAATAGGCGATTTTATGAATTTACAAATTCTTCACCGAGGAATTTGCGGTGAGGAAATTCCTTAGCGAAGAAATACATGCAGCGGAATAAGTACTCAGAAGTAAGCATAACAGATTACAAGCATAGTCATCATGATGAAATGAAGACAAACACAGAGTACAGAAAACGTAATCACAGGATAACACAAGATGAAGACAAACAGATTGAAGAAATTGAACTGAGGAAATTGAGAAAGTCTTCAGTCAAAGTCTTCAAACACAGATATGACAAACACTCAACACAGTAATGAGGAAATGAAAGGGTTGAGGAAATAGAACCAGTTAGGTTGGTGAAGATAATGATTTGGTAGACCAGTTCCAACTCACTGCCTCGGTTATACGTCTGGTTGGAGCGGCCGAGTATTTAAACTCGAGGACACGCAGTCCGGACACCCGATCCTTGAGCACGCAGCTCAGACACCAAGTCCTCACCGTATTCTCCTTGAACTAAGGCCACGCAGACCTCGTCCAATCACTCGTGGTAAGTCTTGAGCGACTTCCAAACCTTCACATACTTGGTCACTCGGCGATCCACAATTCCTCTTGATGCTCTAGACCGTGACGCCTAACCGTCTGGAAGAAGCACAGTCTTCAAAGGTAAAAAGCGTCGGATCCACGCGGGATCAATTTCTTCAGTGATGCTCAATCACTTTGGGTTTGTTGGGGTTTGGTTTTTGGGATTTTCCTCACTTTGGGTTTTTCCTCACTTGATGATTTTCACTCAAATTCCTCAGAGGATGGGTTGCTCTCAAATGACAAGTGTCAAGTTCTCTCGGAGCAGCCAACCAACTAGTGGTTGTAGGGGGCGGCTATTTATAGCCTAGGGAGCAGCCCGACATGATAAGACATAAATGCCCTTCAATGATATGACCGTTAGGTGGATAAGATATTTTGGACAGCCACCAAGAAGACAAAGAACGGTCGGAATTTTGAACATCAAATTCCTCGGGGCTATCATGTTCCTCATCGTAGGCAATTCACACTGGCGAATTCCTAACTCCTCGCTTAGAATAAATTCTCGAGGACTGAAGAGCTTCATCCTCACATCAAGAAATTGATTGAATCTGTATGAGATTTCCAAAGGCTTCACTCAAGGGATTGGTAGGTGAGGATTTTGAGTTGAGCATCAAATGGAAATTTTTCCTTAGTATTTCCTCGACCCCTTTAACAATGACGGTGTTTCCTATGACTCAAGAAAGAGAAAATGAAACTACGAAAACAAAAGTCTTCACGCTTCATATTCCTCAGCGATTACCAAGTCTTCGAATCACACCAATTTCTTCACTTTCAAAGTCTTGAAAAGTCTTCGAATATCAAATTCTTCATTGAAGAAATTCATTTTAAGGGGTCGACTTTCTCTGTAAATATCAAACTCCTCATAGACTTATAGACCTGTGTACACTTACAAACGCATCAGTTACTTAACCTATAAGTCTTCAATACACCAAAATCACTAAGGGGCACTAGATGCACTTACACTGGAACTTGGAAGTATTCGGAAATCTCAACACTAAAACTAATAAATTAATTTGAGGGGTTTATGACTTAATAATTTGGGAATGAGATATTGGTTGGCGGAACCATCTCAATAACTACCAACAATTGTAGTAATTTGCAAGCAAGTCCACTGTAGTAGGGAAAAATTTGCTTTTCGCAAAATGATGAAACTTAGAGCTCCACAGCCAAAATGCATATAGTGATAGTAAGTTTATTATTGTTGTTCTTCATGACTTGCCAGCTTATTCAAAAGCTGACCTACATGGCTGCAACGTCTCGAAAGTGCAATCATGCCCTTAAATCATATTTTGATGTTGATGACAACACATATGCTCGGGACTAATCATGTTTATCAAGTATATCTCAGATTGTGTTCCAAAGACCGTATGCATGGATCATGACTAGGGACAAAAAGCATATAACTCAAGAATGGAGATACAAGGTGTTAACTTCATTTATGTTTTGTTCTTGAGTATAGGGATCCCGCACTATTAAGAGGGGATCGATGGATCTGTGAAAAACTTGCTCAAAGCTGGTATCTATATACCTTACCTTGGACGTCCGGCGCTCTCGGACGTCCGGTCCTTCTGATTGCCGGACGACCGGACTCTTACGGACGTCCGACACTTCCACAACAGAAACATTTTTGCGGATGTCCGAACCTCCGGACGTCCGACACTTTCACATCGAAACCTTCTTATGGATGTCCGCCCCGCCGGACGACCGTATCTATACACTGGTTTGTGGGTCACACTTTTCACAAATGTCGAAACATTTTACGGATGTCCGAACACTCCGGACGTCCGACACTTTCACATCGAAGCATTCTTACGGATGTCCGCCCTGCTTTCGGACGATCGTATCCTGTACATTGGTTTGTGGGTCACACTTTTCACAGCGGTCGGTCGTCCGATGACTGTCGGACGTCCGGACCCATTTGGGCCTCCGGACGTCCGACGTTCTCCAGACGTCCGGCCATCCTGTACCCCAAACGGTCACCTTTTCCCCACCACATATATATACTCCTTTCCCTTCCACGGGTTTGGGTTGACCATTCACTTTGAACAAACCTTAGAACACTTCTCACACTCTCTCTCATTTCTCCACACCAAATCCTAGATCCTCAAGGGATTTGAGACCTTTGAAAAGAAGTTGTCCGATCAAGTGATAGATCCACTTCTCCTCCTTCTTTGCACCCAAGGAATTCGTGATTTGAGCAAGTCTTGAGCAAATCCCCATCGGTCTTGTTACTCTTGGAGGTTGGAGACTCCTAGGCGGTAGGAGTCTTTCGGAGAGGAATCGACCTTTGTGATTACCCTCGGATAAGTTTGTGAGGGTTTGGAGACCACCCCAAGGTCTACCACTAGTGGTTGAGAAACTCCTTTGTGGCGTTGTCTCAAAGGGAGAATAGGGTGAGCCTTCGTGGCGTTGGTGTGCCTTCGTGGTAACATCCACCTCTCTAACGGTGACTAGCTTCCCTCCAAGGAAGTGAACATCGGCATACATCCTCGTCTCCCGGAGTTGCGGTTATTCCTAACCCTAACTCCATACTTGTGGTTACTTGTTTTGGTTTGCACTTACTTACATCATATTGTGCTTGCTCACTTATATACTTGTGCTACTTGCCTAGTACTTCATACTTATTAGCAATTGTTAGGCTCACTTTCATATTCCGCACTATTGCCTAAAATTGCTAAGTAATAATTAAAATTTGTAATTGTACCTATTCACCCCCCTCTAGGTCCATCTCGATCCTTTCAATTGGTATCAGAGCCTCGTGCTCTATTCTTGTGGCTTAACCGCCCTAGAGCGAGATGAACCCAGATGGGACTCCCCTGGTTGTAGATCCTAAGGGTAAAGGTGAGGCTTCTTCTGAAGTCAAGTCCTTTACGTCGGAGGATCTAGAACGGGCCCTTGCTAAGCAAAAAGAGGAGCATGATGCTTCTCTTGAGGCCTTGGTCCAAATGAGATTAGCCACGTTGTCCTCGGTGCTTGCACCACTCTCGGGTGGTGCTGCCTCAAGGCCAACTGTGCCTACTCCATCACTTGGTCAACAACCTCCTAACAATGAACACGCCAATGTTCCTTGGCTTTATGCAAGACCTCAGGTTGAGAAACCAAGATATAATCCTCAAGGCAGTCCTCCTTTGCTTAGTGTCACTTCCGATTTTCCTTTGTGGAGAGTTGCTATGCAGGACCATCTTCGACATGGAAATGATGAGATGTTGGAGATCTTGGAGTATGGCTATCATGTGGTTGATCCAAAGAACCCCACTCCGAGAGAAATATATGACAAGAACCTCAATGACACTGCAATCATGTGGATAAGGAGATGCTTGGATGAAAAGCAAAGGAGACCGTTCATACACATCACAAGTGCCAAGGAACTATGGGAAACTGTTGTACGATCCAAAACTGGCACTTCTACCCTCCGGAGTGCTCAATATGAAATTGCCAAGGGGCAATTGCAAAACTTTTGTATGGAGAAAGGTGAAACCCCCAATCAACTCCATGAGCGTCTCATGACACTCACTGCCGATATTGAGTCATGTGAGTGTGACAAGACACAAGATGGATTCAACATGACTAAGAGGTTCCTTGTGGATAAGTTACTCCATGCTCTTGCTCCATTTCACCATCAAATGGTGTGGGACATAAGACAACACCATACCTTCAAGGAAATGACTACAGATGACATCGTATCCACCTTTCAACTATTTGAAGAGTCAAAGACTAATGCCACAAAACATCTTGCCATGCATGGTTCTCCATCATCAAAGATCAATCTTGCATTGAAGGCCAAGCATGTATGTGAAGATGAACAAAGTGAAGAAGAAGAAGAGGATGACGAAGATGGTGATGAGATTGAATCTGACGAGGGCCCTACATATGAAGACATGGCTCTTTTTGTCAAGAAGTTTAGCGCGGGTAAGTACAAGGGAAGATTCCAGAAGAAGAAAGTAAGAAAATGCTACAACTGTGAAGAAACCAATCACTTCTCCAACGAGTGCCCTTATGAGAAGAGAGAAGATAAACCAAGGTTTCCCAAGACCTTTCCCAAGAAGAAGTTGCCAAATCCTTTGAACTCCAGCTCAAGAAGAGAGATGGAAAGGCAATGGTTGCTCAAGAAGAATCTGATCCGGATGATGTTAGTGGTGTTGCCGGAGTTGCTCAAGACTCTCAAAACACCTTGAGGTTAGTGAACAAGAGTGGTGACGTGGTCACTTACAACTACATGAAAGATTACAAGGGCAACGCTCACAAATGCCTAATGGCAAAGGCCATGGTTGAAGAAGAAGAGGACCAAAGCTCTTCTGACAAGGTCAAGGTAACTCCACGATCAAATCCTCCTCTTTTCACGCCTCTACTTCTAGTGATGAGTATCTTGATGCGGAGGATAGTTATGAGGATGATGATCTAACTGATCCTATGCTTGCTAAACTTAATAAGTTCATGTGCTCTCTCAAAGGAAGGAAGCTCACTATGTTTCAGATGCTTATGGAGATGGTGAGTAAGCACACCATCTCCATTAAGGAACTCAAACCCTCGTCATCGAGGAAAAGGAAAATATGAAATCCTTGAGCGGAAAGTCAAATATGAGGAAGCACGAAATGATGAACTATGCTTAAAAATTGGTGCAAATATTGATGTTCATACTAAAGATCTTGCCTCCTTGAAAAAGGCTATTGGCTCTTGTGAAGAGTTGATGAATGATAAAAGTAAGCTTGCAAAGTCTCATGCTTCTCTCACTAAGGATTGTGAGCTTCTATCCGTGTCTCTCAAGACTAAGGAAGAAGAGCTCACCCTTCTTACAAAGAGTTTTGAGACACTCAAACTTACTTATCTTGAAACTCTAGCCAAGGCTTACTCATCTCCTATTATCAATGTTGATGCATGTTCTACTAACTCTAGTAGTGATCTAGCATCCATCCTTGAGGAGAATCGGTTTCTCAAAGCTCAAATCGAGAAAGGGCTCATGACATGTGCTCAAGGGCAAAAGAACCTTAATGAGGTGTTGAGCCAACACAATGAAGCGTTCGCCAAAGAGGGACTCGGGTTTGACCCAAGCACAAGCAAGAAGAAGACGTCCTCCCAAAATTGCACCACCCCTTTAAAAGAAACCTTTGTACGAGAAGGACACAAGGAGAAAGGTAAGGTTGTTAGTGGGAAGGCCACAAGGGGCATGCCCACTCTCAACAAGCCAAAAGAGTTCATGCCTCCATCCTATGTAATTTACGTAAGACTAAGGATGGAGAAGTTTATCTAAAGTTTGTTGGCCCCAAAAGGCATTTCGTTTTTATGCTATTTGGGTCCCTAAGACCCTTGTGACTAACTTGAGAGGTCCCATTGTAAAATGGGTGCCTCTAACCAAGTAATAATTGTGTGTAGGTAGCTTTCTCCGGTGGAGTAAAATGGGTGATTGATAGTGGATGTACCAATCATATGACCGGAGATAGCAAATTGCTCTACGATTTCATGGAAGCTATTCAACCATTTATGAGCATTATGTTTGGTGGAGGATCAAAAGGACAGTACTTGGGTTGGGTAAGGTGGCTATCACAAATGACATGTCTCTTGCAAATGTCATGCTTGTCCAATCCCTTAAATATCATTTGCTTTCTGTCCGCCAATTGGCTTCTGTTGGTTATGATACACTATTTGGACTAACGGATGTGAAAGTCTTTAAGAGAGATACTCTCGAAGTGGCCTTTGTTGGAGAGTTGGATGGCAACCTTTAGACGGTTGATTTCTCAAAAGAGAGCACATTCCATGCAACTTGTCTAATGGCCAAGGCCGACAAGGGGTGGCTATGGCATCGCCGGCTAGCCCATGTCGGCATGAGGAATCTTCAAGATCTCTTAAAGGGGAATCACATCCTTGGACTAACAAATGTCTCTTTTGAGAAAGATCGTGTGTGTAGTGCATGTATAGCCGGGAAGCAACATCAATCAAAGCACCCACCCAAGAATATTGTGTCTACTTCAAGGCCTTTGGAGCTCCTTCATGTGGATCTCTTTGGGCCTCCTTCATGGGATAGTCTTGGTGGGAAAAAGTATGGACTTGTTATTGTTGATGATTACTCAAGATATACATGGGTGTTTTTCCTCAAGTCCAAGGACGAAACGAAGATCACTTTCATTGACTTTGCCAAGCAAGCACAACGCAAGTTTGACAAAGAAATCTTGGCAATAAGAAGTGACAATGGATCTGAGTTCAAAAACTATACCTTGGAAGAATTCCTTAGTGATGAAGGGATTGAGCATCAATATTCAGCTCCATACACTCCTCAGCAAAATGGTGTAGCCGAAAGGAAGAATCGCACACTTGTGGAGATGGCAAGGTCCATGTTGGATGAATACAAGTCACCACATAGTTTCTGGGCCGAAGCTGTCAACACCGCATGTCATGCATCAAACCGCTTTTCCTCCGCACTATATTGGAAAAGACTCCATATGAGCTTCTAACTGAAACAAGCCAAATGTCAAGTACTTTCGTGTATTTGGGTGCAAATGTTTCATCCTCAACAAAAGAGAAAGGTTAGGAAAATTTCAATCCAAAACAATTGAGGGTATATTTGTTGGCTATGGATCAAACTCTCACACATATAGAGTCTACAACAAATCCAATGGATGTGTGGTAGAAACTTGTGACGTGGTGTTTGATGAATTTAATGGCTCCCATGGGGAGCAAGTTGATCTAAGTGATGTAGGTGAAGAAGATTCTTCTCAAGACATTTTGACCATGGGTGTTGGTGCACTTCTTCCTATGGAACAAGAAACTCATGATGATGAAGAAGAAGATAGACGCCTTACACATCATCAAACTACTCCAACATTCATAACACCACAAGCCCCTATTGCTCAACCGATACCTTTAGCCCAAGTTGAAGAGGATGATCAAGCTCCTCCTCATGACAATCTTCAAGAACAAGAACAAGAAAGTCCAATCATTGATGATGAACCTCAACAAATGCAATATGAACAAGAAGATCTTCCTCCACACATTAATGATCCATATGTTGAGGATGTGGATGATGGACATGAAGTTGAACCTCGTGAAACCCTTACCTCTATCATGCCACGAGTGGCCGGTCGGGTTGATGTTGACAAAATACTCAACGGCATATCGTAAGGTAGAGTCACTCGTAAACACTTGACCAACTTTTGTGCTCACTTCTCTTTTGTGTCTAGTTTTGAACCCATCAAGGTACAAGATGCATTGATAGACAACGATTGGCTAGTTGCTATGCAAGAAGAGTTGAACAGTATTGAACGCAACCAAGTGTGGTCGTTAGTCAAGAGGCCACCTACCGAACACAACGTCATTGGAACAAAATGGATTTTCAAGAACAAACAAGATGAGAATGGTGTAATCATCCGAAACAAGGCAAGGTTAGTGGCACAAGGGTACTCACAAGTTGAAGGTTTGGACTTTGGTGAGACCTTTGCCCCGTTGCCGTCTTGAATCCATTCGCATCTTACTTGCTTATGCTGCTTTCAATGGTTTTACATTACATCAAATGGATGTGAAGAGTGCTTTTCTTAACGGTCCTCTACAAGAAGAAGTATATGTATCACAACCACTGGGTTCGTTGATCCCGATCACAAAGACTATGTGTATAAACTTCATAAGGCTTTGTATGGCCTCAAACAAGCACCTCGTGCTTGGTATGATCATCTTAAGAAGTTTTTACTCGATGATTGTTTTGTGAGAGGGGTGATCGATCCTACTCTTTTTACTAAGAGGGATAAGGGTGATTTGATCTTATGCCAAATCTATGTAGATGATATCATTTTTGGTTCTCCTAACATTCATTTGTGCAAGAAGTTTGCGGCTTCAATGACCAAGAATTTTGAAATGTCACTCAATGCGGATTTGAAGTTCTTCCTTGGTTTTCAAATTCAACAATTTCAAGAAGGAATTTTCTTGTCTCAAGCAAAGTACCTCAAGGATATCCTAGAGAAGTTTGGTATGTCTGATGCTAGTCCATGTAAGACACCAATGCCAACCAAAATAACACTCACTGGAGACACGGACGGTATCCCCTTCGACCCATCTAAATACCGCTCTATGATTGGTTCATTGCTTTATCTTTGTGCATCTAGACCAGACATCATGTTTAGTGTATGCATGTGTGCTAGATTTCAAGCTTCCCTAGGGAAAGTCATCATAAAGGCGGTTAAGCATATTCTTAGATACCTTGTTCACACCCCAAAGTTGGGTCTATGGTATCCCAAGGATGCTAAGTTTGATCTCATTGGATACACGAATGCGGATTGGGCGGAGACAAAGTGGATCGTAAGTCCACCTCCGGTGCATGTCAATTTCTTGGGCGCTCTTTGGTAAGTTGGTCATCGAAGAAACAAAATTGTATTGCCCTCTCTACCGCAGAAGCTGAATACATTGCTGCCGCCAGTTGTACAACTCAGTTATTATGGATGAGGCAAACTTTGAAGGATTATGGTATCACCTATAGACATGTGCCTCTTCTATGTGATAATGAAAGTGCTATCAACATTGCTGAGAACCCCAAGGATCATCTCCGCACCAAACACATTGATATTAGATATCACTTCTTGAGAGATCATGTTGAGAAAGGCGATATTCACATTGATCACATTGGGACAGATTTGCAATCGGCAGATATTTTCACCAAACCATTGGATGAAGCAAGGTTACATCGACTTAGGCGTGAACTAGGTATCTTGGAGCTTGACAACATTATGTGAAATCTAGTACTCATCCATGATTAAACTTAATGTCTTGTCGTGATGTAGGCATATATTTAGGGGGAGACACTCAATTCATGAGTTCTCTCACCTTACATAATGCATAAATTGAACAAACACTCTCAAAGTTATCATAGTTTTTTTTAAAAAGACTAGGATACTTTAATATGATGGAGTAGTGACTATGCACTTAAAGTACAAATCTTTCTGTGTCATGTCATGTCTACTCAGACATGGTGGCGTTAGCCACCACTTGTAGTCTCTGCCTATGATTGAGTAAGGTGGGATCTGAGTTCCTACATAAATAAGTTTTATTGTGAGAAAATGTTTTCCTCATCATCATTATCAGCCCTCCTGTCCAAACTTCTGGCTCCGGACGTCCGGAAGGTTCCGGACGTCCGTGTGGTATTTCACTGCCGGACATCCGCAAAACTCCGGACGTCCGTATATTCTACTGGTTCCCTTCGACCGGTCGTCCGGCCTCGCCGGACGTCCGTAAAAACCATTCTGGTTCACTCAAGGTTGACCTAGCAAATGAAGCTTCGGACGTCCGGAAGGCTCCGGACGTCCGTAAGAACCGTTCTGTTACAATATGCCTGGTCGTCCGATGCCATCGGACGTCCGTAAAAGCATCTCTGTTATCCTTCTTTGCTGATGGTCCTGACTCCGATCGTCCGTCTGATTCCGGATGTCCGGTCGCATATATAACTCCGGTCGTCCGAAGGCCCTGGACGTCCGTACGTTTCTACGCGGGTCTATATATACTGCGCCCTAGGGTTTTCAGTCAACCAACCCCATCCTTGTCAGTTCGCCGCCGCCGCCGGTTCTGTCGTGCGGCCGCTCCCCGCAACCGCCCGCCGCCGTAACCCTCGCCGGGGTGTCTCCCCGCCGCGGATCTGAGCCTTGCCGTCCGGCCCGTCCAGCCGTTCTGCTCGGGGCTTCTCTTCCGGTCCGTCCGTCGATCCCCTGCTCCGGTACGTCGCTTGGCTCTTCCGTGCTCTTCCTCGCCTAGTAGGGCAAACCCCCCTCCCTCTCTTCACTTGTCACCCTGGTCTATGGAGGGGTGTTGACATGGGCTTTCCTTCTTCCCTAGGTCATGATGCCTCGGTCCAAGCACTCCGCACGCAAGCAAGTCGCCGGAGGGCCGGCGCGTCCGTCTCGTCGTGGTGGTTCCAACGACTCCGAAGAGGCAGATCGCCCTCGGAAATGTGCCGCTCGTCCTCCCAGTTCGTCCAGTGATTCCTCTTCGGAGGGGTCAGATTTTGAGGATGAGCTTGAAGAGGTGGATCCGTCCCCGATGATTGGCGTCCGCGTCGCTGCCCCCAAGCCCGGCACTCGTCGTCCAACGTTTCAACCTCCTCCTCCTCCGGTGCAACCCCACGGTGATGCCCGTCACATCTCCCTTGAGCCTCCACTAGCACTAGGCCGTCATGTTAAGCGTTTCAATGAAGTCCCCACATCTTCATATCTCAAATTGCGTCGTGATGTAGATCAATTTACTGTTGCTAGGGATTCTTCGGATAGTCGCTTTCGCACGAATGTCCAAGCCGACATCTTCACCACGATTGTCATTCCTAAAGGCTTGTCACTTCATGTTTGCATTGATCTTGAGCACATTCGCACTCATCCGGAGAAATATCCGGGAGCCATTGAGCTCATTGAGTCGTCAAACCTAGCTGCCCCATTCGCTTTTCAACACGATTTAACCAGGCGGCCATCCATCAGTTTTATGCCACTTGTTACTTTGCTCCTGATAACACTGTCACATGGATGACCTCCGACACTGCTCTCCACAGATCTTATGCCGAGTTTGTCACCGCACTTGGATTTCCGACACCGGGTTCAAAATCCACAAGGATGACCCCAACCATAAGCCCAAAGGCATTGCGGTGCATGCGGATCTCCTTAGACCCATATCATCTTTGTCGATCTTGAAAAACAAAAGGGTCTAAACCAAGTCTCTATTTGGCGTTTTCCATTCAACATAATTTATCGGTGTGTCATCCGCACCATTTATCCCAAGATGGGTGACAAGGGCTCTGTAGCAGCTCTTGCATTGATCTCATGCATCGCCTTTACACATCTCCTAAAGGGAAGATAAATGTTCCACACTTTCTATGGCATGAGATTCGCCTTGCTAGCTTCCAAAGACAAGCGGGCTTTTCCTCATGCACCTTTTCTTCGTGCATTTATCGAGAGTGTAGCTCCTTTCCCATTGCACGACTCATATACATGAGAGATGGGTCATCCCACCTCACATGGCGGCTGACCATGTTCCTCCTCCTCCCGCCATCTGCTAGTCGCACCGCCGCTAGTTTTCCCTCGCACGCTAACCATCCTCATTCCAGTGATGCCTCCTTTGGGCGCATTGCTCGTTTTCTTGGGAAGGCTCATTCAGCCATGATGAAGATGTTCACCTTCCATTGCTCCCAACACCACGATGTGGTCACTCGCATGGTCACTTCCAAGAACGCTTTGAAGGCTCGTCTGCGAGACTCAGGCGTATATGATGTGAGTGACGATGAGCATCTTCCTGCAGAAGACTTAAAAGGAGGGAATGATTCTTGCGGGGAAAGTGCGCAAACCTCTGCAGAGTTAAAGATCTAATCGATTAGCCGTGTCCCCGGTTACGGACAATTTGAGCCTCTGGAACTTGGAAGTATTCGGAAATCTCAACACTAAAACTAATAAATTAATTTGAGGGGTTTATGACTTAATAATTTGGGAATGAGATATTGGTTGGCGGAACCATCTCAATAACTACCAACAATTGTAGTAATTTGCAAGCAAGTCCACTGTAGTAGGGAAAAATTTGCTTTTCGCAAAATGATGAAACTTAGAGCTCCACAGCCAAAATGCATATAGTGATAGTAAGTTTATTATTGTTGTTCTTCATGACTTGCCAGCTTATTCAAAAGCTGACCTACATGGCTACAACGTCTGAAAGTGCAATCATGCCCTTAAATCATATTTTGATGTTGATGACAACACATATGCTCGGGACTAATCATGTTTATCAAGTATATCTCAGGATTGTGTTCCAAAGACCGTATGCATGGATCATGACTAGGGACAAAAAGCATATAACTCAAGAATGGAGATACAAGGTGTTAACTTCATTTATGTTTTGTTCTTGAGTATAGGGATCCCGCACTATTAAGAGGGGATCGATGGATCTGTGAAAAACTTGCTCAAAGCTGGTATCTATATACCTTACCTTCGGACGTCCGGCGCTCTACGGACGTCCGGTCCTTCCTGATTGCCCGGACGACCGGACTCTTACGGACGTCCGACACTTCCACAACAGAAACATTTTTGCGGATGTCCGGAACCCTCCGGACGTCCGACACTTTCACATCAGAAACCTTCTTACGGATGTCCGGCCCTTTCGGACGGCCGTATCTCGTATACACTGGTTTGTGGGTCACACTTTTCACAGCGGCCGAAACATTTTTACGGATGTCCGGAACACTCGGACGTCCGACACTTTCACATCAGAAGCATTCTTACGGATGTCCGGCCCTGCTCGGACGACCGTATCCTGTACATTGGTTTGTGGGTCACACTTTTCACAGCGGTCGGTCGTCCGATGACTGTCGGACGTCCGGACCCATTTGGGCCTCCGGACGTCCGACGTTCTCCGGACGTCCGGCCATCCAGTACCCCAAACGGTCACCTTTTCCCCACCACATATATATACTCCTTTCCCTTCCACGGGTTTGGGTTGACCATTCACTTTGAACAAACCTTAGAACACTTCTCACACTCTCTCTCATTTCTCCACACCAAATCCTAGATCCTCAAGGGATTTGAGACCTTTGAAAAGAAGCTGTCCGATCAAGTGATAGATCCACTTCTCCTCCTTCTTTGCACCCAAGGAATTCGTGATTTGAGAAAGTCTTGAGCAAATCCCCATCGGTCTTGTTACTCTTGGAGGTTGGAGACTCCTAGGCGGTAGGAGTCTTTCGGAGAGGAATCGACCTTTGTGATTACCCCCGGATAAGTTTGTGAGGGTTTGGAGACCACCCCAAGGTCTACCACTAGTGGTTGAGAAACTCCTTCGTGGCGTTGTCTCAAAGGGATAATAGGGTGAGCCTTCGTGGCGTTGGTGTGCCTTCGTGGTAACATCCACCTCTCTAACGGTGACTAGCTTCCCTCCAAGGAAGTGAACATCGGCATACATCCTCGTCTCCCGGAGTTGCGGTTATTCCTAACCCTAACTCCATACTTGTGGTTACTTGTTTTGGTTTGCACTTACTTACATCATATTGTGCTTGCTCACTTATATACTTGTGCTACTTGCCTAGTACTTCATACTTATTAGCAATTGTTAGGCTCACTTTCATATTCCGCACTATTGCCTAAAATTGCTAAGTAATAATTAAAATTTGTAATTGTACCTATTCACCCCCCCCCCTCTAGGTCCATCTCGATCCTTTCAACGTCTTATGTTGCAGAGGTATATTCCGATCAGGAGTGAGGCTACGCTCCGCGCTTGGCGATTGCCCTTTGGAGTCGGATGGACTCGCTTTATCTTCGATGCTTCCGCAGTGTTATTAGTTTATTTCTCATGAGTTGGCCTGGAGCCGAATTTATTCCCTTGTAATAAAGACTCTATATGAGAACCGTGTAATAATATTCAGGTGTGATTGAACTTTGATTACTTTGTCGATGTACTGTGAGTACCAGCATGATCTTGGGATGGTACAGACACAGAGATTTGACCGATTTTGGGTCAGGTCGCTACACTTGATGTATGTTTTGGTGACCAACTTGCGGGTTACGCCCATGAACCTATGCATAGGGGTTGGCACACGTTTTCTTGACTCTCCGGTAGAAACTTTGGGGCACTCTTTGAAGTACTTTTATGTTGGTTGGATGAGTCTGAGATTGTGTGATGCATATCGTATAATCATGCCCACGGATACTTGAGGTGACAATGGAGTATCTAGGTGACATTAGGGTTTTGGTTGATTTGTGTCTTAAGGTGTTATTCTAGTACGAACTCTTGAATAGATTGATCCGAAAGAATAACTTTGAGGTGGTTTCGTACCCTACCATAATCTCTACATTTGTTCTCCGCTATTAGTGGTTTTGGAGTGACTCTTTGTTGCATGTTGAGGGATTGTTATATGATTTATCTATGTTATTATTGTTGAGAGAACTTGCACTATTGAAAGTATGAACCCTAGGCCTTGTTTCCCATCATTGCAATACCGTTTATGCTCACTTTTATAATTAGTAACCTTGCTGTTTTTATATTTTCAGATTACAAAAACCTTTATCTACCATCCATATTGCACTTCTATCACCATCTCTTCGCCGAACTAGTGCACCTATACAATTTACCATTGTATTGGGTGTGTTGGGGACACAAGAGACTCTTTGTTATTTGGTTGCAGGGTTGTTTGAGAGAGACCATCTTCATCCTAAGCCTCCTACGGATTGATAAACCTTAGGTCATCCACTTGAGAGAAATTTGCTACTGTCCTACAAACCTGTGCACTTGCAGGCCCAACAACGTCTACAAGAAGAAGGTTGTGTAGTAGACATCAAGCTCTTTTCTGGCACCGTTGCCGGGGAGGTGAGTGCTTGAAGGTATATCTTTAGATCTTGCAATTGAATCTTTTTGTTTCTTGTTTTATCACTAGTTTAGTTTATAAAAGAAAACTACAAAAAAATGGAGTTAAGCTTGTCTCATACGCTTCATTTTTTTAATATCTTTCATGAGTTTGATGGAAAGGAAAATTGTGCTCAAGTGCTAGAAGAAGAGTGCATTAAAATGCTTGGTACTGAATCTTTGAATGATGAGCATGATTTCAATGTTGTTAGTATAAACTCCTTGAATATCCATAGTACTAATGATGATTGCACTAGTTATGATGAAAATATCTCTTATGAGCATGTCAACTTTTGTGGAGTGCATGTTTGCATGAACACACCAAATAGAGAAGATATTTATTGCAAGAGGCATAAGTATTTAGAAACTAAATGGTTGCAAGAAAGTTTAGATGTGAGTGCTGAAAATTTGAATTTCCTTTGTCGTACTTGTGAACTTTGCAATGAACGTGGTCATTTACATCTCCAATGCAAATTGTTTCATGACCGAATTGTGTCCAAAAATTGTGATGATTTGATTTCCCTTGCACATTATAATGAACTTAGTTTGCTTTTGGGTTATGAAGAGTTGAAACGTTTACTTAAGGACCTTCCAGAATTTGCCCATAAGAAATTCCTTGATATTCATCTAGAGAAGATTTATTTGTATTGTGCGGTGAATTGCATTGAAAATCCTTATATTGCCAATTACAGAAAGCAAATAGAAGATGATGAGAATACTAATGAAAGGGAAGAGACTTCCCAATATCCTTCTATTATTTCTTATGATAAATCAGGTAACGAGGAGGAGCTTTCTATTCAACAAATCTCGTCAATAAGGAGCTCAAAGAGGAAGGTTGAACCCACACATAATGTGAAAAAGAAAAGGAAAAGAAGGGGCAACAAAGGTAAAAAGGTATCACTTCCAAATTATGTTGCTCCTACTACTCATTGTGATGATGATAATTGCTATACTATTGGTGCGATCAATATTTTTAATGATGAGAGTGATTATGCTTATGATATGAAAGAGCCCAAGCTTGGGGAAGCTATGTTTGATGAGAATGAAATATTTGAGAATATATTTGCTGAAATTTATGTTTGTCCCAAGCTTGGGGATGCTATGTTTAGTGAAGATGATATTTTTAGCATCCCAAGTTTTGATATGCAAAGTTGTTATGATGATAGCACGCCTCCTACGTATGATGTTTATATTGATGAAAGTGGGTTTGGAAGAGTGTCAACTTTAGGAAGTAGTGATCCCACTATTTTGGAGGATGTTGAATCTTATTGTAATGAACATGAAAGTGGATTTGGAAGAGTGTCAACTTTATTTAGTGATTCCACCATCTTGGGAGAGGTTTCAATCGATTATGATGAGAACGAAGTTGCTACTTATGATGATTATTGTGATGAAACTTATGCTATAAAAAGTAGTGATGATTATATCTACAAATCTTGT
The DNA here is from genome assembly GCA_021605205.1 of Aegilops longissima. Taxonomy (NCBI): domain Eukaryota; kingdom Viridiplantae; phylum Streptophyta; class Magnoliopsida; order Poales; family Poaceae; genus Aegilops; species Aegilops longissima. The sequence goes on along the minus strand of CM038678.1, from coordinate 148,273,577 downwards.
CATGATTATGATTACCCTTTTTCTGAAAGTTACTCTTTTAATGTGGAAACAATTTTTAGTGTTCAAATCTCTTATGATACTCCCAATATTCCGAATGAGAAGAATTTTGCTTATGTGGAGAGTAGTAAATTTTGTATGCTAGTAGATCATGAAAATAATGCTTTAGGTGTTGGTTATATTGTTGAATTAATTCATGATGATACTGAAAATTGTTATGAGGGAGGAATATATGCTTGTAGGAATTGCAATAATATCAAGTTTCCTCTCTATATGCTTAAAGTTTTGAAGTTATGCTTGTTTTGCCTTCCTATGCTAGTTGATTGTTGTTTCCATAAGTTGTTTGCTCACAAAATCCCTATGCATAGGAATTGTGTTAGACTTAAATGTTCTAGTCATATTCTTCATGATGCTCTTTTTATGTTTCAATTCTTATCTTTTATGTGAGCATCATTGAAATCACCATGCCTAGCTAGGGGCGTTAAACGATAGCACTTGTTGTGAGGCAACCCAATTTTATTTTAGTTTCTTACTTTTTTGTTCTTTTTAGTAATAAATAATCCATCTAGCTACTTGTTAGATGTGTTTTCATGTTTTAATTAGTGTTTGTGCCAAGTAGAACCTTTGGGAAGACTTGGGTGAAGTCTTTATGATCATGCTGTAAAAAACAGAAACTTTAGCCCTCACGAGATTAACTTCAACTTTTTACTGGAGAGTGCTATTTAGTTGATTCTTTTTGCAGATGATTACTATACAAATTCCTCAGGTCCACTAATTTATTTTAGAATTTTTGGAGTTCCAGAAGTTTGCGTTAGTTACAGATTACTACAGACTGTTCTGTTTTTGACAGATTCTGTTTTCTTTGTGTTCTTTGCTTATTTTGATGAATCTATGAGTAGTATCGGAGGGTATGAACCATAGATAAGTTAGAATAAAGTAGATATTACACCAATATAAATAAATAATGAGTTCATTACAGTACCTTGAAGTGGTGTTTTGTTTTCTTTCGCTAATGGAGCTTACGAGTTTTCTGTTGAGTTTTGTGTTGTGAAGTTTTCAAGTTTTGGGTAAAGATTCGATGGACTATGGAATAAGGAGTGGCAAGAGCCTAAGCTTGGGGATGACCAAGGCACCCCAAGGAAATATTCAAGGACAACCAAGAGCCTAAGCTTGGGGATGCCCCGGATGGCATCCCCTCCTTCGTCTTCATTCATCGGTAACTTTACTTGGAGCTATATTTTTATTCGCCACATGATATGTGTTTTGCTTGGAGCGTCATTTTATTTTTTTAGTTTTTGCTTGATGTTATTTAGATTAATGTTTTTCATCTTTAGTTTCAATTAAAAAGTCAAGGATAGCCTTTGCCATGCTTATTTTGCTAGTATACATGTTGCTGTTTGAAAACAGAAAGTTTACCGCTGTTGCAAAAATTCCCTAGAAAAGTCAGAGAATGTTATAATGTTGAAACTTTTTGCATAATGAGCTCTGATAAATTTACTACAGTGGGAATTTTATTTCATAATTTTTGGAGTTAGGGAAGTATTGATACTCTTGCATTCTTTACAGACTGTACTGTTTTGGCAGATTGCTGTTATGTTTGCATTGTTTGCATATGTTTGCTTGTTTAATGATTCTATTTGAGGATAGGAGTATTAAATATGCAGAGGCATTTAGTATGTAATGTTGAATAATAATTTTAATGATTTATTACAGTAGAAAATGATAAGGTTTTGCATTGGTTTATACTAACCTATCTCACGAGTTCTTGTTGAGTTTGTTGTGGATGAAGCTTCTGATAAAAAGAGAAACCATGATATGAGAGGAATTAAGGAGACACGAAAGTTCAAGCTGGGGATGCCCAAGGTAACCCAAGATAATATTTCAAGAAGTCTCAAGCATCTAAGCTTGGGGATGCCCCGGTAGGCATCCCACATTTCTTCTTCAACAACTATCGGTTAGTATCGGTTGAGCCTAAGTTTTTGCTTCTTCACATGAGTTGTGCTATACTTGCAATGTCATTTTCTTTTTCTTGCTGTTTGAATACAATACCAAGATCTGAAATTCTTAAATTAGAGAGAGTCTTCGCATAGTTACATAATTATTTAGCTACTCATTGATCTTCACTTATATCTTTTTGGAGTAGTTTGTCATTTACTCGTGTGCTTCACTTATATCCTATGAGTAAATGGTTGAATGAGTTGATTGACATAAATCTTAAATTATATTTGCCTCATTTGCTTATCCCATGGGGAGTAATGACTTCACGTCTAAGAAGTAGAGGTTGTAAATTTATTGAAGGTTAGCAAGCGTTGTATTGGTCATTTGAACAATTCATGAAAGAATATTGAAGGAAGAGAGATTTCACATATAAATATACTATCCTAGACATCTTTTGTAGTTGGGAGCACTCATTAAGTATGACATGCTAAAGAGTTAATGTTGGACAAGGAAGACAACGTAATGGGTTATGTTTTCCGACATCTCAGTTAAAGTATATTGTCATGGATCATTCAAACATGTTGAGCTTGCCTTTCCCCCTCATGCTAGCCAAAAATTCCTTGCACCAAGTAGAGATACTACTTGTGCTTCCAAATATCCTTAAACCCAGTTTTGCCATGAGAGTCCACCATACCTACCTATGGATTGAGTAAGATCCTTCAAGTAAGTTGTCATCGGTGCAAGCAATAAAAATTTCTCTCTAAATATGAATGACTTATTAGTGTGGAGAAAATAAGCTTTGTACGATCTTGTCATGGAAGTAATAAAAGCGACGGACTGCATAATAAAGGTCCATATACAAGGGGCAATATAAAGTGATGTTCTTTCGCATTAAGATTTTGTGCATCCAACCCTAAAAGCGCATGACAACCTCTGCTTCCCTCTGCGAAGGGCCTATCTTTTACTTTATGTCTTTTACTTTATGCAAGAGTCAAGGTGATATTCACCTTTCCCTTTTTCATTTTATCCTTTGGCAAGCTCCTCGTGTTGGGGAGATCCTGATATATATATCCAATTGGATGTAAGTTAGCATGAACTATTATTGTTGACATCACCCAAAGGTGAATACGTTGGTAGGCAACACTATAAGCCCCTATCTTTCTCAGTGTCCGATTGAAACTCCATAACCATTAGTATTGTGTGAGTGTTAGCAATTGTAGAAGACTATATGATAGTTGAGTATGTGGAGTTTGTTATTCCTGAAAATAAGATGAATTACAATTGTTTGATGACTGGGAACGAAGTTTGCTAGTTTTCAAGAAAGTTTATGGTCTATGCTTTGACATGTGAATTGCTTGTTACTTTATCATGAGAAGTTTTATGAGATGAACTATTGTTATGACATATTATCATGCTAGAAAAGGTGATTGAAATTATCATGGATCAAACTTGTTCACCTTATAGCATTCACACTTCATAAATTCTTTCTTTTATCATTTACCTACTCGAGGACGAGTAGGAATTAAGCTTGGGGATGCTGATACGTCTCCAACGTATCTATAATTTATGAAGCATTCATGCTATTTTATTATCTGTTTTGAATGATTATGTGCTTTATTATAAACTTTTATATTACTTTTGGGACTAACCTATTAACCGGAGGCCCAACCCATATTGTTTTTTTATTGCTGTTTGATATTTGAAGAAAAGGGATATCAAACGAGTCCAAACGGAATGAAACCTTGACGCGTTATTTTTGGGAAGAATATGATCCTGGAGACTTGGAGTTCACGTCAAAAGATCTCCGAGGACTCCATGAGATAGGAGCCCCCCCTACTGGGCGCGCCCCCTGTCTCGTGGGCCCCTCAAGCACCTCCCGACCGACTTCTTTCGCCTACATAAGCCTCGTGCCCTAAAAACATCGAATATCAAGATAGATCGGGAGTTCCGCCGCAAGCCTCAGAGCCACCAAAACCTCTCGAGTCCTTTCCGGCACCTCCGGAGGGGGAACCATCACCGGTGGCCATCTTCATCATCCCGGCGCTATCCATGACGAGGAGGAGTAGTTCACCCTCGGGGCTGAGGGTATGTACCAGTAGCTATGTGTTTGATCTCTCTCTCTCTCTCTCGTGTTCTCTCTATGCCCCGATCTTGATGTATCGCGAGCTTTGTTATTATAGTTGGATCTTATGATGTTTCTCCCCCTCTACTCTCTTGTGATGAATTGAGCTTCCCTCTTGAAGTTATCTTATCGGATTGAGTCTTTATTTGAGAACACTTGATGTATGTCTTGCCATGTTTATCTGTGGTGACAATGGGATATCACGTGCCACTTGATGTATGTTTTGGTGACCAACTTGCGGGTTCCGCCCATGAACCTATGCATAGGGGTTGGCACACGTTTTCTTGACTCTCCGGTAGAAACTTTGGGGTACTCTTTGAAGTACTTTTATGTTGGTTGGATGAATCTGAGATTGTGTGATGCATATCTTATAATCATGCCCACGGATACTTGAGGTGACAATGGAGTATCTAGGTGACATTAAGGTTTTGGTTGATTTGTGTCTTAAGGTGTTATTCTAGTATGAACTCTTGAATAGATTGATCCGAAAGAATAACTTTGAGGTGGTTTCGTACCCTACCATAATCTCTACATTTGTTCTCCAGTATTAGTGGCTTTGGAGTGACTCTTTGTTGCATGTTTAGGGATTGTTATATGATCTATCTATGTTATTATTGTTGAGAGAACTTGCACTAGTGAAAGTATGAACCCTAGGCCTTGTTTCCTATCATTGCAATACCGTTTACGCTCACTTTTATCATTAGTTACCTTGTTGTTTTATATTTTCAGATTACAAAAACCTTTATCTACCATCCATATTGCACTTGTATCACCATCTCTTCACCGAACTAGTGCACCTATACAATTTACCATTGTATTGGGTGTGTTGGGGACACAAGAGACTCTTTGTTATTTGGTTGCAGGGTTGTTTGAGAGAGACCATCTTCATCCTACGCCTCCTACGGATTGATAAACCTTAGGTCATCCACTTGTGGGAAATTTGCTACTGTCCTACAAACCTGTGCACTTGCAGGCCCAACAACGTCTACAAGAAGAAGGTTGTGTAGTAGACATCACCCCTCTGGTGGATTCTTTCGCCAGTATTTTTTATTAATTCCCAAATTAACTTCCATGAAGTTTCAGGACTTTGGAGCTGTGCAGAATAGGTTTCTAATATTTGCTCATTTTCCAGCCCAGATTTCCAGCTGCCGGCATTCTCCCTCTTCATGTAAACCTTGTAAAATAAGAGAGAATAGGCATAAGTATTGTGACATAACGTGTAATAACAGCCCATAATGCAATAATTATCGATATAAAAGCATGATGCAAAATGGACGTATCAACTCCCCTAAGCTTAGACCTCGCTTGTCCTCAAGCGGAAGCCAATAACGATAAATATGTCCACATGTTTAGAGATAGAGGTGTCGATAAAATAAAATACAGACATGAGGGCATCATGATCATTCTTATAACAACAACATATATGGATATTGTCATATGATTTCTTATGCTCAAGTAACAATCTATTCACAATGTAAAGTATGAATCAGAAACTTCATTGAGAACCAACAAACTATAATCTTGGTCATTGAAGCAATTGAAATTTATCATAACATCGGAAAGAGTCAATATAAGAGCTTTTCAGCAAATCCACATACTCAACTATCATTTAGTCTTTCACAATTGCTAACACTCACGCAATACTTATGGGTATGGAGTTTTAATCGGACACAGAGAAAGATAGGGGCTTATAGTGTTGCCTCCCAACCTTTTACCTCAAGGGTATTGTCAACAAAAACAATTCATGCTAACTTACATCCAATAGGATATATATATATCAGGATCTTTCCAACACAAGGTGCTTGCCAAAGGATAAAATGTGAAAAGGAAAGGTGAAGATCACCTTGAATCTTGCAAGGTAAAAGACAAAAGTAAAAGATAGGCCCTTCGCAGAGGGAAGCAGAGGTTGTCATGTGCTTTTATGGTTGGATGCACAAAATCTTAATGCAAAAGAACGTCACTTTATATTGCCACTTGTGATATGGACCTTTATTATGTAGTCCGTTGCTTTTATTGCTTCCATATCACAAGATCGTATAAAGTTTATTTTCTCCACACTAATAAATCATACATATTTAGAGAGCAATTTTTATTGCAATACAACATGACAACTTACTTGAAGGATCTTACTCAATCCATAGGTAGATATGGTGGACTCTCATGGCAAAACCGGGTTTAAGGATATTTGGAAGCACAAGTAGTATCTCTACTTGGTGTAAAGAATTTGGCTAGCATGAGGGGGAAAGGCAAGCTCAACATGTTGGATGATCCATGACAGCATACTTTATTTCAGATATAAGAAAACATAACCCATTACGTTGTCTTCCTTGTCCAACATCAACTCTTTAGCATGTCATATTTAATGAGTGCTCATAATCATAAAAGATGTCTAAGATAGTATATTTATATGTGAGAACCTCTCTTTCTTTATTACTTCCTATTAATTGCAATGATGACCAAAACTAAGTTTGCCAACTCTCAACAACTTTTATTCATCATACTCTTTATATGTGAAGTCATCACTCTCCACAAGATCAATATGATCTCTTTAATTCTTTTTATTCTTTCTTTTTCTTTTATTCCCTCACGATCATAGCAAGATAATTGAGCCCTTGACTCAACACTAATCTTTATTATATATATAGCTCACAGACTTGATTACATAGAAGGATCATAAGGCAAAACTCAAAACTAAATCATACTAAAACTTTATTCTACTAGAACAAGATATTACCAAAAGGATCGAACTAAGAAAAACGGTAAAGATAGGAGTGTGATGGTGATACGATACCGGGGCATCTCCCCCAAGCTTGGCAGTTGCCAAGGGGAGTGCCCATACCCATGTGATTATGTCTCTTTTGGTGAAGGAGATGGAGGTGATGATGGATAGTCGCACATCGAGCGTAGGAGATCCTCCAATTTGCGGATAATGCCCTTGAGTGCAATGATATGCTCCTTCAACAAAATATTTTCACGTGTGAGATACTTGTTTTGTATACGAGCTAACTCAATCATTTTGAAAGCTTCGATCTCAGTTGGGGTAAGAAGATTGTGATCAAGTTGAAGGATGTCTTCTGCTACCGGAACTTGGTCCTTCATGGCCTTCTTAATCCCATCATCCTTGTTGATCTTTTCGGGTTCTTCTCTCTTCAGCTCTTCATTAGTCAAGCATCGTTGTCAAACATTGTTGGAGGAGGGGGACAACATGATGCCTGGCCTTGACAACCCTGGCAGAACACAGCTCGAAACGAAAATAGAGGATATTTGCGTGGTACGGTGGTCAAAACCTTCGAGAGATTATATAATGAATTTTTACCGATCAAAAGAAGTATCGTGCAAGAAAACGGAGTCCGGAGAGCACACGAGGTGTCCACGAGGCAGGGGGGGTGCACCCAAGGGGTAGGGCGCGCCCTCCACCCTCGTGGACGCCTCGTGTCCTTCCCGGACTACTTCTTATTTTCCTATTTTCTTAAATATTCCAAAACAGAGAAAAATTGCCATTAGAACTGTTTTGGAGTCGGTTTACTTACCGTACCACATACCTATTCCTTTTCGGAGTCTGGAACGTACTGGAAAGTGTCCCTTATGTATTCCTCCTGGGTTACAGTTTCAATAACATTAGTTTCTACATTTATAGGATTACCTGAGATATAATGTTTGATTCTTTGACCGTTCACCACCTTCGGATTTGTGCCTTCGAAGTTGTTGATTTTTATGGCACCGGAACGATAGACCTCCTCGATAACGTAAGGACCTTCCCATTTAGAGAGAAGTTTTCCTGCAAACAATCTTAAACGAGAGTTGAATAGCAACACATAATCACCTACATTAAACTCATGCTTTTGTATCCTTTTTTCATGCCATCTTTTAACTTTTTCTTTAAACAGTTTGACATTCTCATAGGCTTGGGTTCTCTATTCATCAAGTGAGCTAATGTCAAATAACCTCTTCTCACCGGCAAGTTTGAAATCATAATTGAGCTCTTTAATGGCCCAATATGCCTTATGTTCTAATTCAAGAGGTAAGTGACATGCTTTTCCATAAACCATTTTATACGGAGACACACCCATAGAATTTTTATATGCAGTTCTATAGGCCCATAGCGCATCATCAAGTTTCTTGGACCAATTCTTTCTAGATCTATTAACAGTCTTTTGCAAAATTAATTTGAGCTCTCTGTTACTCAATTCTACTTGACCACTAGACTACGGGTGATATGGTGATGCAATTATATGATTAACATCATACTTAGCATGCATTTTACGAAAAGCACCATGAATAAAATGTGAACCACCATCAGTCATTAAATATCTAAGGACTCCAAACCTCGGAAAAATAACTTCTTTAATCATCTTAATAGAGGTGTTATCACTACAACAAAACATATCAGTAGGCACACTTTTTGTAAGACGCTTTTATATTTGTCCCTATACTAGGAAGCATCTAGTATGTAGACATGCTTCTTGGGACGATTTATAGTACGTCACAAATCTTACTTTTTTGGGTATATCACGTTTATTAATTTTTAAATGTGTAAATAAGTAGAGAGGATTTTTAAGACGTTTTAGGATACATAAGAGTTTAACAATAAAATAATAAAACCAAATAAAAAAGGGGCAGAAAATGGAAATTACCTTGGCCCATCTCTGCCCACGAACGCAACAGAATCGCAACGCGTGCTCTCCTTCACCCTATCCCGCCGCCACGACCTTCCGCTGCCCATCTATGGCGCCGTCGGGTTGGCTCCTCCTGCAACCCTGTGCCGCGTAGTCCCCCTGCCAATCTCCACCGCGTCAGGCTGGCTTCTCCTGTACCCGTGCGCCGCCTAGGCGGGCTGGCATTTCCGCCCACTATGCCGCCGCCGGGCTGCCTCCTCCTGCATCCCTGCGCCGCCAAGATCTCCACCGCAGCTGGTCTTCCATCTACTGCCCCACAGCGCCCCCCTTGCCCCACTACATAGCAGCTTAATCCTACAAGCTGGTGGCCTCTCGTACCCTGTTGGATCAGGGCAAGGAGAAGGCGTCAGGGGCGCCACCGTCGGCAACACTGTACTTTAGTTGCAACGTCGCCGGTAGCTTCTCCACCAACACATAGCCCAGTTAGTGGTAATCAATCGATTCCCTTGCTTAATTCCAAAAATCATCATGTTTGGATTCCCTTGTTTAATTTCAGCAATCACCATGTTTGGATGTTCATGTTCATGTTTAATTTCAACAAGTTTAATTTCAGAAATCACCATGTTTGGATGTTCACATCTCAAATTAAGACAATCTATAGTTGATGTTCATGTTTGGATATGTTCGGTTTGCATCTCTGATACTAATGGTATTATGCAGCAGTCACTGGTTAATATTCTTTTTGATGTGTTAACTGGCATGTATACTCATGACAGGTTCATGACCATGCTATATACTGATGATATATTCTTAATGAAGTCTGCTAAAGTTAGTTTTGACCATATTTTCGAAGCTGACCCATATGTTCGGATGAACTGAACTAAGCTTTTCCTTTGACTGGTTTTGATCATTTTCTGGTTGTCCTGGTGAACATGGAGACACCTAAAATGCATTAACTAGATTCTGGAGTGAGCTCGCTGCCCTGCTCCTCAGTGGGAGACATACCATTCATCCAAAAGTATCAAGCATTGGACGTAAAGTGGATAACCTACTCGGTACTAAAACAATATGTAGCATGTATGAAGCTGAATTATCCTTATAACACTGAAGAACATAGTAACTTCCATAACGCAAGTGAAGCTGCAGTCTTGTAGGATTTTTGATAAAAAACTCGGCAACCGCCACTCACCTAAGTTGTGTTTTCAGCGCATCCCACCGCACATCTGTGAGGCAAGTGGTAGCATATCCTGAGAATCCCCTTTTCCGATGGTCTAAACACATGCAGCAACTGATTGACGTCTTATCAGATTCGTTACTGAGTCCAACTTGCAAATTGTCACCAAGGGAGTTTTGCTTGTCAGATAGATAATTTAACATCAGTGTTGTAGAATCATCGGATGAAACAGATTAGAGCATTGTGGTTTTGGTCCTTCGCAGGCGGCCAGTAGGAAATTCAGCATTCAGAACAATTCTGGCCGAAGTACAGGTGGAAGATTTTTGCTGGTGTGGTTCTTTGCATGCAGCTGCAATTTTAGTTATGGTTTTAGTAGTTTAGGAGCACATAGTCAGAATTCTTTATTATAGTTTATGGTTGCTGTCTTTTTTCCGTACTAATTCAGGGCACAACCAAAGTGTACTTGGTTGGTTATGTTACAAGACATTGGACCCGGATACAATATTTTTTATACTTTGCATGTGGTTTGTGAAGATTGTATGATAGCTGCATTGACAATATTTTAGGCTGCAAATATCTCTGCTAAAATGCTGTCTATGTTATGGTGAAGCCATGGGGAAGAACACACAGTTGAACATATGAGGGATTATTTTTGGAAGTCACTAGTATGCTTGCACAAGAAAGGAACGAACTTGAGGTAAGCCTATTTTATCTCTCATTGATTCTTCTTCTAACAAAAGGGGACACACTATCTGTCCTGAATATTCGAGTGGAAAGACTGGAAGCAACTATAAATTCTTCTGAGGATTTTGACAATTCTCGTAGTGGCATAATTTCAGAGAAGGATCAATTTGCTGAGAAATCACCAATTAAAGAGTTTGGTGATTACTGAAAAATCACCAAGTAACCCTACTTTCCTTGAAAAAATTCTGGGAATACATCAGGTCCAGGAACTTGTTTATTTTTTGCAAAGCTCTATATTGTTAATGCTCGTGCTATCTAATGTCCACGTTCTAATTCTCTCTAACTACTATTGCAGGTCAAGGAAATTAGGAATGGTACGGAGGCAAGGATTAGTTTCATGATTATTGAGAATCTTTTATTTGGCCATAACATACTGTGTAGATATGATCTGAAGGGTGCTCTTTTCTCACGATATGCTACTGATTCAACAAATCCCAAGAGTGTATGGTTGGATCAAAATTTTATTGAAGACATGCGTACAATGCCTATCTACATTAAAGGGAAAAACCAAAAACTTCATGGAACGTGCTCTTTGGAACTATACATCCTTTTTATGTGTAAGTATTCCTATTGCTGCAAATGGTTTTCATCGACTTCATATGCATTTGGGCGTATGCTTAGGATGTTAGCTTACAAGTTGCATCTCTTATGTTTCCAGAACATGAATTTCATGGATTACTGCATGTTAGTTGGAGTGGACAATCATAAGAAGGAACTTGTTTTTGGAATAAAGGATTACTTGAGGCAATATACCTGGGACAAACAACTGGAGTTGTGGGTGCAGACATAGCTTGATGTTTCCCAGAATCTATCTCCAACAGTAATCTCATCGAAGTTGTACAAATTAAGATTCAGGGCATTTACATCTCAGTACTTCAAATCAGTCCCATATGCTCGAGTTTTGAGGCATGATCGTTTGTAATGTTGGTATATGACTCTTGAAATCTTAAGTATGGTTCATGCTGCCATGGTCCTTGTCTTACTGGAAAATATGGCTTAATCCATGTTTAGCTGCCTACAACATCGGATTTGTCCAGCGTTAAGTTTCCTTCTGTTCATTTTGTGGTTTTTGTATCATTGTCCATATTGCTTCTCGGTTGTTGTACATAACATTAGCACTTAAGATACCCGCAAAAGGAAAATGAATGGTGATTGACATGCACATAACCGGAGATATGTTCTTTGTTGATGATCTAGCTGCCAAATTTTGAATTGAAAAGAAGTGTGCAAAGTTTGATGAAATCTTGGCACAAGGACAAGCATATGATGACTAGTATTCTGGGAAATTTTCAGCAAACTTGGAGTCATCTTTTGAGAGAATCGTCAATCCTTTTCAACCAAAATTTGGTCTCAAATTTGAACCGAAAAACAATTTGTCCAAAAAATTATGAAATTTTTACACAAGGACAACAATATGATGATCAGTAGCCTGGAAATTTTTCAATCGTTTTTGCCGAACCAATTAAAAATTAAAATTTACAAGCAAATGCAGCCCTATTTGGCCGAAAGTTGAACAGAAAAAGTGTGCAATGCTATTGGTTTCAAACTTGAGGGTTGTAAATCAATTGAGGGTGAAATTTGTCATCTAACGCGGTGCCCCATCGATCCGCAAACTGGTCCATTTGTCCATTTTCCTGCAAATTAATTGCAAACTATTGGGGCTTTGTAGGCATACAAACCACTACCACCTACGCATTCACCACCCTAGTCCCACACAAAACCTTCTCCGCACGAAACGGCTGCCGTGCATTCATGCTTGCCAGCGTCGCTCTAGAGCGGACATGACTCCATGGAATTGATGCTGGTTAGAGCGACGCGACATGACCGGATGAGCGGGCGGCACCGCTTCAATGCCGAGACGACGACCGAGAAGCCTACTCCGACTGCTACTGCCGCGTTGAAGCCGGTTTCCCATGGCTTTTCGTCCCTTTCGCATGGTCCGGTTGCGTCTATTTAAGCGGGGCTCCAGCGTCGTCCTCACCGCGTCGCATATGGACGTTGAGTCCATTCGTCAGATGGAGCGGTCGCTATGGGGCCGTGGTCCAGCATTTCCCTGGCCACTACCAGCACATGAAGGAGGATCCGCCCCCGTCGCCGTGCTAGCGCGCGCATGAAGAAGGAGCCGGCATCGCCGCCTCTCTACCGCGTGAAGATGGAGCCGCAGTCCTCCCACACAACCACGACGTTCAAAACGGACACCGCGTGAAGGACAAGCCACAACCTTCGCCGCCATGCAGCCGCTACAATAGAGCTACAAAGGCGTGATGGCCACATCGACCAGACGGCATTGCCACCTCCCTGCGCCTTGCGCGGCAAGGCCGTCAAGGAAGAGGTGCCATCAGCGATCGTGATGGTGCGAGACCGCCTCCTCCACTACCTCGGTGGCTGCAGTGACCATGACTCGTCATTGCCGCGGCTCATTGTGTTGACCAAGGACAGTGGCGGATTCAGGCCCCAGGCAGCCTGGGCGGCAGCCTGGGGCGTGAGGCCCATCTCCTTTAATGATTGTAGCACTATAGTTCTACATTCAACGAAGGATCCCTGGGGCCTGGCCCAGTTCACTTGGGCTTGGGGCCATGCCCATTCCTGGGTTCACCACTGGCTGAGGAGCAGGCGGCCAGGGAGGCAGGAGCGGCGCAACGTGCCGCGTGGCTTCGTGTCCGCCAAGTCCGAAGAGGCACCAACCTGGTTCCGCACGGACCCGACCTCGCGGAGGCCTGGGCCGGCGACCGATTGCTCACCGCTATGAAGGCGGAAACGGAGCAGCTCCTTCGCGAGCACTAGATGGCAGCCCGACGTGGCTTTGCGCCTGTACGCCCTTCTGTCGCTAGAAGGATTACTCTGACGACGACGACATAGTGGCGACGGAGGTGCGGCCGGCCAGGACGGCCGCGTGTACGAGGTCATCGTCCTCTGCAAGCTATGTAGGTCTTTTTAGGTTTTAGTTGAACATATGAGATGTCTATTTTATGTAAATTAAGTCCGAACTTAAATCAATTTCGTCTATTTTTTATAAATCCACTATGAAATGTATGCGGGTATAGCTGAATGACCAGATACCGTGTCGCCGAAAAATAATGTAACACCGGGGCCCAAAAGAAAGAAGCAAAAGAAAACTCAACTAAACAAAAACACACAACAACAATCAATTCACACACAAACAATGTCACATATTACTGCTAGTCACACAATATGCATGCCTACTTAAGCACACAAATCTCGCGGGATCTCCGGCTCTACGATCTAGCATGCTGTGACGTTGTGCACGAGGACGAATAAATGTGTGGAAAAATTGATGTAAACAGCGTTACACCAAGTGCTAGCTTAGCCAGGTAGCAACCTGGACTAGCTCAGAGGCGAGGACGCACTCGGTAATCATGTAGCGTAACACGAAGGTCGCAACCACATTATTATCAAGCGGACGGAAAAAGATCTGTACTCGTCAAAGAAATAGGATAGCGGGGAAAAACTGAGGCTGCTGACATTGCCCTTTCTTTATAACTACGATCATTAAGGGTTGCCAAAATGATAAGAAAAAGGACGATCCGTGATAGAAGCATGTCTACCACCGAAACAAACGGTGGGGCTGAAGGAAATAATTCGGCGCGATACCCGAGCATCATTTTTACAAACCGTGTCCGGATCACTTGGCATCACTCTGCTGGGACAGAAATGGCACAAAACACCGAAGAATGAGCAAGAAAAGAAAACTGGAGAAATGCAAAGGCTGAGCTGTAGTGGATCCGGACCGATGCCATCTACACTCACCAGATTAAACCGTTAGTAACAAAATAATAAGGCTACATGCATGCTATGCAACAAACAAATGCAGCAACCAAATGCGACAAACAAGACCACCTCTAAACTACCGATTTCTACCGCTCGCGCTAACTAGGGCGTCCTATAGCCAGACCTGCTCTGATACCAAGCCTGTGGCACCCCGGCTCATAGAAACCGGAACGCCCCGTATTCCAGCCCAGAGATCGAGGAGAAGTCTCTGGAATACGGCACCGCTTGACATAGAACAAATCAGCTCTTATTACAAGAATAATAATTACACGGGTCTGATGTTACAATGATCACATCAGCATGGCGACACTACGACTGCGATACTACACTTGCTCTATGCTAGCAGCGCAACATCTCGTAGCAGCGGAAAACTTCTAGCAGCGGAACAACGACGAAGGTGGTGAACTCCACTCCGCAGGAACCCTGGCTGGGACACGATCTAGCTCGCACGAACGGAAACCACGACAAGCAATCACGGCATCACCTGCAATCTGGCATGACACGCCAGGTCAGTACATTGAATGTACTTGCACGCTCACAACAACCATAAACATCAAGGCAAGACAATAACATAGCATTAACAGGTTAATTATTTAGCAACTACCATGATGAAGCAACTAATAAACATGAGATGAACTAATAAAATGTTGATAAATCACCATCTCAGATCTTCATAACCATATCTCTCTTGGCTAACCGGCCAAGCAAAATACCATCTTGATCACCTCGTGATCAAAACCAAACGGTGATCTTTCCGGCGATCACTACCATGACCAACACTTGGTCTCAAACTGTGATCTTTCCGGCGATCACTACCATGACCAACACTTGGTCTCCAACATCATCATCAACATCCTGCCAAACTGTTACTACTCACAATATATCAACATATAAGTCACCTATAAGTCATTCCGCCATGTGAGTGTTGATCGAACGGTGGGAACCTAATACGAACCCATGCCCATGACCGAGAACGCGGCTATCGATAGATTAAATACACTCTGCAGAGGTAGCACACTGTACCCACGCCACAGAAACCATGGCCTCGCACTCCCATTCGGGTGGACCAACGGCGTTCCGACAAAACCGATCTACTGCCATGACACTCTCCCGGCCACTCCGACCCAAATCCCCAACGGGTTGGTCCTGGGTGGCCCCGTGTCTACCAAAGACACCCCGACCACCGCCGTGGTCAAAACACTCCCACTCGGTAACACTCCCACACAGGGACACGCTCGCAAAATCCAACTCGGGCACAAGGTTATGTCCGCCTACCTGATCAGAGTAAGCACGCCCATAACCTTCCCTTGTGGGAGGCACCGGCGAGATGCACGATAATAGACCTAGTTAGGACCTTCCCATAAAGGTAAGCGTGGTTGCACTCGAAAAAGCCCAGTTCGGCAGCACCTGACCAACTTAATGACAGAATTTATCCCCAAAAATATAACTGTGCTAACTGATACTCCAATATCAACTATCAAACTATAATCCAAGTCATAGCAATATCCAACAAATAATCCAAGCATAACATCATCATCTCAAAATACTCCAAGGGTAGCACAATACTACTATCATGATGGATCCGAAAACAATAATCCTACTACTCCAATAGCAAGAATAAAGCTATTCGGCTAAGATCCACAAGTAAACATCATCTTCGAAAATAATACTCCAAGCAACAGAACATCAACTAGCATCATGAAAGTAATCATACTAACCACTAATAATCCAAAGGCAGCATGATATCCAAAGTAATACTCCAAAATATAATAACAGGTATCATCATGAAAATAATCATACTAACCATTAATAATCCAAAGGCAGCATGACATCCAAAGTAATACTCCAAAAATATCATATCCAACACCACCATGAAAATAATCATAACATAAGCCACTAATAATCCAATGGCAACATGTCATCCACATAATCATCAAAATATTAATCCTAGAACTCCAAGCAATATCATGACAATGTCAAGATCAAACAATACCGAGAAATTGCCATGCACAAAGTCATGTAGCTAAAGCAATATTTTAAACAAGTTCAAAAAATTTAAACCATGTCACTGCATTGCAATCACGCAAATGGAGGGTGTGGCTTGCCTGGGGTGGAAGAAATCACCGGGAGAAAGTGCGAGAAACTCGCGGAAAGGATCGCCGGAAAACGTACTCCCTCGGAGGGGGCTGAATAAGGGCAGGGGCAAAATGGTCATTTTCAGAATGTCAAAACATGGTGAAAATGGTTCCATCAGAACGGGCTCGACGAAACGAAGAAGTGGGCTTTGGAATCACCTGATTTGGAGTTGTGGTTAAAATGATATGAGGTGTTTTCTGCCAGGGACCCATCTATAATGAAAAACTTCAAAATCTGGGCCTGGACAGAAAAACAGAAAGCGCCTTCGGATTGAATACATTTTCTGTAAAAGAAAACGCCTTTTCAGCCGCAGTAGAGAGGAATACGCTTTCCAGAAGGGAAAACGTACTTTAGATAAAAGAAAGGAAGAATACGCTTTCCTTGGGAAGAAGACGTACTATAGGAAATGCGTTTCCACTTAACCACGTGGACAGTGGCGGGGCGGGCGTGGATCGCTGACGTGCGGGTCCCGCGGGGCGGGACCCGTCACTTATCCACGTTGGCACCTGGGGTGAACGCGGGGCCGGCTCCGGTGTGGCTGACTGGTGGGGCCCGCCTTATCCACTCCCTCTCTCTCTCCTGGCTCCTTTTCTTCTTCGCGCGTGCCCGACGGAGCAGAGCAGGGGCGCGGCTCCGGCGATGAGCCCCGGCGACTCCGGCCACCGTTGCCGCCGCTCCGGGCACCGATGAGCTCGGGGAAGAGTGTCGCGTCCATCTAGGCTGGACACAGATGCCGAGGAGTACCGGAGCGACGAGGACATGGACTCTGGCAGAGATGGCTTCGGGTGGGATTGGGGGCATCGTGGCCAGGGTGGCTCCGACGAGGGGGCGAGGGCATGGGGACGATCCCGGAGTGAGGGGGTCTCACTGGTGGTGGAAGAAAGATGAGGGAGGGCTCGGGTGACCGGAATTTAGGCGCACCCAAACGGCGGTCATGGCGGCGATGGTGGAGCAGGAGAGCTCCAGAGGCTCGGGCGAGGGGCTGGGGAGGACTAGGGAGTGAGGTGAGGAGCTTGGGATGCTCGGGAGGCCGCGGGGATGGCTATATATAGCCGCGGGCGAGGATGCCGAGCTGGCACTGCCAGAGCAGCGTCCCGCCCCATGGACACGACGCCCTCGCTTCATGAGCTCATGGGTAGGAGACAAGGGAGGTGCAGTGGTGGTCTCAAGGGGCAGAGACGACCAAGGGAGCGCACAGAGAAGGATCCGAACGCCATTAATGCCTTGTTGGTACTGTGCTCCCATGGGCGTTCGGCGGCGAGCGTCGGTGAGCAAGCGGACGGAGGGGGAGAGGGGTCCAGGGCAACAGCGACGACGAGATGCAGCCACTGGACATGCTTACGCGCGCGAAGATGACGAGAGGAGGTGGGGCCCGAGCACAAACGACGTTCTGGCCGCGCACACTGCATGCCAAAGCGGTGGTCACCACCAGTACTGGCATGTTTGGGAGGCAAACAGCTGGCAAATGATGTCTAGGGGTTGGTCCTTCCTGGGGAGGTTGCAACCGAGGTGGCAGATCGGTGAAAGCTGCTCTGGTTAAAAAGGTAAGCAACCTCTGAAGTTTACTGCAGTAAACTTGATCAACTAAGTGTGATCAACAGAGAGATGATATGGGTCAAATGTTATGTCTAGGGTGTTTAGGCTAGGAAGTACTACAGTCCTGGGGAGTTTGGTGGGATTTGGACCAATAATTAATATAGTTGCTTTACAACTAAGTAATCTGGTCCAGAATGAAGATCATGATGATACTCTCAAATGGAGAAGCCACTTGATCTGAAGTTTGGCAAAGCTTCATGATTTTATCATATAAAGATGTTGTATAAGTTTCATACCAATTGGATTCACCAAAATGGTACCTGCTTCACAAACATCCTTGCTGACCAGAAACTTGCAAAAATTCTAGAGGAAGAATGGCTTGATGAACAATGCCCAAAATGGTTGGAGGTAGGTTACATGGATAATAGAAGGCCTATAAAAATTGGCAGCCATAATGGAGCAAGATAAAATATACTTGCTTCACAAACTGAAATTTTGTGCAGAATCAAAGAATTGAAGGTGAGCTCACATGGAGGCATGGCATGAGCTCTACTTTGGTGGAGGGCTATGATATGATGATCTGAGGGATCATGAAAAATGGCAACTCATTTAGATATGCCTAGCTTGTACTTCCTTCACAACCAGTTCCCTCAGACAGGAACTTTGGAAAATCATAATTAAATAATTAATAGGCAAAAGAGGTTGCACTTTGGCATGTTGCAATGATATGGACAGGAAAAGGTTTCCAAGGAGTCCGAGGTCAATTGGGCAAAGAAAAATGGCACTTGCTTCACATTCTGCCATTCAGGACAGAATAGGAAATGAATTATTTGAGCAAGATGATAAAGATGACAAATGAAATATTTTGCCATATTTGAGAAAGATATGACCCAAAAAAATTATGAGAATTATTTGGGAATTTTAGGAGTGATGGAAATGAAGGTTGCTTCAAAACCTAGGCAGACATGGTTATTCCTTTAATAGAAAAAGGAATATTCCTGAGAAAAAGAAATTAGGTTTGGTCAAGCAGTGGAGTGACATGATCTTGGCAAGGTTTTGAGAAGGATGAGTCACTAGGGAAGGAAAAACAGGATGATTTCCCAGGTGACAAGGCCACAGAACCACTCCAAAAAAAAAAACAGAGCAAAAACCAATAAATCAAAAAGAAAAAGAAAAGGGCCAAAATCCAGGTTGTCACAACTCTTACCCCCTTAAAGAAATTTCGTCCTCGAGATTTAGTTGCTCTGGGATTAAGTATGACTTGAGGATATCGTTTCCAACTCGGATATCCTTTTTCCTTTATTTATTGTTCCCCCAAGAATTTCAGATGATCAACTTACCTTGCTTTGGGGTGGCTTGCTTCACCTTTCCCCAAATTTTGATGGGTCTTTGCTCATATACCAAATCCTTTTGCTGACGTTGATTTTCTCGTATCTGCGGTGATGTCCGACGGATCTGATCATAAATTTCCTTTTGGTCATGAAAACCTTTTTATTTCTGTCATGGGGTTGCTGTAAATAAATGCAAGCCTTCTGGGTTCAATAAATACTTAGAATTACTCATGGCCATCTTCTGACGGGATCTGACTGCTCATAGGTGGTACTGATTCATCTTGATTTATTTCCTTTGGCTCTTGCATGTGGCATACACCAGAGATTTGACTGCCTTCTGTCGTGAGCAATATAACGGTGTATGGAGTTATAGCTATGCCATACCTCAAATATTTATATCTTGAGACTTTGCCCAACAGGGGCTGACGGACAAATGCTTTCCCTGACAGACTGACCGGGTACTTGATTTCGTCGGCGAGTATACCGGGCCTGAGCTGATTATTTGGCTTTTGACTTTCTCATTTTGTCGGTATACCCATTTTTACTAATACGTTGTGATATGTTTTAGCATTGCCGCTGAGGTCAAACTGTTGAGGTTGCAAAGGAATCTTGGAGCTGACAGAACAGACTTGGATATTCCACACTAACCATGTCAAGCGGGTCAGCGGGATATGAAAATCCTTGTAAATAGAGTAGGCTGCTGAAAATGTATGTCTTTATGGATCCATATGGAATTATGGCCTCCAACGGACTTGGGGTATCCGGACCCTGATGGTCGTGCAAAATACATCATACCTTTGTTTTCAGTCTCACCCTTTAACGGTCATGATTTTCTTTGTCAGGATACCTTGTTGAAATAACTTGGCCACACATGTCCTTGATGCTTCGTATGACCATGGGTGTGGTTAATATTTTTGACATTATCCCTTATGCTTGTTTTTCTGACTTGTGTCCGCACATATATGACACTAGAGGGTGACGCGCGCTTTGCTGCGCCATTCTTCACTCATGGATTAGGTCTTATATTTTTATTTCGTACGGAGTCTTTTATGGCGAGCTAGCTCGCTACGTGCATGTTAATCTGAATAATAATTGTTGAATGTAAAATTTGTCTCAATAAATTGAGCTCATTTTTTTGCTCATTGTCAACTGGATGGAAAACTGAGAATGGAAGAACGTGAGTAGTAAATTTATAATAATAGAAACTTTAGAGGTAGAGTCTAACTTAACCTCCAATGCCCGGAGCGAGGCTTGCTCTCTCTTTCTAGGGAGCTTCCATGGTGTGCCAATAACTTCATTATCTAGAAATAACATAGCTTTGTGATAACAAACAAAATATTCATTTAGCTTTTTGCCAAACTACAAAATGATTAGAAACAATTGTCCTTAATAACAATATGTTACAAAGACATCTTGCAGTTAGAATGACCTATGGATCATAATAATCCCAGCAACTTTCACAGGTGATTAAATAGGGGAGGGAATGAAACAATTGATGGTTTTGAGAATCTCAAGGTTCTTGTTTTCACCTCTTTGAGAGCCAAAGCTTTGAGGTCAGGAGTTTAGCTGATCACGTTCCAGTTTGATTTAATACATTGAAATTCCTAGCACACAGAAGAAAATCCCAGCAAAAACAATGGAGATACCAACACTTCTGCAGACCCAGCAAACAACAACCTAGCTTGCATAACAGAGATGTCAACGCTTCTACAGATCTATCAAACAACAACCTAGCTTACAAGGGAAAATCACAGTGGAAATGATGAAGATGCCAATGCTAAAACAGAATTAATACGGTTTCACGGCTTGTTAATTTTGAAATCAACTTACAAGAACCCGGAGAATTTCGCTTTGATTCGCAATGTGCCTTAGGTCCAATTGTTGTTATTAGGCATGGATAATATGTTTCTTCTTTGCAAAAAAAACAACGACAACAACATTAGGCTTTTTAAAGCTTTCGTTTCTGTGAAGAATTGTTTAGCCAAGGCACCTCACAACAAAGAGAGAATTTACATGCTAAATCATCTTGTGCTCCAAACTACCAGAGTGCACAAGACTAAAGTAACCTAATCTAACAAAAACATGTATCAAGTAAGAGAGTTGAAAACCTTGAGAATTGTTGGCTAGATTAAAAGGAGGGGCCATAGCTTCTACGCTAAAATTAGCCAAGCTTGTTGGAGTCAAGATGAAGTATCTCATGGTTCTGATTTTAAGCCCAAATTCTAAGACACATCTATATTTCATTTTCTAGGTATTAATTCAAACTATGAGATTATAAAGAATCTACCATCTATAACAGAGAAAACTCGGGGTTTTGTTGCAGTATAAATTGTTGGAGTAGCGATCTATTTGCCTCTAGCCCCATTTGAATACATATTATACACGCTTGCAGACTATTCTGTTGCAGAGTGCGTACTCACCTGGTGATGTCCAAAACTATATAGTTACAAGTCATATCATCACCTTGCTGTAAAAACAAACCTTGGTTATTTTCTTAATCATGTCTAACAAACTACATGTGTTCAGAAGACCTGACCTTTGCTTGCAAGTTCAGAAACAGCAAAAGTGCATTCGCTTGCAAGTTCAGAAACAGCAAAAGTGCACATATCTTGTTACTCTAAGTTGACAACAGAATTAAAGTCAGGATGCGTTTGGATCTTGCCAACATTGGCCCTGCCAACCATCGGCACGCCAATTTTTTGGCTGACAAATTGGCCACCAGCGCCATGCCAACAAATCGGCCACAAACTGAACAGGAGTGGCTGCTGGGCCAGGGGCAAGCCAATTTATTGGAGCCCATCCAAATGGACACCAGCGTTTCAATCAACTCCAAGATTTTGGTTGGGCAGATGACGGCATCGATCCAAACACATCCTCAGTTCCGGGGAAACTTTTCAAATTAAAACACCAAGGAAATCTTTGTGTCAAAAGATTTTTTTTACCAATTATCCATGATAATTACTGGAGCTCACACACTTACACACACACACACACACACACACACACACACACACACACACACACACACACACACACACACACACACAATGGTTTCAACTTCTTTGAACCTATCCCAAATAAGATAATCGAGGTAATTTGGCCGACATACTGCTATGTGATTTTGATTTTCTATTGTTGAAAAAAAAAACAGTGGCTCAAAACTATAATATTTGGATTGGAGCATAAATTTGATTTCTGTGTGAGTGGGTGGGTGGGGAGCTGGCAGCGGGAAGCGAGGAGAAACAGAAGCTGAAGTTGCAAATCGACCTGAAGGCGTCATCGCCGGGGGCAGAACGCCATAACACAACCATCCCCGGCCTACTGGAACATGGAGTACACGTCCGTCGAGGAAGATACCTAGGCCACGATAGCCTTGCAGGCATCCTTCGCCATCGCCGCCTTGATGTTTGGCGGGGCTGTCGATGTAGCGGGCGCCTTCGCAGCTGCCTTAACCCCATCACAGCCCTAATCAACACCGTGCCCTCACCTCCTCCTCATCTCGACCATAACGCCACATGACAGAGAAAATGCTAGAAGAAGCCACACGTGTTACCGATAGATAGGCCGAGCCTGCCAGCAAATAGCGGGTGCACACTGACAGTATGGTCTCACGCGACCCTCGAAGCCCCGATCGACCACAAAGCTCCATTTGAAGAGAGCTTAGTATCTGTACCAGTGACTATTTTTTATCAAGATGAATTGATATATCATGATTGCAACTTCAGATCACAATGGTTAATCACAGCTGATCAATTCTACATCAGCGAAGACAAAAGTAGTGATTCCAGCAAACATGGAAGTATGAAGTATTACCAGAAACAATAGCAGCAAGAAGCACTTTCAAGGAGATAACATTTTGGTAAGGACTTCACTACCATAGAGTATGTTCTTCTGTACAAAGGTATCAGTTTGAGAGAAAATTCGCATTAGTTCAGAACTTCCTATCTATGGCTAGGTAGGTCTCTCTTAATTTCAGATGACCATAGTGTGACATGCTTATGAACTTCTTAACTATGCCATGTTCTTGAAAATATTTTCATGTGAACTTTCCATATACAAATATAAGTATCCCAGTATGCATTCAGAGTTGCATTTGCAACACGGCCCAAACACATAATTGTTGAGTATAATAAAAGAAGAGAAGACCAACCTTGCGTCCATCGCTGCGTGTGCCTCCTTGCGCAAAGTCAGGAGCCAGATCTCCGAGGGGTCCCGAGACCAACAGAGCACCTTGGAGACGGTGTGGTCGGCCTTCATCGCCTGAATGCCGTCGGCGACGACATGCCCTCCTCCTCCCAGGGGTGAGCCAGTTCTGGCTCTCCAACCGGGTGTCATCCTCCATGACCACCCCCTCCCCTTCGAAGATCGCGTCGAGCCACCTGCAACCCATGCGCTCGAGCTGCAGCGACGAATTGTGCAGGCTAGGGTTGTCCGCCCTGTTCCGCGGAGGCCACGTCAGCGTCACACTGATGGCATCGCCGCCGCCCCCGGGATCCTCCGGTTCTCCCTCCTGTAGGGACTCAACCCCGACTACCAGCGCCCTGACCGGCCAGTCCGCGAGCTCCCACGTCGGCCTCGCCACCCAGGCCATCATCCATCGTCCCACGAAAGCCGTTCCGAGGGGCAGAAACGGACGACGTGAAGAGTGCAGCAAAGCCGGCCGGTGGGCGATGAAGGAGGTGTTGAACTGCTGATCCTACCGACCACCATCGTGGTTGCCGGATACGGCCGCCCCGCCCACCTACGGACCGATCAAGAAGAAGATGGATCAAGGAGCACGGGAGAGATTGGCTAGGAGGGATACGCGGGGAGCGAGGACGCAGAGGAGGGGCGGCGGCGGCGGCGAAGATATTTCTTGAGCTGGGGACAGCAGAAGAGGAGAGGTCGGCGCCGGTAATTTTGGTGGAAGAGGAAAAGGGGAAGTATACATGAGCATGATGTTCGAGAGGTTTGACCGTCGGTTGCTTAGACTGACAACCGGGACCCGCTCGTCCCACAAACCCCCGATTCACCAGGGAGCTTTATTTCGTGGGAGCTTAGTAACTAGAGAGATATGCTCGGGGTTTGTATATGTACGGAGCTCATTGCTTTCTTAGGTATATCTGCTGGATCAGTGCCGTATCCCGTATAAGTGATCGATCTGACTCGGGATACATGCATACCAATCATATGCAACTGAATAACATATTATTGTGGTAGGCATATGTTTTGACTGAATTGTTCCTCTCACAAAATTATTGCAAATCTGATCTTTGAGATGTACTGCCATATACTGCCAACTCATCATAGTGGGCACATCCTGTGGCTTTCTGGAGGGGAATCTGAGGGTGTGCTCCCCCGCTGCCCCCGCTCCCCCGCTCCCCCCGCTCCCAACCACGGCGACGCCACGCCCGCACGCCATTGCTCCCCCCGCAGATCTCGCTGCGCTGCCCCCCTGCTATGCCTCCCCGACGCCGCAGGCCTGCGCCGGCGGCAGGAGACGCTCCCCCTCCCCCTTCCCCTTCCCCCACCCACTTTCCCCCCCAAGGACAGAGGCTCTCGCGAAATGGTGAGACCGATCTCACCTATTCCGCAGTCGCGCCATGGCGTTGGGGAGTCGGGATTGACGGAAGGCGATGAGGATCCGAGATGCCACCGCATCGTGGATCTGGCGGGTTCGAGTGGAAGGCGGCGATCAAAGCGGTGGCGGCGGCGAGATCCAGCTGCTGTGGCGGCGGCGCGCTATGCCGAATCATGTCGGCTGCGAGCAGAGGAGGAGCAGAGATTGCTAGCGAAGAGAATATTCGACGAGGCCACGCTGGCGGAGAGGCAGAGGATGCCTGCATTTCCGCAATCTCAATCGGAGGAATTCGTGAAGTGGGCGAGGGCAGAGGCGAAATCTGAAGATCCTCGCAGAGCTCTGAGGTGGGAGAGCATGCTCGGAGTGATTCCCAGGTCGCCGCCACAGGATGTCTCTTCGTGGCGTGTCGCCGATCCAAATCGAGCTCGGATAGAGCTCGTCTTTAACGCCTCCGGTTCCCCTACGGCGGCAAGAGCAACTGGGTGGCCGAATAGCCAGCCTCGCCGCCTCCGATGACATTCAGATCCCGAGAAGCGGGCGTTGACGAGAGTGGCTGCCGGAGGGCCTGCAGTCGGCCGAGCTGGTGGCGGACCCAGCCTTCCCCGACCCCATCACTTTTGCAAGGAAAGTGGTTGTGCCTCCTCAAAAGGCGCTTCCCCACCCCGATCTGCATCAGGGTCCGGGACGGGGGCGTCCTAGGGTTCGTCCTGGCCAGAGCAGATCCAATTTGTTTTGGGTGAGGAGAGATAAATTCATCTCTGGAGACTTCTCTGCTGCCGATTGCCACCCGGTTGGAGATTCGGATCGCTGCTTGCCCGAAACTATTCTCCTTCTCCAGAGATTTCTGGGCAAAAAATTCAGGTAAGATCCCGTTCGCTTCGATTGTCAAGATGGCTGGCGGTGGTCGCGATGACAACAATCGGGGAGGAAGATATGGCTCGGGGAGGGGCCGGAATGGCCGCCTCCTACCCCACGCCCGGCTGGGCGGGAGGGCTGCTCCCCGCCACCGGTGCCGCCAAAGACCCAGCTGCCCATGCTGCCGCAGATGTCGATTTTCGCCAAGACTCCCTTGTTTCCAGTAGGCTCAGCCCAAGCCATGATGCGAGGGGGACAGTTGTATGGATACCGGGGGTTGAATCCATAGCGCAGCAGATGCATGATGGGCTAACCAGCAGCAGTTCCCTTTCCAATATTTGCCTCCTCCGCATGTTTTTCCTCAACAATACGGCCCTCAGATGCAACAATCTCAGTTTGGGGGGGAGTGGATCATCTGCTGGAGGAAGTTCACAGGTCAGTCAGTCGGATTCTAGCAAAAGCAAAAAGAAGAAAAGCCAGAAGTACAAGCAGACAGCTGCTACTGCTAACAGTGACGATGCCTCCTTCAATGTGGACCCTAAGTTCATCGGGGCGATCTGTTACAACTGCGGGCTACCTGGACACTTTGTGGGTATGTGTTCAATCCCTAAAGTCTGTTTCATTTGCAAGACTCCTGGTCATCACATGGATGCTTGCCCCACTTGGTACAAGCCATACCCTGCTGCAATGTATTGGGGAAATGCCAATAATGGCTTAGGATTTTTTCATATTGAAACTGGTGATAAGGAGGATTGTGAATGGCTCAACTTTGGAAATGTGGGTTTGGTTTTAATAGAAAAAGGGGAGATCTCTGAGAAGGAGCTGGGGTCGTGTTTCTCTGATATGTGGAAAACCAACTGGCCCTGGCAGATCAGAAAATATGATGAGAAAAAATTCATTGTCAGGTTCCCTCCCAATAAGAAGATCAAAGACCTGGTGGAGTACCCTTCCATCAACCTGAAAAAGGAAGGTGTAACTATCTCTTTTAGTGATTGGAATGGATAAATGCCAGCATATGGCATCCTAGAGGAGACTTGGATAGTGATAGAAGGCCTACCTCCAAAGTGGATCTCTTGGTACATAATATCGCAGATATCTACCATACTGGGGGTTCTTGTTAATGTTGATTGGCATACCATCTTCAGGAGCTTCTATGAGAAGGTAAGGATTCAGGTGGCTGTTAGAGACCCTGGCAAAATTCCCAGAGACAGGATGGTGGAAATCAACCATGAGCTCTACCTACTGCGATTTTCGGTGGAAGCTGAGGCAGATAGTGGTCAGGGGCCAGATATTCCTCTAGGACCTGATGATAACAACCCTTCTCAGAACAGGCACACCGAGGATGGGTTTGATTCTAGTGAAGATGATTTACTTGGAGAAAATATGGATACTGGGAACAATAATGCTAACAGCAATACTGGCAAAAGCAAACAGCAGCACGCTGGGTCTGGAACTGGGGGCACCAAGAACATTTAAAAGTGCTCCACCCCTGCTCCTAGAACCAATGAAGTTAATGCAGGCCCTTCCATCTGTCTGGGTGCTCCGATGACCAAAAGCTACCTTGAGGTAGTGAAGAAAAATCTTAATGATTGCGTAGGCTCACCCCTCCTTAGCAAGTTTGAAGAAGCTACTGATATCCCTCAGAAGCACACCAATACTTTGCAAATGTGGGGCCCTGTGGTGGCATCTAGAGTTAGCACCAGAAACAAGAGGGATGATAGGCCTGCCCTTCAAAAAGCTCAGGAACTGAAACAAATCAAAAACTTGGAAAGACCTACTGTGCAAAAGGTACATATAACTCCTTTGCTTGCTTAGATGATGACTTTCTTATTAAAACTGCAGAGTGCTCGGGTATTAATCTGGGTGATAGCAGTGATAATATTAAAGAGAACATCTGTGCTATTAAGCAGTTTGAGTTTGATAGACTTGATAAATTCAACTCTGACAATCCTGAAGTTTTTCTCCCTGCTAGTATTGATATTACTGGAGAGGAGTTTAGTTTTTCTGATGATAATCTAGGGAGTAATGCTGGGTCAGAGGAAGGGGCACATATGAATGTGTTCCCTACCTCAGATTCCCCCTGGGTTGAAGTCAACCGAAAACCTGGCTCCTGTAGGGGGAGAAGAAAAATTGATTTTGTTATTAAATGATAGGTTGCTTTTGGAATATCAGAGGGCTGAATGGCCCCATCAAAATTGATAAGCTTAAAGAGCTCATTAGAGCAATAGCCTTGATTTTGTTTGCATTTCTGAGACTAAGAAAGAAGAATTCACTCTTCTTCAGATTGAATCCTTTGACCCCAGATCCACTTTTCAGTGGAAATGGCTCCCTGCTAATAACACTGCGGGAGGGATCCTAGTTGAGTGTAAGGTGGATATGTTTGAAATGATTCAGTGTGATCTACTTAATTTCAGCATCTCTTGTTTGGTCAAAAACAAACAAGACAACTCCGTTTGGAGGCTGGTTGCAGTATATGGCACTGCCTATGAGCAGTTCAAGGCAGACTTTATAAATGAACTTCACTCTCTATTTTCTAGCTGGTCAGGACCTTCCTTAATTGGAGGTGAGTTCAATCTAATTAGAGAGGCCAGTGATAAAAACACTGGTGTTATTAATCAACACTGGGCTGATCTCTTTAATGACTGGATCAATAGTTTTGGCCTGCTGGAGCTTAAGATAAATGGGAGGAAATTCACTTGGGGTAATAACCAGGACAATCTAATTCTGGCTACCTTGGATAGAGTGTTCATGACCACTGACTGGGCTTCTACTTTCCCTGGTGTTAACCTTAAAGCACTACCTAGACTTGGGAGTGATCATACTCCTCTAATTATTAATACTTGTGCCTTACATATCCCTAGAGACAAGCATTTCAGATTTGAAAAGTGGTGCTTAGAAGTAGATGGTTTTAGAGATGTCGCTCATAAAGCTCGACGCCAAATGCCCTTACAATAAGGCCATAGATGTCCGCAGTTCAAGATTAGAAACTCGGAAAAGCCATCAAAGGTTGGATGGCTAATTATGAGGCTGAGCAAAACAGGAAAAAACAAACCTTGGTGGCTGAGTACAATTGTCTGGATATTTTTTCTGAATCCAACCCTCCTTCCCCTAATACTAACAGGAGAATGAAAAAAATTGCAGGGGACCTAGAAGACATCTGGAGAAAGGAAGAAATCAAGGCCAGACAGAGATCCAGGGAGAGAGACATTCTGGAAGGGGACTTGAATGCTGGATATTTCAAAGCTGTAGCTAATCAGAAAAGGAGGAGGAAGCAGATCATGGCGCTGGAAGGTAATGAAGGTATCGTGACTGATCCTGAAGATATAATGAACATTGCTGTGAACTTCTACAAAACTCTTTTTCGCTACCAAGATAAAATCAACATTAACCTGAAAAATGATTTTTGGGGAGATGGAGAGAGGGTGACTGATGCACATAATTGCATTTTGGATACCCCCTTCTCTGAAAAAGAGATAAAGGAGGCTGTATTTGGCTCATATGTCAAGGAGCTCTGGCCGGATGGCTTTTCTTTTTATTTTATCAACAGTTTTGGGACCTTATTAAAGGTGATCTATTTGCTTTATTTGATGCTTGGGAGAAAGGGGAACTAGACTTATATAGACTCAATTTCTCCTTGCTTACTCTAGTTCCTAAAGAGGTGATGCAACTAGGATGGAGAAGTTTAGGCCTCTTGCTATGATTAATTGTAGCTTTAAGATCTTTGCTAAGTGTGCCGCTAATAAATTTGGCCCTATCTGCAATGATCTGATTTACGTTAATCGACAACCTTTATAAAAGGCAGGTATATAGCTGAGAGCATTATTGCAGCCCATGAAATTATTCACTCGGTGCACTCCGAAGAAGCGATCTGGTTTTGTATTTAAACTAGACTGCGAAAAAGCATACGACATGATTAACAGAGAGTTCCTGATTGACATGATGTATAAGAGAGGCTTTAGTTCTAACTGGATGAGGAAAGTTAAATCTCTCTTATACAAAGGTTCTATTGGGGTCACTGTTAATAATAAGAATAGTGATTTTTTTTATTGCGGGCAAAGGAGTGAGGCAAGGGGACCCATATTCCCCTTTGCTTTTTAATCTAGTAGCTGATGTGTTTACTAAAATTCTTATTAAAGCCTCCAGAAACAATATCCTGGAAGGCCTCTTCCCTAGTTCCAATCCTGCTGGCATCATTAGTATGCAATATGCGGATGACACTTTACTTTTTCTCAGCAATAATAAATCCCATGCGAAAAACTTTAAGTGGTTACTTTCCTGTTTTGAACAGCTATCTGGCATGCGGATTAATTTTCATAAATGTGACCTGGTTCCCATTAATATCAATGAGGATGATGCAAATATCTTTGCACAAATACTTGGTTGCAAATTGAGTGAGTTTCCTATTAAATATTTAGGTGCTCCTCTTCATCATAGAAAGCTTAAAAAAAGTGAACTTCAACCTACTGTTGATAAGATCATCAAGAGAGGGGTCAGTGGCGGGGAGACTTTTGTCTTCAGGCAAAAGACTCACTTTAGTGAAGACTTGCCTGTCCACTATCCCTAGCTATCTCATGGGGATTATTAAATTCCCTAAATGGGCTATCAATCTAATAAATTCTCAACTAGCCCACTGTTTTTGGGACGACTATGAGGGTCACTTTAAATATCATCTTGCTGCTTGGGGTAATGTAACCCTGCTAAAGCAGCATGGGGGTCTGGGCATCCCGAACATTGTTGATATGAATCTATGCCTCTTAGCTTCTTGGATCAGGAGATATTTCCTGGATGAGGGCAAAATTTGGAAACAAATTGTTGACGCCAAGTATAAGACTCGCAGCCCTAATATATTTACTTGCCCTGAAAATGGTGCCTCCCCTTTTTGGAAAGGAATACTACGGGCTGCTAAAGCTGCCAAGGTTGGTTATTCATGGATAGTGGGGAATGGCAAGAATATTAGATTCTGGGAAGACCAGTGGTTGGGTCATACTACTCTAGCTACCCAATATTGGGAGCTTTACTCTATTGCCAATGACCACAATGTTTCTGTTAGTGAGGTCTGGGATGGCACTAATCTAAAAATTACTTTTAGAAGGTGTTTCACCCAGAACCTACTAGCAGCGTGGAATGATTTGTTCAGCCGTGTAGCTGGTGTAATTTTAAATGACGTTGAAGACACCGTTCGCTGGAACTTTGAAGCCAAAGGTGTCTTTACCGTCAAATCTTTTTACAATTTTATTAACTTTAGGGGGATTGATCCGGGTAACCTTACAATTATCTGGAAAATTAACATTCCCCTTAGGATCCAGATCTTTCTCTGGCTTGTGGTAAAAAACAAACTCTTGACAAGAGACAATCTGCAAAAAAGACAGCACATAGATGATCCTACCTGTCTTTTTTGTGGAGAATCTGAATCTATTGACCATTTATTTTTTGGCTGCGTTGTTGCGATGGATCTATGGAGAGGGATTTTTGATATATCCACAAAACAAGTGGGTATGTCCATTGAGTGCATGCTAGCTTGGTGGCTTAAACACAAAAATCTCTCGGACTGCTTGTTACATTCTCACGCCCTTTGGGCTCTGTGGAATCATCGTAATGACATTTGTTTCAAACATGTGCCATGGCTTGGAATGCAGGTATTACGGAGAAAACTGCTGCTATTCTAAGCAGTGGATGATCCGATGCTCAGTGCTGCAAAAGAAAGAGGGACGACTTGGTGAGAAAGATGGAGCAGGAAGCACGTGCACCCCCTATTGATGTGGCGGACCACAGGTTAGGACTTCAAAGTGCTCGGCGCTCTCGCTCGATTGCGGCAATGCTTGAGATCCGACGAGCGCTATTTCAATTTCGCCTTCTTCTTGCGAGTTAGCTCTCTTGAGTTTTGCTTGGAGCTTAGTATCTACTCCGTAGTTGTTCTCGACAATTTATGTGGGAGCTAGAACTTATATCTTGCTGGGGCAGCGTATGTTGCTGTTTTATTCCCCCGCGTGCTTGTAACAGGATGCCTGAATATTGGGGTTTCATTTTGGTAATACAAAGTGGGGCCGGGGCCAAAAAAGCCCTTTTTCTCAAAAAAAAAAGGTGCATAGTGTCGTACTGACGCGGACTGGGTGGCTTACGAGGGAAGCCATCCAAGTAGCTTGTTGAGGAAGACTCATTAGCTTCTGCTCGAAGCTTTTGCCTGGGTAGCGTGCAGAAGAAGCCTTGATAGCTAATACACGAAGCTTGACCTGAGTAGTGTGCAGGAGAAGCCGGGTATCCGTACTTGAGAAGCTTCTCCTCGGGTTTGCTTGTTGGGAAAAATTCATTTCCCGTCTGTCGGAAGCTTTTACCGAGGTATCTTGTTGAGAAAGACCGGGTACCGTGGGCCGGAAATTTTCACATATCATGCTAAGGAAAAATTTGAGGAGCCTTGCCTCATAAATTTCTCCCGATAGCGTGTGGAATAATGCTGGGTTTCTTATGTCCAAACTTCATACTGATATGCAGACTGAAATCCATGCACACTTCCATAATATTTTGCGGCTGATTATTTGCAAGAGAAAATTTGTTTGACTGTCTTCCTTTAGCATATCACGTCTCGACTTCCTCTGGGAGTATAACATGTTTCAAATACCATTTATTGCTGAGCCAAAACTTTGCCTATGATCCACACCTTTCACTGAAAAATATACCGTTGGTCTCGCATCTGACTTGTCTTTCTGCTGGCTGGATCATTACTGCTGTAGAATTGATGCGGATAATCAATCCAAGACACAATTGGTATTCTGAGCAGATATTCCTTATATCATGCGGTTGACTGAGAAGGCCATAATGTTGAGCTGAGCTTCTTCCAAATATTTGAAATACTTATTACTTCTTTGAGTCCGGTGTCAGTTGATGAGCAACTATTTATAGGGAAAAAATAATGTAACACCGGGGCCCAAAAGAAAGAAGCAAAAGAAAACTCAACTAAACAAAAATACACAACAACAATCAATTCACACACAATCAATGTCACATATTACTGCTAGTCACACAATATGCATGCCTACTTAAGCACACAAATCTCGCGGGATCTCCGGCTCTACGATCTAGCATGCTGTGACGTTGTGCACGAGGACGAATAAATGTGTGGAAAAATAGGTGTAAACAGCGCTACGCCAAGTGCTAGCTTAGCCAGGTAGCAACCTGGACTAGCTCAGAGGCGAGGACGCACTCGGTAATCATGTAGCAAAACACGAAGGTCGCAACCACATTATTATCAAGCTGACGGAAAAAGATCCGTACTCGTCGAAGAAATAGGATAGCGGGGAAAAACTGAGGCTGCTGACATTACCCTTTGTTTATAACTACGATCATTAAGGGTTGCCAAAATGATAAGAAAAAGGACGATCCGTGATAGAAGCATGTCTACCACCGAAACAAACGATGGGGCTGAAGGAAATAATTCGGCGCGATACCTGAGCACCATTTTTACAAACCGTGTCAGGATCACTTGGCATCACTCTGCTGGGACAGAAATGACACAAAACACCGAAGAATGAGCAAGAAAAGAAAACTGGAGAAATGCAAAGGCTGAGCTGTAGTGGATCCGGACCGACGCCATCTACACTCACCAGATTAAACCGTTAGTAACAAAATAATAAGGCTACATGCATGCTATGCAACAAACAAATGCAGCAACCAAATGCGACAAACAAGACCACCTCTAAACTATCGATTTCTACCGGTTTCTACCGCTCGCGCTAACTAGGGCGTCCTACAGCCAGACCTGCTCTGATACCAAGCCTGTGGCACCCCGGCTCATAGAAACCGGAACGCCCCGTATTCCAGCCCAGAGATCGAGGAGAAGTCTCTAGAATACGACACTGCTTGACATAGAACAAATCGGCTCTTATTACAAGAATAATAATTACACGGGTCTAATGTTACAATGATCACATCAGCATGGCGACACTACGCCTGCGATACTACACTTGCTCTATGCTAGCAGCGGAACATCTCGTAGCAGCGGAAAACTTCTGGCAGCGGAACAACGACGAAGGTGGTGAACTCCACTCCGCAGGGACCTTGGCTGGGACACGATCTAGCTCACACGAACGGAAACCACGACAAGCAATCAAGCAATCACGGCATCACCTGCAATCTGGCATGACACGCCAGGTCAGTACATTGAATGTACTTGCAAGCTCACAACAACCATAAACATCAAGGCAAGACAATAACATAGCATTAACAGGTTAATTAATTAACGACTACCATGATGAAGCAACTAATAAGCATGAGATGAACTAATACAATGTTGATAAATCACCATCTCAGATCTCCATAGCCATATCTCTCTTGGCTAACCGGCCAAGCAAAATACCATCTTGATCACCTCGTGATCAAAACCAAACGATGATCTTTCCGGCGTTCACTACCATGAACAACACTTGGTCTCAAACTGTGATCTTTCCGGCGATCACTACCATGACCAACACTTGGTCTCCAACATCATCATCAACATCCTGCCAAACTGTTACTGCTCACAATATATCAACATATAAGTCACCTATAAGTCATTTCGTCATGTGAGTGTTGATCGAACGGTGGGACCTAATACGAACCCATGCCCATGACCGAGGACGCGGCTATCGATAGATTAAATACACTCTGCAGAGGTAGCGCACTGTACCCACGCCACAGAACCCATGGCCTCGCACTCCCATTCGGGTGGACCAACGGCGTTCCGACAAAACCGATCTACTGCCATGACACTCTCCCGGCCACTCCGACCCAAATCCCCAACGGGTTGGTCCTGGGTGGGCCCGTGTCTACCAAAGACACCCCGACCACCGTCGTGGTCAAAACACTCCCACTCGGGGACACTACCACACAGGGACACGCGCGCAAAATCCAACTCGGGCACACAAGGTTATGTCCGCCTACCTGATCAGGGTAAGCACGCCCATAACCTTCCCTCGTGGGAGGCACCAGCGAGATGCACGATAATAGACCCAGTTAGGAAATTCCCATAGAGGTAAGCGTGGTTGCACTGGAAAAAGCCCGGTTCGGCGGCACCTGACCAACTTAATGATGGAATTTATCCCCAAAAATATAACTGTGCTAACTGATACTCCAATATCAACTATCAAACTATAATCCCAGTCATAGCAATATCCAACAAATAATCCAAGCATAACATCATCATCTCAAAATACTCCAAGGGTATCACAATACTACTGTCATGATGGATCCGAAAACAATAATCCTACTACTCCAATAGCAAGAATAAAGCTATTCGGCTAAGATCCACAAGTAAACATCATCTTCGAAAATAATACTCCAAGCAACAGAACATCAACTAGCATCATGAAAGTAATCATACTAACCACTGATAATCCAAAGGCAGCATGATATCCAAAATAATACTCCAAAATATAATAACAGGTATCATCATGAAAATAATCATACTAACCACTAATAATCCAAAGGCAGCATGACATCCAAAGTAATACTCCAAAAATATCATATCCAACACCACCATGAAAATAATCATAACATAAGCCACTAATAATCCAATGGCAACATGTCATCCACATAATCATCAAAATATTAATCCTGGAACTCCAAGCAATATCATGGCAATGTCAAGATCAAACAATACAACTCCGAGAAATTGCCATGCACAAAGTCATGTAGCTAAAGCAATATTTTAAACAAGTTCAAAAAATTTAAACCATGTCACTGCATTGCAATCACGCAAATGGAGGGTGTGGCTTGTCTGGGGTGGAAGAAATCACCGGGAGAAAGTGCGAGAAACTCGCGGAAAGGATCGCCGAAAACGCATTTCCTGAGGGGCTGAATAAGGGCAGGGGCAAAATGGTCATTTTCAGAATGTCAAAACATGGTGAAAATGGTTCCATCAGAATGGGCTCGACGAAACAAAGAAGTGGGCTTTGGAATCACCTGATTTGGAGTTGTGGTTAAAAAGATATGAGGTGTTTTCTGCCAGGGACCCATCTGTAATGAAAAACTTCAAAATCTGGGCCTGGACAGAAAAACAGAAAGCGCCTTCAGATTGAATACGTTTTCTGTAAAATAAAACGCCTTTTCAGCTGCAGTAGAGAGGAATACGCTTTCCAGAAGGGAAAACGTACTTTAGATAAAAGAAAGGAAGAATACGCTTTCCTTGGGAAGAAGACGTACTATAGGAAATGTGTTTCCACTTAACCACGTGGACAGTGGCGGGGCTGGGCGTGGATCGCTGACGTGCGGGTCCCACGGGGTGGGACCCGTCACTTATCCACGTTGGCACCTGGGGTCAACGCGGGGCCGGCTCCGGTGTGGCTGACTGGTGGGGCCCGCCTTATCCACTCCCTCTCTCTCTCCTGGCTCCTTTTCTTCTTCAAGTGCCCTGACGGAGTAGAGCAGGGGCGCGGCTCCGGCGACGAGCCCCTGCGACTCCGGCCACCGTTGCCGGCGCTCCGGGCACCGATGAGCTCGGGGAAGAGTGTCGCATCCATCTAGGCTGGACACGGATGCCGAGGAGAACCGAAGCGAGGAGGACATGGACTTCGGCGGAGATGGCTTAGGGTGGGGTTGGGCATCGTGGCCAGGGTGGCTCCGGTGAGGGGGCGAGGGCATGGGGAAGATCGCCGGAGTGAGGGGGTCTCACTGGTGGTGGAAGAACAATGAGGGAGGGCTCGGGTGGCCGGAATTTAGGCGCACCCGAACGGCGGTCATGGCGGTGATGGTGGAGCAGGAGAGCTCCAGAGGCTCGGGCGAGGGGCTGGGGAGGACTAGGGGAGTGAGGTGAGGAGCTTGGGTTGCTCGGGAGGCCGCGGGGATGGCTATATATAACCGCGGGCGAGGAGGCCGAGCTGGCACCGCCACGGACGCGTGCCCTCGCTCGCGAGCTCACGGGTAGGAGACGAGGGAGGTGCAGTGGAGGTCTCACGGGGCAGAGACGACCAAGGGAGCGCAGAGAGAAGGATCCGAACGCCATTAATGCCTTGTCGGCACCGTGCTCCCATGGGCGTTCGGCGACGAGCGTCGGTGAGCAAGCGGACGGAGGGGGAGAGGGGTCCAGGGCAACGGCGACGACGAGACGCAGCCACTGGACATGCTTACGCGCGCGAATACGACGAGAGGAGAAGGGGCCCGAGCACAAACGACGTTCTGGCCGCGCACACTGCATGCCAAAGCGGTGGTCACCACCAGTACTGCCATGTGTGGGAGGCAAACAGCTGGCAAATGATGTCTAGGGGTTGGTCCTTCCTGGGGAGGTTGCAACCGAGGTGGTAGATCGGTGAAAGCTGCTCTGGTTAAAAAGGTAAGCAACCTCTGAAGTTTACTGTAGTAAACTTGATCAACTAAGTGTGATCAACAGAGAGATGTTATGGGTCAAATGTTATGTCTGGGGTGTTTAGGCTAGGAAGTACTACAGTCCTGGGGAGTTTGGTGGGATTTGGACCAATAATTAATATAGCTGCTTTACAACTAAGTAATCTGGTCCAGAATGAAGATCATGATGATGCTCTCAAATGGAGAAGCCACTTGAGCTGAAGTTTGGCTAGGCTTCATGATTTGATCATATAAAGATGCTGTATAAGTTTCATACCAATTGGATTCACCAAAATGGTACTTGCTTCACAAACATCCTTGCTGACCAAAAAATTGCAAAAATTCTAGAGGAATAATGGCTTGATGAACCATGCCCAAAATGGTTGGAGGTAGGTTATATGAATAATAGAAGGCCTAGAAAAATTGGCAGCCATAATGGATCAAGATAAAATATACTTGCTTCACAAACTGAAATTTTGGGCAGAATCAAAGAATTGAAGGTGAGCTCACATGGAGGGATGGCATGAGCTATACTTTGTTGGAGGGCTATTATATGATGATATGAGGGATCATGCAAAATGGAAACTCATTTGGATATGTCTAGCTTGTACTTCCTTCACAACCAGTTCCCTCAGACAGGAACTTTGAAAAATCATAATTAAATAATTACTAGGCAAATGAGGTTGCACTTTGGCATGTGGCAATGATATGGACAGGAAAAGGTTTCCAAGGAGTATGAGGTCAATTGGGCAAAGATAAATGGCACTTGCTTCACATTCTGCCATTCAGGACAGAATAGGAAATGAATTATTTGAGCAAGATGATAAACATGACAAATGAAATATTTTGCCATATTTGAGAAATATATGACCCAAACAATTTATGAGAATTATTTGGGAATTTTAGGAGTGATGGAAATGAAGGTTGCTTCACAACCT
Source organism: Aegilops longissima (assembly GCA_021605205.1). NCBI lineage: Eukaryota > Viridiplantae > Streptophyta > Magnoliopsida > Poales > Poaceae > Aegilops > Aegilops longissima. The sequence continues at coordinate 148,235,531 of CM038678.1, read as the reverse complement.
AGGCAGACAGGGTTATTCCTTTAATAGAAAAAGGAATATTCCTGAGACAAAGAAATTAGGGTTTGGTCAAGCAGTGGAGTGACATGATCTTGGCAAGGTTTTGAGAAGGATGAGTCACTAGGGAAGGAAAAATAGGATGATTCCCCAGGTGACAAGGCCATAGAACCACTCCAAAAAGAAAAACAGAGCAAAAACCAATAAATCAAAAAGAAAAAGAAAAGGGCCAAAATCCAGGCTGTCACATGACCACTAGCCCTTTTCTGGTTGTCTTTATAGAATACAAACAAATAGGCTTTTTCCAAATGATAAGGACTAAGTTTCCCATATTTCGTTGGGAGGTAATTATTTTGGCATTTGGCACCCTATTTTCCATTTGCCGCCAAACAAATAGGGCGCCAGCACTCTTATTATTGAAAAATAATCCTCATAATATATACTCCGCCACGCTGCCCTCTCTCCACTTCTCCTCACCCACGCCGCCATCTCTCCACTTCCTCTCTTCTCCAACCTCCTAATTCATCCTAAGCCATCTTATCAGATCCCTCCAATCCGCTGGCCCCTGATGTGCATCGCCTCAATACATGAACGGCGGATGGCGGCCGATTGGCTTGGTAGGCGGATTCACGGAGGCTCAGCGGGCGGGCGGGCGGGCGATCGGAGCCCGTGGTGGTTGGGGGACAGAGACTGGCCGACGTGTGCGTCGGGGTCGACGACGGTGATTGGGCGGGTAGATCGGAGGAATCATATGCTGCAACGAGCAACTTCGTCTTCAACCTACAGTTGGACTAAATAGAGCAAGCACGGAAGTACAACAATCCTGCCTTGGGTAGCTGCGCCCCAGGTTCGTATTGGTCCTGACCATTGTGTTGTGCTCTCTCAGGTCTTTGTCTAGAAATTACTCAAATTGTTTTATCTGAAATTCATGGCGTAATTTGATTTCTTGTGGCTTAATCTGTGTAAAGTTTCTGATGTTCGGTTGTGCAAACTACAACAGCTTTGCTCCATGCTAGAACTATGTTGCATCTTGAGTCGCACAAACATGCATTGGTCTAACACAAAGCAAACTAGGATCACAGATCATGTTAATACCCGTTGATCTGTGTTTCTGGTACTGTACCAACATCTTCCTGGCGAAATATACAGTATGTTCCAAGTCAGTGTGTTGAACTTACAAGTCAAAACGCACACAAGGATTCATGTAGATATACTGTTGGTTCACATTATACTATATACACACAACAGTCTTGTGTTTGAAGTGGCTATTACATATGTGTTGATCACACAAAGTTGTAATTTTTTTCTTATGTCAGGGAAATATAGGAAGCTCTCACTGAATCTATCTTTGCAAAACAGGCACATCTGGGTCTAAATAAAGAGCCAACGTAAGCCAGTTATTGTTTTCTTTGAGTTGGGCTCAGATAGCTTTAACAAACTATTCCAGAAGGTGTGTCCTGCATTTCGAGCAAGTTAAATTCGCCATAGTGTGTATCTGATGCCATTGATGGATCATTTTCACTAGATTATTTCCTTTTAAATCTCATTTCTTCAATTTGTTAGTCTTTCTCTCAAGAGACGGAAAAGGGTCATCATGACTATGAAAAGTTCGATCTGTGGTTGCATTTTTTGGCACAACAACACATGAGAATTCATGGTTATAAGTTTTATTCTCAGTGGTCATGTAACTGTAAACATGTATGTATTTCGTGTGCTTCCAATTCCTTTTGATTATTGTTAGTTGAGACGTAGCTTTGTTATGTCATGTAGAGTTCCAACATGTTACATATTGGTCGATACGTGTGTTGCACGTGCTCGGTTACTATAGTTACTAGTAATACAAAACATTCAAAAGCTATGTTGGCAGAACCATTTGGAAGAGTCCCATCCCAATCATTTTTTTCAAACTGTTTGGGTGAGCAGCTATTTTTGTAGTTCTGTAGTCTGTACTAGTGAAACCGCTAAACTGGTGAATGTTTCTTTCAGATTGTTTTTGTGTTGCTTTGCAGAATGCCCATGCTGAAAATAATCTTGCAATGCAGGCAAGGCGGTCCTGAACCAAGTATACGACTTCACCAAGTCACTAAGCAGGTAAACATATGCTACATATCCAAATGCAAATGACAGTACAAGAGCTTGTCTTATTTTGTGTGTAAGTGGAAGCTAAATGACATTATTATGAAACACCAATTCTGTTTTGACAAGCGCTTTTTCAATACTATTATGACACCACTACCAGATTATAAGTCAGATTCAACCAAGCAATTAAAAATTGTATTGCATAAAACAATAACACGATTTGGCTCGATGGAACCACAAGTTATTCACACACATATCATTGCTGCTCCAAGCGATCTCGTATTCAAAGAAAATAATTACTTACTTTTGAATTGATACATGAGTACTAATAAAACACCAACCTCGCATAGATGTTCTTTTTGATGGAAACCTTGCATAGATGTTGAGGAACACCTTGCCTTTGAATATTAGGTGAATTATGCTTTTCGTGTATAAATTTACAAGACATTTACTTCATTTGTTTGCATGGTGCATTCATGTTTAGTTTTCACAATAAATAATTTTGTAGTAAGACTTTAATCTAATTTGATACTCCCATAAATTAGCAACCTCAGAATCATGATTGCAGTTTTTATTTGCTGCTATACATATCTAGGAGATGAGAGACTAGTTATACCATATCAAAAATTGCAAACATCAAGGGATGCTATTCGTTCTATTATTGCTTGGCCTCACTCACATGCAAGTATGTTCCCTTTCAAGCATTGTGTATGCTCCAATCTGCACATGTATGGTGTTATTTATCAAGATCTTTGTGATTTTAGATAAAAATAGTTAAGCCAACCACTCCAGCACAAACACAAACCATTGATATGATACATTTCTTATAATTTCATCAAAGACTTATCTTCCACTTCTCTATAAACATATGTTCATGTAAACGTTGTTCATCTCTTTTTCAGGGCGACGAGGACTTGAAAAGGGAGTGCATTAAAAGAGCTGGGAGTAGCTGGGTAGTTGAGGATTTGAAAAGGGAGTGCACTGGAGGAGTCAGGAGCAGTTGATGAATCTATCTTTGAATGAAAAAATATTATGGATTATGTATAGATTATAGCTTCATAGAGAAACATAGTTCCCGTCTATAAGATATTTTCTTATTTATTTGCGTCAGCGCACCTTTCATATGAATGTTCGACATTATTCAACTGGAAACTCCACGTACTTTCAGAAGAGACAATATTCCTGCTAATTAATGCATTGGATGTTGTTCCTGAGGTTGCTAATGTTTGCAAATGCATCTGTGACATGGAATGATGCCTCTGTATCATGATATTATTTGATCAATCTGCATGTGCACCCATGACAAGATACAATAATTGAATTTGAAACGATGGAACAAATTTGAAATAACACAAATAATATTTGAAGTAAAATATTCCATTTGTCGAGTATAAGAGGCGAATAAAACGCGTCTTTGAGTAGAGACATTAATTGTATTTGAAATGGTGAAACAAATTTGAAGTAAATCAAATAGTATTTGAAGTAAAATATTCCAATTGTATAAAGATGCTTATGTATATCCAGAGATGACTATAAGAGGCGAATGAAACATGTCTATGGGTAGAGACGTAATAGAAGCATGCCTAATATAACGTCTCTACATGTATACACGAGTATCAACGTCCCAATAAAGCGTCTCATACCATGTAAGACACGCTTGCAAACGTGTCTACTTGGTTGAGATGGTCCGTGGGGATACGCTCCAAGGACGCTTTACTAAAACGGCTCTATAGTTGCCTAGAGATGAAACAACACGTCCCTAGGCATGAAATTGAGCGTGTCTAGTGACTGTTTTTGTTGTAGTGTATGATCAGCACTACTAGTTGGAATAGCTTCTACCCACTTAGTAACGTAACCAATAGCAACTAAAATATGTGTATACCCATTAGAGGAAGGAAACGGTCCCATATAATCAAAGCCCCAAACATCAAATGGTTCAATAACAAGTGAATAATTCATAGGCATTTCTTGACGTCTACTAATATTACCAATTCTTTGACATTCATCACAATATAAGACAAACTTACGGGCATCTTTGAAGAGAGTAGGCCAATAAAAACCGGATTGCAATACCTTATGCGCAGTTCTATCTCCAGCGTGATGTCCTCCATAAGCTTCGGAGTGACACTTATGTGAGATCTGCTCTGCTCATGCTCAGGTATACAACGTCTAATAACACCATCTACTCCTTTATAAAGGTGTGGGTCATCCCAGAAGTAATGTCTTAAATCATAGGAAAAACTTTTTCTTTTGCTGGTATGTGAAACTAGGTGGTATAAATTTAGCAACAATATAATTAGCATAATCGGCATACCATGGAGCAGCACGAGAAGCATTTATGACAGCTAATTGTTCATCAGGAAAGCTATCATCAATAGGTAGTGGGTCATCAAGAACATTCTCTCACCTAGACAAGTTGTCTGGAACGGGGTTCTCAACTCCCTTTCTATCAATAACATGCAAGTCAAATTCTTGTAGCAAGAGAACCCATCTAATAAGTCTAGGTTTAGCATCTTTCTTTTCCATAAGGTATTTAATAGCAGCATGATCAGTGTGAACAGTTACTTTAGAATCAACAATATAAGGTCTGAACTTATCACAAGCAAAAACAACTGCTAAAAATTCTTTTTCAGTAGTAGCATAATTTCTCTAGGCATTGTCTAGAGTTTTACTAGCATATTGAATAACATTTAATTTCTTATCAACTCTTTGCCCTAGAACAGCACCTACAACATAATCTCTAGCATCACACATAATTTCAAAGGGTAAATTCCAATCAGGTGGCTGAACAATAGGTGCAGAAATCAATGCTTTCTTAAGTATTTCAAATGCTTCAACACAATCATCATCAAAGACAAAAGGAATATCTTTTTGTAAGAGATTAGTCAGAGGCCTGGAGATTTCGGAGAAGTCCTTAATGAACCTCCTATAAAAACCAGCATGACCGAGGAAACTTCTTATACCTTTAATGTCCTTGGGACACAACATATTTTCAATAGCATCAACTTTAGCTTTGTCAACTTCAATACCTCTTTTAGAAATTTTATGCCCCAAGACAATACCTTCCTTAACCATAAAGTGGCACTTCTCCCAATTCAAGACAAGGTTAGTTTCTTCACATCTCTGCAAAACTCGATCAAGGTTGCTCAAGCAAGCATCAAAAGAAGTTCCATATACAGAGAAATCATCCATGAAAACCTCAACAATCTTTTCACAAAAAATCAGAGAATATAGCCATCATGCATCTTTGAAAGGTAGCAGGTGAATTACATAAACCAAAAGGCATATGTCTATAAGCAAAGGTATCGAAAGGGCAAGTAAAAGTGGTCTTTTGTTGATCCTGTTTTGACACAGGTATTTGAGAGAAACCAGAATAACCATCTAGAAAGCAAAATGTGTATGTTTGGATAATCTTTCTAGCATTTGATCAATAAAAGGTAAAGGGTAATGATCCTTTTTAGTAGCTTTATTTAATTTGCGGAAATCAATTACCATTCTATAACCTGTAACAATTCTTTGTGGGATCAATTCATCTTTATCATTAGGAAAAACAGTAATACCTCCCTTCTTAGGGACACAATGGACAGGACTTACCCACTGACTATCAGCAACGGGATAAATTATGCCTGCCTCCAGAAGTTTTAGTATTTCTTTCCTTACCACTTCTTTCATCTTAGGATTTAACCGTCGTTGGTGATCAACAACTGGTTTAGCGTCTTTCTCCAATTTTATTTTGTGCTGGCATAGACTAGGACTAATGCCCTTAAGATCATCAAGAGTATATCCAATAGCAGCACAATGCTTCTTCAGAGTTTTGAATAATTTCTTTTCTTCATGCTCTGAAAGTTTGGCACTAATAATAACAGGATATATGAAAGTGCTAGTTATCGACTAGAGGGGGGGGTGAATAGGCGATTTTTAGGAAAGTCTTCAAAACACGGATGTTTCGAAGACAAACAATAGAAATGACCTAATTGATATGTAGCGGAAGATAAACTACAACAAGCAAACCATAGTCAAGTATGCAATAACGTGAAGGTACAAGACTAATAGCAGCTTGGTAGTAGGATCAAGATGGAAGATAGTGAGAAGCCAATCAACAAAAGTAGTCAAGCAATGAAGTCAAACAGGTATGATAGATAGGCAATGACTTCATGAAGACAAACTCTAAGTAAGGAGAGGGAGAAGATAGAACCACTCACTTGTTGAAGACACAGATTTGTTGGACCAGTTCCAGCTTGTCAGTGACAACTGTACATCCGTTAGGAAGGCTGAGATTCAACTCGAAGACCGCATCTTCACCTTATTCCCTTGAGCTAAGGACACACAGTCCTCGCCCAATCACTATGGTAAGTCTTCAAGGTAGACTTCCAACCTTCACAGATCGCTCACCGGCTATCCACAATGACTCTTGGATGCTCGAGAACGCGACGCCTAACCGGCCGGAGGATTCACAGTCCTCAAGTGTAATAAGTCTTCAGTCACATGCATGTAAAGACTTCAGTGATGCCTAACACTCTTTGGCTCTGGGTGTTTGGGCTTTGTCCTCGCAAGGATTTCTCTTTCTCAAAGGCTTCGAGGTGGGTTGCTCTCAAATGACAAAAGTCGTGCACTAACTCTGAGCAGCCACCAATTTATGGTGTAGGGGGTGGGCTATTTATAGCCACTAGGCAACCCGACCTAATATGTCCGAAATGACCCTGGGTCACTAAGGAACTGACACGTGTTCCAACGGTCAGATTTCACACACACACACGACAACTTTACTTGGGCTACAAGAAAAGCTGACTCATCCAGCTCTGGATAAGTTTTGCTCTCATTGTCTTCGCTCGAAGACATAGGATTTGGGTTGAGCATCACTTCAGTCATTCTGACTTTGATCACTTGGACACCACTTAACAGTACGGTGGTCCCTATGACTCAACAAAGAAGAAAAGGAAACAACGAAACAACACAGTCTTCGCGCTCCATAGTCTTCACTCAATGTCTTCTCATGTCATAGTCTTCAATATGAATATCTTCATATACCACCATTGTCGTCAATGTCTTCATACATTTTAGGGTCATCTCGGTAGGTAAACCGAATCGGTGGGGACACTACTGCAAGTATCCTGCAATTCTCACAAACGATTAGTCCTCAACCACATTTGTCGTCAATACTCCAAAACCAACAAGGTGGCACTAGATGCACTTACAATCTCCCCTTTTGGTGATTGATGACAAACTGGTTGAAGTTTTCAACGGGATAAAATATGTGAAATTGTAAAGGATAGGAATTGTCTTCATAAGTGGCAAAGGCTCCCCAAAGATGTGCATATAAGTAGTTTGCTTTTGGAATGCAAATGCACATGGCAGGTTGTACTTGTGGAGATCCTCTTCAACTTATGAAGATAATTCATCATGCATGAAATGATATAACTAAGAGAATGACATGCATAATGAAAAATGGACGTCTGCAGAATTTATCTAAGTGCGGAAGTTATCATCGCACATGCGGAATTTATCATCGCACTGAGTAAAGCAAATAAGTAGCATTTACCATCGAGTTTAAGTGTTACAACTCAAAGAACCAAATGTATCAAAAGCGAGAGTTGTAAACACTAGGCAAAATATTATACAACCGCCTTTATGAACCCGCTTGAAGACTATCAAACTCATATGCTTCTCCCCTTTGTCGAAGAAGGACCAAAAGGTTTGAAGACATAGAGCGCCTACTCGCCCTCTTCGAAGTAGATGATGCAGCAGGGTTGTCGTTGTTGTTTGGCGCGCAGATTTAACTTGGTGCAATGTCGGTGCGAACATAAGTAGGGGCGGTGAAGTAGCATCATCTTCATCATTGATCACTCGGCATTGACAGCTGTCATGAGGAAGAATAGTCGAGTCTTCAAGTGATGGAGTTCTTCAGAGGACTGCATTCCGTGGAGGAGTGGAGTCAAACTTGAAGCGCTCAAAGAAGCCATCGCCTTGAAGATCTGCTTCAAGATTGAGCAGGGTCAAACTCTTCCATGATCGCCGACAGTCTCGTGAGTGACAAAAGCATTCTTGGTGACAAGGTTTCAATGCGATTGACGCCCACCAAGAGGCTTTGCATCCGCGCTTGAGCCAGAGTGATGCTTATCTTGTTTCGATGCGATTGCCACAAGAAGTTCTCGATCATTGAGGATGCGAGAGCGCTTCCTGGGTCTTTGGCCAATTGTGCTCTCAGTAGCTTCAGTCTGCGCACGGTGGGGCAGACGTGTGTTCCCAGCCAGAGGATAGACACGAGATACTACTTGGACGCCTTCCATGGGTTGAGAGAAGCTATGGTGATCTGCATTCTGAAGACAAAGAGGCTTCTTGGCAGGCTTAGGGTATATGGCTTCAACTGACATATCAACCTCTGGTAGAAAGATCAGATGATTGCGAGCAGAGGGATGATAGTTGATAGCAGAGTGCATCTTGATGAGGCGCATAACCTGTAACACCCCGGATACAACTTTCCATATTCGTAACTCCGACTCTTGCCCTTTCCGGAGATGTGATTTATTATTTCCTTCGTGGTTGGGTTTTGTCTGTTGTTTTGCATTTTTGTTTTTGTTATGCATCTCATCTCATGGCATCATCTGCATTTCATCCGCATGTTTTTCAAAACTTGCATCCGTTCGTGTTCCGCCGGTTCTCTCCGTTGTCCGTTCCGAGTCCGGATACACTCGCACGCGCCCGCGGCACCTCCGAAATATTATTTTATTAGTGGCATAAAAATGTTCTCGGAATGGGTTGCAACTTGTCATGCGGTCTTATTATAGTGTAGACAGGCCGCCGCCAAGTTTCGTCGATTCGAGTTCGCTTGATCGCCCAACCGTTAAACCTACTACCGCGATATAGCCGGTATATTCGCTCGGACGTTTTCGGTCTCCTAAAGCAGATGCTTGGTCGCTCTGCTCTCTCTCTTCTCAGCCCGAGGCATTCTACACACCCACCAACCTCTCCTAGTTTCCCTCTTTTCCTGATCGTCGGATCGCGATCCGAAGGTCCCAAACCCTCCTAACTCCTCAAACCCTAAACCCTAGCCCTCTTTCCTATTTAAACCCCCTCCCTTCCATTTTGGGCAGCTACCTACCTCCTCCTTGATTTCCGCCTCCCAATCCTCACCAGCCGCCCCCACCTCCTCTCCTCCATTTCCGCCACCACCTCCTCAACGCCACTTGGCGCTATCAAGACGGGCCAGCGCCCGCCGTCCCGCCGCCTGGAGCCACTCAAGCCCCGCCACGCGTCCCTCGGCCTCTCCTCCCCTTGAGCCCGCCTGAAGCCCATCGGGCCCGCCGAGCCCATCTGGGCGGGCGAGCCAAGACTGTCGCCCAGAGCGTGGGGCGCTCGCTCCCTCACCCGCTCTCCGCCGCCTCGCCCTCCGCCTCTCCGGGCGACCGACAGCAGCCCCTGAGCAGCCGAGCCAGTGAGCCAGCCCCGCCGCCTCTCTCTTTTCCTTCTCTCTTTCTCTCTCTCTAATCCTCTCTCCCAGGTTCACCGCCGCCATGGATGGCCTTCGCCGCCGCCTCGAGGTTCCCCCGCCGCCGGAGCCGCAAGACGATGCCGCCGCCGAGTCCCCACCGACCTCTCGTGACTGGATCCGACCGCTCCCACGGAATCACGTGCCCCGCCATGACCCCTGCTCGGCCCGCCTCGTCCCTGCCGGGCGCGGCACTGGATCCGCCACCACTGTCGTCCCTCCTGGGATCGGGCGCGGCGTCGCCCGCTCGATCTGCTCCCTCCGTGGCCGCGTGGGCCCCGCGATCCCATCGGCCCAGCCGGCCTCCCCGAGGCCCAGCCGGCCCCCCCTGCCTGGCCTCCTCTCCACCGACTGGGCCGAGCCCATTGTGAGCAGCTCCCCCGCCCCTGTGCTCTGTTGGGCCGGATCCCAGATGCGGCCCAATGTTATTTTTTTTCCGTTCTGCGAATTTGTTATTTATCCAGGGATTTACAGTTTTACAGATTGGACCCTAAACTTCATGCATTTAATAACTCATCAACCGTAGCTCGGATTTAAACAAACTTTATATGTAAATTGCTTAGAATCTCGTGTAGATTAATAACATGCCATTTTCATCCCATGTTAAAATGTTTAAATTGATGTTTGCATTAATTTTGCCTAAATGCCATGCTAAAATGATTTATTTCATAACTAAATAACCGTAGCTCCATTTTAAATAAATTATATATGTATTTGGGGTGGAAAAATGCCTAGATTATCATGGTCCACTTTATGTTGCTGTTTAACAACTCTAAAATTGTGTTTAGGGCAGAACAGTACCGAATCTAAAATATTGCTCATGGGGATTTTCCGAATTGTTGTTTCTTATTTCCGCCTCATTTAAACTTGCCTAGATAGGTAGTTTCATTATGCTCCACCTCTTGCCATGTTTAACAACATTTAATATTGTTGTGTACCTAACCGAGATCAAACTAAATAAGTGTTGTGGTGTTCCGTCAATATGCAACTCGTTGCATATTGAGCTCCACTTAACTTGTAGTGTTGTTCGTGCATATTGCCATGCCATGCCTCATTAAACCGGACATGCATCATACTTGATTGTGCATCATGCCATGTTCATGCTTGTGCATTTATCATGTTGTTTGCTTCTTTCCGGTTCGCTTCTCTCGTTAGCTTCGGGTTCGTTCCGGAGTTGTGAGGATTCGTTCGACTTCGTCCGTTTGTCTTCTTCATGGACTTGATCTTCTTCCTTGCGGGATTTCAGGCAAGATGACCATACCCTCGAAATCACTTCTATCTTTGCTTGCTAGATGCTCGCTCTTTTGCTATGCCTATGCTACGATGCCTATCACTTGCTATATCAAGCCATCCCAAATTGCCATGAACCTCTAACCTTTTGCACCCTCCCTAGCAAACCGTTGTTTGGCTATGTTACCGCTTTGCTCAGCCCCTCTTATAGCGTTGTTAGTTGCAGGTGAAGATGGAGATGTTGTTCCTTGTTGGAACATGGAGATGTTGTTCCTTGTTGGAACATGTTTACTTGTTGGGATATCACAATATGTCTTATTTAATTAATGCATCTATATACTTGGTAAAGGGTGGAAGGCTCGGCCTTATGCCCGTGTTTTGTTCCACTTGCCGCCCTAGTTTCCGTCATATCGGTGTTATGTTCCCGGATTTTTGCGTCCCTAACGCGGTCGGGTGATTTATGGGACCCCTTGACAGTTCGCTTTGTATAAGACTTTTCCAAAGAAGGCCCAACATTGGTTTTACATTTGCCTCCTAGCCTTTTTCCCTTGGGAGTCGCGATCCCGAGGGTCATCTTTATTTACCCCCGGCCAATGCTTGTCTAAGTGTTGGTCCAAACTAGAGCCACTTATGGTGCCGCCCGAGGCAACTTGGGGTATCGCCGGTTGTCAGACGATCGCTCATCCGGTCGTGGCTCGAGACGAGTTACGCTGCTACTATCGTGGTGTCGACGCCGGAGGTCTTGCTGGACTTGTTTTATTGCTGTGAAATGTCTTGTAGCCGGATTCCGAGACTGATCGGTCTTCCGGGAGAAGGTCTATTCTTCGTTGATCGCGAGAGCTTATCATGGGCTGTTGGGACACCCTGCAGGTTTGAACTTTCAAAGCCGTGCCCATGTTATGTGGCAGATGGGAATTTGTTAATGTCCGGTTGTAGAAAACCCGGTTGATCTTAATTAAAATACACCAATCAAGGTGTAACTGTGATGGTCTCTTCGGCGGAGTCCGGAAGTGAACACGGTGTTGGAGTTATGCTTGACGTAAGTAGTTTCAGGATCACTTCTTGATCATAGTTGTTCGACCGTGCTTTGCCTCCTCTTCTCGCTCTCTTTTGCGTATGTTAGCCACCATATATGCTAGTCGCGCTGCAGCTCCACCTCACTACCTTGCCCTACCTTTAAGCTTAAATAGTCTTGATCTCGCGGTGTGAGATTGCTGAGTCCCGTGACTCACAGATACTTCCAAAACCAGTTTGCGGTGCCGATGAGACCGCAGGTGATGCACCGAGTTCAAGGAGGAGCTCGATGAAGACTTTGTGCTTTGTGTTGTTTCGCTTCAGCTGATCAAGAGTGGAGCCAGCTTGGGACGATCGGGATCTGTGTAGCATTTGGGGTAGTCTTCTTTTATTTTGGTTCCGTAGTCGGACCTTGATTGTATCTGTATGATGTAATGTTTTTCTCATGTATTGTGTGAAGTGGCGATTGTAAGCCAACTATGTATCTCTTTTCCTTATGTATTACATGGTTGTGTGAAGATTACCTCACTTGCGACATTGCTTTCAATGCGGTTATGCCTCTAAGTCGTGCTTCGACACGGGGAGATATAGCCGCATCGAGGCGCTTCAAGTTGGTAATCGAGCCTTCCCCACTTAGGAGCCCCTACTTGATTGTTTGTCATGCGTTGTTGAGTCTAGAATGGAAAATGTTTTGAGTCTTAGGATTATATATATCGGAGAGTAGGATTCTTTTACTCCCCAGTCCTTTCTGCCGCTCTGGTGAGGTATCCCGACGAGAGTTTTGTCTTTCCTCTCCTCAAATTTCACTAAATTTTTTTAGGATCACGTGGGTATCTTGGAATCGTTCCGATGGTTTTGTGACGAGAACATTGTTCTTGGTGCCTCCCGACATTTAGGGGTTGTGGCGGTGTCCCGGGAGTTGAGCTCCGAGGTGTTGTCGCCACAATTTTATCGCTGCGATTCGAATACCGAGTTTTGCCGACATCGAAATCTCTTTTGTGCGCTTGTTGGTGAGATAACCTCGATAGCCCAATCTTCGTGGCGAAAAGGGAGTATTGCCATGACTTGTATAACGGATGTTTTTCAAGGTCGAGGTACACGATTTCGAGGATTTCTTGGTTATGTGTTGACGGATGGATACAATGGATCTAGGTATTGTTGGTTGGGTGATATATTTTGTGTCCCTCAGATCCCCAACACCAGATTGCATAACCGAAAGTTTCGGAGTTTATAGGTGGGAATTCTAGTAGCTTACGGGATATTCTTTCCGATGATGTATGATTTGAGATTGGGGTTCAAAGTCAGTGGTCCGCCCATTCACGGTCGATTTACGAAGGGTCGCGAGACGCCTTAAAGAATCCTTGGCTATGCTGATTCGGGACGCCTTGTTTGTCATTCGTGACGTCCGCTATACGTCGTGTCCGTGTGGGCCCCACCACTAACACTTTGGGCGTAAATTCTATCATGTGTTTGTTCCGGCTCATTCTTGAAGCCAATCCTTTGTTTTTGTTTTGTTTTGTGGTATTCGAGTTGCTTCAATGCCAAGTGTTGATCCCATACCTTATTCTAAATGGTGTTCTCATATTGCTATGTGAATACTAATCCTTCTTGATCACTGAGCTTGTCATGTCAATTCTTTTCCAACCGGCGTGCTTCTCTTCAAGTGAATCCGATCATTCCAACATTCGCAAGATCAATTCTAAGCTTTTTCTTAACGGTGTTCGTTTCTTCCGACCCAAGTTGTTTTGATTTCCCGCCCTCCCACCCTTTTTCTTCAAGGACTCAGATTTCTTAATCAAGTATCCATTTTTATTGAGTGAAGTTTCTTCATTCTTTTCCTTTAATGTTTTATCCGGTGATTTTCTCATGAAGACGCTAAGGAAGTTTCAACCTTATCATTGTTCCATTCTAATTTTCTTCTCCGGCGGATTTAAGTCGAGTTTTCAATGTTGATCGTATTCTTTTCATCATTTCAAATGCTTTCTCATGTCGGTGCATCTCTTAATCATCCACTTCTCGCTATTCAATTGTTCCGGAGTGTTGAAGATATCTCAGAAGATTCTAGTTTCCATTCTCAGTTCACTCAAGTTCTTTTGAGGATGCTATCTCATTCAAGCCATTTAATTCTACCGGTGCAATATCTATTTCAAACTATTGTTCAACGGTGGTTCTTTTGAGTGGGCCCTAACCCACAGGTCTTTTCCCAGGATCTTACCTGACTCTTTCATTTTCCCGGAGCTATTCCCAAATTCTTTGCAAAGTTTGATGTAAGGATGAATTATCATCAGTCTAATGTCTTTCTCCAAGATCTTTCAAATTATTTTCATCGTTGGTTCAACCTTCCTAATTTCCATTCCGGAGTGCTTCAATAATTCATGGTGGTGTTCTCGTCGTCATTCTCGAATTTTGAAGACCGAAGAAGAGTTTCTCTTAAATCTTGCTCTATTCACTTCAGGATTCATGGTTCTAGCTTCGTGCCATTCTCATAATTGTTTTCATTGTGAGAATTCTTTTAACCCACCCGGAGCATTTCAGGAGTCTTTTCAGTTTGATTCTTCGGAGCCCATCATCTCAGAATTATTCATTCCAGCGTTCAACTCTTGTTTTCCAAATCTTACCGGTGCATCGCTCAAGTAGCCTCTAATCAGTTCATGATCTCTTCGGTCTCATGTATCTAAATTCTGTCAAGTATCTTCATTCATTTTCTAATTCTTCCCGGTGTTTTCTTATCTCTTCTTCGTTCATTTTCAATTCTTACGGTGGTTCGTTCAAGATTTCACTTCCTTCTTTATCATATCAATTTATTCGTTGTTTCAATCCTACCGGTGGTTCGTTGAAGACCTTCTCAAGTTTGCGCCATATCTATCTTAATCCTTTCTACGAGAATAAGTAGTATGCCTAATCCATTGCTGGCCATCAATTTAATTGGTGAAGGATCAGCATAATGTAATTCTTATTCTTGTTCCATCGAGTAAATTCAATTCCTTATTCCGGAGGATCATCAAAATTCTTGATTTCATTTGTTCATCTTTTCTTTCCGGAGTTCCAAGTTTTTCTCGGTTATATCATTTCAAAGCTTCATCTTATCACTGCAAGGCTTCACCTTGAGTTTTCAACTTCTCCTAATTTTTATCATCCTTTTATTACCGGAGTTCATCATGGAGGCTCTACATGCTGCTTCGCCAAGGATTCCTTTCATTCTTCAATTGTTCTTCAAGTTTTCTCTCGGAGTTATGATCCGCCAAGCTATACTCTAAAAATAAACATGGTGCTCAACACATGTTTTGTTTTGAGGAGTTCAAGCATTCTTCATCTTGCATTTCGAAGTGCAATTCGCTCTACCTTATCATTTGAGGTGGTGTTATGTCATTCTCGACAATTTGAGTTCATGTTTCATGATTCAAATGTTGTCAAGAATGAGGTATTTTAAATCCATCAATCTCTTCATTAGACTTATCTTGGGCTATATTTCACCTAAAGCTTTCCCTAAGGATTGTTGCTATTTATGGTGCTTATAAAGGACCCAAGTTCTTCATTTGTCCTCCCGGTGAAATAAGTTTCTCGCCTCCTTGTTGATAACAATCCAATCGTTTGTTTCATTGGTGGCGTAAGCTCACCTCATAATGTGGAGATGTTTCCATAAGCCCACTACAAGCTTATTCATTTCGTTGTTGGTTTTCCAACAACTCCGTTCAATTCTTCTTTGCAAGGGTGCTTTTCCAAGTTCATTTGTGGCAGAAGTTGTCATTTTATTCTCCATGCCTTTATTCCAACGACCTATCTTCAATTTTTCTTCCGGAGGCATTATGATGTTGCACTCTTCGACCCATCATCTTCTTTTGTCAAGATCATGTTATTTTCTTGCTTATCCATTTAACCGGAGTATCATGTTTTTTCATTCGAGTTCTCTCATCTTATCAAGTTTTGCCTGCTTCCTCAACCGGAGAGCTGTCTGAAATCCTTCTTACCTTTTGTGCCATTCTTTCAATAGTTCCGGAGGCAGTATGTTGTTGATTTCATCAAGTATCATCCCATCTTCTCAAGTTCATGTTATATTCCTTCCATGTTCAGTCGGAGTGCTGTCCAAGTTCTATCAATCTTATTCCTTCTCTATCTAGTTTTAACCGGAGTGGTTTCGAATTCTATCTTGTCCATTAAACTCTTGATTTATGCCTTTTCAACCTTCAAGTTATCGTAATGTTCCTTGTTCCTCTTTTCTAACGGATTGTTTGCAATCTCGTTCATCTTCGTTGTTTTCTTTCTTTCATTTTGCTCAACCTCTCAAGGTTCACGGTTTCACTCGTTTGTCAAAGAAGCAACTTAGTTTTACCTCTCATCTTCCTCTTCCTTTTCCCTCCGGTGCCATCCTAGATCTCGGGACGAGATCCTCTCGTAGTGGTGGAGTGTTGTAACACCCGGATACAACTTTCCATATTCGTAACTCGACTCTTGCCCTTTCCGGAGATGTGATTTATTATTTCCTTCGTGGTTGGGTTTTGTCTGTTGTTTTGCATTTTGTTTTTGTTATGCATCTCATCTCATGGCATCATCTCGCATTTCATCCGCATGTTTTTCAAAACTTGCATCCGCTCGTGTTCCGCCGTTCTCTCCGTTGTCCGCTCCGAGTCCGGATACACTCGCACGCGCCCATGCACCTCCAAATATTATTTTATTAGTGGCATAAAATGTTCTCGGAATGGGTTGCAACTTGTCATGCGGTCTTATTATAGTGTAGACAGGCCGCCGCCAAGTTTCGTCGCATTCGAGTTCGCTTGATGCCCAACCGTTAAACCTACTACCGCGATATAGCCGGTATATTCGCTTGACGTTTTGGTCTCCGAAAGCAGATGCCGGTCGCCTGTTCCTCTCTCTTCTCAGCCCGAGGCATTCTACACAGCCCACCAACCTCTCCTAGTTTCCCTCTTTTCCGATCGTCGGATCGCGATCCAAGGTCCCAAACCCTCCTAACTCCTCAAACCCTAAACCCTAGCCCTCTTTCCTATTTAAACCCCTCCCTTCCATTTTGGGCAGCTACCTACCTCCTCCTTGATTTCGCGCCTCCCAATCCTCACCAGCCGCCCCCACCTCCTCCTCCTCCATTTCCGCCACCCACCTCCTCAGCGCCACTTGGCGCCATCAAGACGGGCCAGCGCCGCCGTCCCGCCGCTGGAGCCACTCAAGCCCCGCCACGCGTCCCCGGCCTCTCCTCCCCCCAGCCCGCCTGAAGCCCATCGGGCCCGCTGAGCCCATCTGGGCCCGGGCGAGCCCAAGACTGCGCCAGCAGCGTGGGAGCTCGCTCCTCAGACTCCGCCTCCGCCGCCTCGCCTCTCCGCCTCCCGGCGACCCGACAGCCCAGCCGGAGCTGCAGCCAGCCAGCCGTCCCGCCTCTCTCTTTTCCTTCTCTCTTTCTCCTCTCTCTAATCCCTCTCTCCCGCAGGGTTCACCGCCGCCATGGATGGCCTTCGTCGCCGCCCGAGGTTCCCCTGCCGCCGCCGGAGCCGCAAGACGATGCCGCCGCCGGAGTCCCCCCAGCCGACCTCTCGTGACCGGATCCGACCGCTCCCACGGAACCGCGTGCCCCGGCCATGACCCAGTGCTCGGCCCGCCTCGTCCGCTTTCGCGCGGGCGGCACTGGATCCGCCGCCACTGTCGTCCCTTTCGGATCGGGCGCGGCGTCGCCCGCTTCGATCTGCTCCCTCCGTGGCTGCGTGGGCCTCATGATCCCATCGGCCAGCCCGGCCTCCCGAGGCCCACCCCCGCTCTGGCCTCCTCTCCACCGACTGGGCCGAGCCCATTGTGAGCAGCTCCCCCGCCCCTGTGCTCTGTTGGGCCGGATCCCAGATGCGGCCCAATGTTATTTTTTTTCCGTTCTGCGAATTTGTTATTTATCCAGGGATTTACAGTTTTACAGATTGGACCCTAAACTTCATGCATTTAATAACTCATCAACCGTAGCTCGGATTTAAACAAACTTTATATGTAAATTGCTTAGAATCTCGTGTAGATTAATAACATGCCATTTTCATCCCATGTTAAAATGTTTAAATTGATGTTTGCATTAATTTTGCCTAAATGCCATGCTAAAATGATTTATTTCATAACTAAATAACCGTAGCTCCATTTTAAATAAATTATATATGTATTTGGGGTGGAAAAATGCCTAGATTATCATGGTCCACTTTATGTTGCTGTTTAACAACTCTAAAATTGTGTTTAGGGCAGAACAGTACCGAATCTAAAATATTGCTCATGGGGATTTTCCGGAATTGTTGTTTCTTATTTCCGGCCTCATTTAAACTTGCCTAGATAGGTAGTTTCATTATGCTCCACCTCTTGCCATGTTTAACAACATTTAATATTGTTGTGTACCTAACCGAGATCAAACTAAATAAGTGTTGTGGTGTTCCGTCAATATGCAACTCGTTGCATATTGAGCTCCACTTAACTTGTAGTGTTGTTCGTGCATATTGCCATGCCATGCCTCATTAAACCGGACATGCATCATACTTGATTGTGCATCATGCCATGTTCATGCTTGTGCATTTATCATGTTGTTTGCTTCTTTCCGGTTCGCTTCTCTCGTTAGCTTCGGGTTCGTTCCGGAGTTGTGAGGATTCGTTCGACTTCGTCCGTTTGTCTTCTTCATGGACTTGATCTTCTTCCTTGCGGGATTTCAGGCAAGATGACCATACCCTCGAAATCACTTCTATCTTTGATTGCTAGATGCTCGCTCTTTTGCTATGCCTATGCTACGATGCCTATCACTTGCTATATCAAGCCATCCCAAATTGCCATGAACCTCTAACCTTTTGCACCCTCCCTAGCAAACCGTTGTTTGGCTATGTTACCGCTTTGCTCAGCCCCTCTTATAGCGTTGTTAGTTGCAGGTGAAGATGGAGATGTTGTTCCTTGTTGGAACATGGAGATGTTGTTCCTTGTTGGAACATGTTTACTTGTTGGGATATCACAATATGTCTTATTTAATTAATGCATCTATATACTTGGTAAAGGGTGGAAGGCTCGGCCTTATGCCTGGTGTTTTGTTCCACTCTTGCCGCCCTAGTTTCCGTCATATCGGTGTTATGTTCCCGGATTTTTGCGTCCCTAACGCGGTCGGGTGATTTATGGGACCCCTTGACGATTCGCTTTGTATAAGACTTTTCCAGCAAGGCCCAACATTGGTTTTACATTTGCCTCCTAGCCTTTTTCCCTTGGGAGTCGCGCATCCCGAGGGTCATCTTTATTTACCCCCCCGGGCCAATGCTTGTCTAAGTGTTGGTCCAAACTAGAGCCACTTGCGGTGCCGCCCCGAGGCAACTTGGGGTATCGTCGGTTCTTTGACGTCTTGCTCATCCGGTCGTGGCTCGAGACGAGTTACTGTGGCTACTATCGGGTGTGTCGACGCCGGGGAGGTCTTGGCTGGACTTGTTTTATTGCTGTGAAATGTCTTGTAGCCGGATTCCGAGACTGATCGGTCTTCCGGGAGAAGGTCTATTCTTCGTTGATCGCGAGAGCTTATCATGGGCTGTTGGGACACCCTGCAGGGTTTGAACTTTCAAAGCCGTGCCCGCGGTTATGTGGCGATGGGAATTTGTTAATGTCCGTTGTAGAAAACCCGAAGTTGATCTTAATTAAAATACACCAACGCGTGTGTAACCGTGATGGTCTCTTCTCGCGGAGTCCGGGAAGTGAACACGGTGTTGGAGTTATGCTTGACGTAAGTAGTTTCAGGATCACTTCTTGATCATAGTTGTTCGACCGTGCTTTGCCTCCTCTTCTCGCTCTCTTTTGCGTATGTTAGCCACCATATATGCTAGTCGCGTGCTGCAGCTCCACCTCACTACCTTGCCCTACCTTTAAGCTTAAATAGTCTTGATCTCGCGGGTGTGAGATTGCTGAGTCCCCGTGACTCACAGATACTTCCAAAACCAGTTTGCAGGTGCCGATGAGACCGTGCAGGTGATGCACCCGAGTTCAAGGAGGAGCTCGATGAAGACTTTGTGCTTTGTGTTGTTTCGTTTCAGCTGATCAGTAGTGGAGCCCAGTTGGGACGATCGGGGATCTGTGTAGCATTTGGGGTAGTCTTCTTTTATTTTGGTTCCGTAGTCGGACCTTGATTGTATCTGTATGATGTAATGTTTTTCTCATGTATTGTGTGAAGTGGCGATTGTAAGCCAACTATGTATCTCTTTTTCCCTTATGTATTACATGGGTTGTGTGAAGATTACCTCACTTGCGACATTGCTTTCAATGCGGTTATGCCTCTAAGTCGTGCTTCGACACGTGGGAGATATAGCCGCATCGAGGGCGTTTCATAACCCATGGAGCATAAAATTTCAGACCAAAAAGACCAGATCCAGACGCAGCCAATTACCGGATGAAGAATTCTTGCGTATTGAAGCTGATGCCATTGAGGATGTAAAAGACCAATGTCTTCATGGCTCCTTCAAGTTTTGCAGATCATGAATGCCCTTTGATAGGCCATAGAGTTCGCCTGATGATGTGATATATTGTACGAGGCAGATACTCAAGGTCATCAACAAAGAATTCCTGAGGGTATTCAGCGTCATGTGGCAGTGGCTTCATCATGCTCAACATCTGACTCATGTTGGGCTCTGGCTTATGAAAGATGCTCTCTAGTGCATCGCGGTGGAGTTGACAACCAGGTTCAAACAGCTCTCCGGGAGTGGGTAGGCCTGTGAACTCAATGACGTCAAGAGCTTTGGCTTCATGACGAACATTTCTTGTCATCCACTCGAGAACCCATGTCTTCGTATCTCTGTCTGTAGTAGCCATGATGTGGAGGGTAGCATAGAATTGAAGCAAAAGTTCTTCATTCCAGTGTTCTTTGTCTGTTACGAAGCCGAGCAGACCTGCATCTCGAAAGCAGTCAAGTGCTTCTTCTAAGCAAGGCAATCCAGCAATGGCTTCAGTGTCGAGGCGCATATGAGGGAAAATGCGCGCTTGATCATACAGAACGCAGGAGTAATAGCTTCGTTGCTGATAGCTCCAGAAATGGTCAGATGATATCCTTGGCCTTGTGTAGGGGTTCTTTGCTCTGTCAAAGAAAGTGTTGTGGGCTTTGAAGCCATTTGCATTGAAAGAACCTGCGGAGGTGGCAGTGCCTGGGAACCTTGGCAGTCTTGGCTTTGGCTTCTGGACCTGAGGCCTATGCGCAATATGATAGTCGAACTGAGTACCAGAGGCATGAGGCGAAGGGACCAGAACAGGCCATCTTACTGTGAATAGCTGACCATAGTTATATGCTTGCTCAATTGTGTAGGGCCTTGGTGGCGGAACTGGGCAAAGGGCAACAAGCGAGGCTTCAGTGCTGCTCAGCAGATGCTTCAGGAGCAGTTGCCTCATTGGCGTCAGGCACATTTGATGCAAGCTCCACATTTGCTTCAGCCATGACTGTGTCATTGGCTTCATTGGTGTTGGAGGTGGCAGCCTCAATGTTTTCAACCTCCACTTGAGGAGCTGGAGGGTCGGGCACTGGCACGTTGATATCAGGAATAACTTCTTCAATAACAGGGGAGTAGGGACACGTTCTTCTTCTTCTTGGGTGTCTTCGGCTGATGCAGCCGGATTGTCTTCAGCAGCTTTGGCTTCAGACTCGGAGACATTCACAGTTGGAGTGGCTTTTGGAAACACTTGACGTGCAACAGGTTGGTGGTGCACTGCTCCTTCTGGAACGCTCGAGAGAGGTACTTGAGGCCTTTGACCTTTGCGAAGCCTGCGAAATGCCGGCGACGCCTTTGGAGATGGAGTTGGCAGGGCCTCAAAGTCTTCCTCTTCTTCTTCTTGTTGTTGTTGGGGAGTGACTTGTTGTTGGGGAGTAATAGGGGAGTCTTGTGGTTGTGGGTGATCAGCCCATGATGCATCCTGAGCAATTGGCGTCAGAGGACGACCAATGCTGATGAGTTCATTGTTCGTGAGAACAGGCGATGATACCGGGTTTGGTTCGATCTGAGGAAGAACTTCATCATCTTCAACATTGTCATGATGACCAATGTCTTCAGCAGCGGTGGGATCAACTGCTGGAATGTCTTCAGCTTCATGAGCCTCTGTGGAAGCAGGCTCATGAACTATCATCCGTCGTTCTTGGATTTCAGATGCAGGGCGAATCACAGAAATAGGTTCAACAACCAAGGGCTCTGTGGGAGCAGCCCGATTCTTCTTGCTTTTGAGTTTCTTCTTGGAGGGAGCACCATCAGAGGCTTCAGGATTTTTCCTTTTTCCGCTTCAGCCTCGAGCCCTCGCCTTCTTCTTGCTCGAAGCGGTTGATCGACCTTTGGCTTCGAGCCAGTCATGCTGCTTGGGAAGACTATGCGAGGTTGTTCTTGCCTTGACGGAGCAGCTTGATCAGTTGGTGGCTTCTTCTTCTTTGCAGCCATTCTGGGGTCAATGCCAGGACGGCCAAGAGCCTTGCGCTTCTTAGCCTCATTGTAGGCTAGCACACACTTGTCAGCCAGACTCTTCATGCGCTCACGAGAGCCTCTAGCTTCTTCACGCTTCTTGAGAAAGGCTTCTTTGAGCTCGTGCAGCATGATCTTGAAGTTTTAGACATCTTGCACGCTGAGCGCAGCCATATGCTTCTTGAACTGAGCCTTCTCATAGTAAATCTTATGCTTCAGTTCAACAATGCGCTGGGCAAGAGCTAGCTCAGAAGCAATGGCACCATTGAAAGAGACGCTGAGGCCAATAGGAAGTTGCAGATCTTCAAAGCTGATGTTTGGGGTGTCAAACCACTCATCAATGAAGTGATGGATGATTGCCACATCAAAGAGAGGAAAATTGTTGAAAATTTATGCTTCTTCCTTGCTCTTGATTAGTTGCTCAAGTGCATCATCTGCAAGATCTTCATCGCTGGACAGATCAATGTGCTCTTCGCGCAAAATGGCAGCAGGAGTCAGTGTCAGTTCAGTATTCTTGACAATTTTCTTTTTCTTCTCCGTCTTCTTGGAGATACGGGATTGATCTTCAAACTGCGCACTGGCTTCAGGAGGTGCAGTGGCTAGTGGCTTCACACGTGAAGCTTTTGGAGGAGCAGCTGACTTTGAAGCCTTGACTTTCTTTTGCTTCTGCGGCTTTGGAGCAGGAGCAGGAGCAGGGGCTTCATCAGAGTCAGCATCGTCATCAGAGTGATCCACTTGTGCACCTTGGACCGCAATGTGAGTGATGAGGCCATCAAGGTTGTAGAAGGGACCGATGACATTGGGTTCAGCATCACGTGAGCCGTCAGCACGGGGAGCAGAGGGACCAGGGTTGAAGTCTAATCCCAATGACTTCTTGTTTTCCTTGGCCGAAGCCTTTGCGTGCTGGAAGTTGCGCTTGAAGAGATTATCGTCACGACACCAGAGCAATGACGTTGGGTCGGCATTCTCAGGCTGAGGTCCACGGACCATACAAGGATAGAAACCCTGTGCAATAGCTTCAACCCTGTTCTTGGGTGGAAGGCCTCGAAAGAGAATATCACCCCAAGGGCTTTTGATAGCATTCTTCTCAGCGTATTCCTGGGTCATGAACTTGTACTTGAACCATTGTTCAGCGCAATATCGATGAATCCATTGGATTCGCGTCTTGCGCTGATTGTAATTCTTTTCGGGATCTGTCTTGTAAAGCTCTGCGAGGTCATCAGGCAGATCTTTTGAGGTTCCCCCACGATGCTGTCTGCTGCCCTTCCTAACTGATTTATCTGCAGCCATGAATTTCAAACTGAATGGCTTCAATACGTTCAGAGGCTTCAAAGGCTTGCATTTGCTGGACAAACAGGAACTGGCTTCGGGAGAGTTAAGTTGATGCTGTAAGAATTCTGCAAACGAATGCAGACTATGAGAACCAAGGATTCTCCACGGACATGTACCTATGACAGATTAGAGATGCGAGGAAGGGAAGAGGTCATATGCATTCTCGTAAGATTTTGAAGATAAATCAATTTGAAGACATTGACCTCATGATGCGAAGACATTCACTTATACCGAGAGTTGGTTCCATATTTGTACGAATCCGTGAATAAGTACAAGTGAGGAATCTAACTAGTTGTGAAGCTTAAGTGAATATACTAGGCAAGATGAGATCGCATGTAATAGATCTAACATTGTATAGGCGAAACCAATTTTGGTAAGAAGGATGAATCTTTGAGGATCAAAAGATGGTAAAATAGAGTTATATTTACCACTCAAGAACTGCTAGACGGGAAGAAAAGGAGACCGAGCAGTTCAATCCACCGTGCCCTAACTTGGCGACGGAGGACACCTCGGCGGCGGAGAGGACGATGTTCGCGGCGGCGTGAGGATCGCGTCGAGAAGTCGCGGCAGCTAAGTGCTTCATCACAAAGCGTCGTCGAGAGCTAGCGGTGGCGCTTAGGGTTTTGACGAGGTGGAGAGGTGGAAGAAGGTTTTGTTTACCATGGGGACATGTATTTATAAGGAGGTGTGCACAAGTGCAATTACGCAGTGCCTGGCGGTTCACATCGAGGGGCACGTGGCAAGCATGCAACATACTCTGAGTTGTCCCATCGTTCCCACGCCCGCCAGGTTTGTCGGATGGTCGTTACGGCTTCTCCGGATTTCAACAATAAGGATGAATCATTTAAAACAGACTTAAAGTTTGTCTCTGTGTCTTCTGCTGACAAGGACGCAGAGAAGACATTCGACAGTTTCAATAGAATGCATATGATTTGGACAGATAGAGTTTGAGATAGAAAGCATAGAGAGATTAGGGTCCGATCACATTCACTTAGTTCAAAGGATTCAACTTGGAAGACATAGCTATAAGTGAATGCTGTAGAGGACAGAACAATATATGTATATATATCAGACAGCAACCAAATCAACATAGTGAAGAAAATCATGAAGATAGGTTGAAGTTGAAGACAAATCAAATGTGAAGGTATTGCAGAAATAACGCCATGAGTGAAACACTTCAAACAGAGAAATTTGGTGGTGGCGTTACCCACCGTATAGGAAGTATTAGACCTGCACACAGCGCACAATTATCGTGGCGCTCAAGTCAAATTCCACGTTAATGTATTCACACTCGTAATGTAAGTCTTCATTGATTGAAGATATACTTTACTTAGTGTGTTGCACATCTAAGTCATCAACATGCATAAGTGTTAGGATGTGTGCTTGATCACATGACATTTGAGGATTCCAAGATATTTAGCTCACACCGTAACTTGCAAAACCTTTTCTCATCCAAGGGCTTTGTGAAGATATCTGCCAATTGCTCTTCAGTGTTGACGTGAATGATGTCAATATCTTTCTTCATGACATGATCCGTGAGAAAATGATGACGAATTTCAATGTGCTTTGTCTTCGAGTGCTGGACTGGATTGTTGGCTATCTTGATGGCGCTTTCGTTGTCGCAGAAGAGAGGTACTTGTTTCAGATTGATGCTATAGTCCTTGAGAGTTTGCTTCATCCATAGAAGCTGAGCGCAGCAAGATCCAGCAGCAATGTATTCAGATTCAGCAGTTGAGAGTGATACACAGTTCTGCTTCTTTGAAGACCAACAGACAAGTGATCGTCCCAGAAAGTGACATGTGCCTGATGTAGACTTGCGATCCACCTTGTCTCCAGCATAATCAGCATCCGAAAATCCAACCAAATCAAATTTTGAGCCCTTTGGATACCATAATCCGAGTGTTGGGGTGTGAGCCAAATATCGAAGAATTCGCTTCACAGCTAAGTGAAGCAATTCCTTTGGTGCCGCTTGGAATCGAGCACACATGCAAACACTAAGCATAAATATCTGGCCTAGATGCACATAGGTAAAGTAAGGAACCAATCATGGAGCGGTATACCTTTTGATCGAACTCTTTACCATTGTCGTCGGGACCCATATGGTGTTTGGCTGGCATTGGCGTCGTGTATCCTTTGCAATCTTGCATTCCAAACTTCTTCAGACAATCTTGGAGGTATTTTTCTTGAGATATAAAGATGCCATTCCTTTGTCGATTTAATTTGAAGACCAAGGAAGAACTTGAGCTCTCCCATCATGGACATCGATATTGTTCTTGCATCATGTATCCAAATTCATCACTATACTTCGGTTGGTGCAGCCAAGATAATGTCATCCACATATATTTGGCATACAAACAGTTCACCATCATATGTCTTCGTGAAGAGTGTGGGATCAAGGGATCCAGGTTTGAAGCCTTCGCTCTTGAAAGTCTTTGATCGTATCATACCAAAGCGAGGAGCTTGTTTGAGGCCATACAGTGCTTTATTTAGCTTGTACACCATATCAGGATGTTTTGGATCTTCAAAGCCAGGTGGTTAAGCGACATATACTTCTTCTTCAATCTTGCCATTGAGAAATGCACTCTTTACATCCATTTGACATAGCAAGATGTTGTGGTGGTTAGCATAGGCTAGTAGTATGCGAATAGCTTCAAGCCTAGCTACAGGAGCAAATGTTTCATCGAAGTCAATTCCTTCAACTTGAGTATATCCTTGAGCCACAAGACGTGCTTTGTTTCTAACGACTTGACCATGCTCATCTTGCTTGTTTCGATATATCCATTTGGTGCCAATAATGTTATGCTTGCGAGGGTCAGGACGCTTGACAAGTTCCCAAACATTATTCATCTTGAATTGTTGAAGTTCTTCTTGCATAGCTTGTATCCATTCTGGTTCCATAAAGGCTTCAACAACTTTCTTGGGTTCTGATATTGACACAAAAGAAAAGTGCCCACAGAAATTTGCTAGCTGTGTTGCTCTTGAGCGAGTAAGCGGACCAGGTGCATTGATGCTATCGATTATCTTCTCAATCTGTACTTCATTTGCAACTCGAGGATGAACTAGATGAAGACTTTGCTCATGCTGATCATTGTCATCATTGGGAGGATTGTCTTGGTGAGCATTGTCTTCGGTTGGTTAGGTGCGAAATGATAAGTTCCTCTTCGAGGATGTGCTTGAAGGCATGATTTCACCAGTTCCCATCAGCTTGATAGATTCATTGGTGAAGCTTCGTCTAGTGTACTTGGCAGCAACTCTCTTTGTGAACCATTGGTTTCATCAAATCGCACGTCCACAGTTTCGACGATTTTGTAGTGATAGAGGTTGAAGACTCTGTAAGAGTGCGAGTCCTTTCCGTAACCGAGCATGAAGCCTTCGTGAGCTTTGGGTTCAAATTTTGACTTGTGATGGGGATCCTTGATCCAAAGACTTAGCCCCAAATACTCAAGTAGGCGACATTTGGCTTCTTGCCGATAAAAAGCTCATAGGATGTTTTGTTCGAAGCTTATGGATGTAAACACGATTGATGACGTGACATGTTGTATCAATAGCTTCGGCCGAGAACTTTCTTGGTGTCTTGTACTCGTCGAGCATTGTTCGAGCCATCTCAATGAGGGTTCGTTCTTGCGCCCACGATGCCATTTTGCTTTGAGGTGTGTATGGAGCAGAGAACTCATGAGTGATTCCCATGGTATCCAGATAAAGATCAAGTCCGGTGTTCTTGAATTCAAGTGCGTTGTCACTTCGATATGCTTGATCTTGGCGCTATAATTGTTCATTGCTCGATTGGCGGCGTCTGAAGACATCTTGCACTTCAGCCTTGTAGAGAATTATGTGCACCCATGTATATCTTGAGTAGTCATCAACAATGACGAAGCCATAGACACAAGCAGTTGTTGTGAGGGTAGAGTAGTGAGTAGGGCCAAATAAGTCCATGTGTAACAGCTCAAGGGTTGAGATGTTGTCATGATTGTCTTCGAGGGTGCTTTGCCTAGTCATCTTTCCACTTCAGCAGCACCACACAAATGGTCCTTCTTGAACTTGACACCTTCGATGCCTATGACATGCTTCTTCTTGGCGAGTGTGTGTAAGTTCCTCATGCCAAGATGCCCCACCTCCGATGCGAGCCGAGATTCAAGCTTTTGCAAGAAGACATACGGCAAGCTATGGACCTGCTGAGAAATCTACCATGTATAGATCATCTTTCCTATACCCTTCAAAGACTAGAGACTTGTCAGATTCCATTAGTACAAGGCAACGATATTTTCCGAATATCACAATCATGTTCAAGTCACAAAGCATTGAGACAAACATCAAGTTGAAACCAAGGGATTCAACAAGCATCACTTTATCCATGTGTTGATCCTTTGATATTGCAACTCTACCTAGACCCAATACCTTGCTTTTACCAGTGTCAGCAAATGTGATGTGACTCTTGTCTGATGGACGTAAGGTTGAGTCCATGAGAAGACTTCGATCACCAGTCATATGATTAGTGCATCCGCTGTCCATAATCCATTCTGAAGCATGAGGTGTCATACCCTCTGATGCAGTTAGGGGATAGGCTTCACCAAGAGTATTGTGAAGCATAAACATTTGACGGACAAGAGGATTATTGAAGCTCGATCAAGATTAAGACAGATAGGATAAATGGCAAACGATTCAGGAACAAAATACATAGTCGACCATTTGGGCATTTGATCTTGCGTCCTACAAGATGTTTTAGGTCCCCAAAGAATAGCATCGACGCCTTTGATTTTCGGCCGAGACCCTTTCCTGCAAAAGAGAGTTAATTCTTCTTAACCACCCACATCTTCGAGGGTGGCTTAGAAGCAATGAGTCTAAGTGCAGCATCTCGAGAACTTCGACTTTGGAGCCCTAGCAAATAGCCTTGCAGGAGATGAATGATACTCATATGAATAAGCAGAAAAGTTCTTAGTTCTATGAACATAGCGGTTTGAAGACACACGCTCATATTCATAAATTTGAGTATAGTTTCCCTGCAAAACATTGCCGTTAGGGTGACTCGGGTGAGTCCTCTGTCTGTATGAAGCCTTTGGACCATATGACGCCTTAGGTTTGGGGTTTGTCTTCTTCCCAGGTGATATCATGATGACATTCACTGGAAGATTCTCAAGACAGCTTTTGGGAACCCATATCTTCTTCATAGGTGGTCCATTCCTACAGTTAGTACCAATATACCTGGCAAACACTTCACCATTCTGATTCTTGAACAGCTTATATTTTGCATCAAAGGATTCATCAATGATAATAGGGTTAGCACAGGTAAAGCCAGATAAGGTGGATGGATCCACTGAAGGTCCCTTTGCAGCAACCCATGTGGTTTTGGGATGCTGCTCAGGCTTCCAGTAGGAACCATCAACATTCATTTTCCTCTCGAACCCAACACCCTCTTTCCTAGGGTTTCGGTTCGAGAATCTGCTTTTGAGGACATCGCAAAGTGTCGATGTCCTTTCGCACTTTTATACATCCTGTTTCAAGCAATGTCTTCAACCTAGAATTTTCATCGGCAATAGCGGTGGTATCCTCCGCAGAGGGTTAGTTACCACATTAGTACTTGAAGACAATGCAACAATAGCAGCAGTTGAACATTCAACAACAGAGGTAGTGATATCACGCTCAAGACATTTTAGACATGGTGGTTCAAATCCATCCCGAGGGAACTGGTCTGTTGAGCTAAGTGACTCATTCTCTCTTTGAAGATCTTCATGAGCCGCTCTCAATTTCTCAAGCTCTTGCTTCCTTTGAAGATAATCATAGGAGAGCCTTTCATGAGTAGTTGAGAGCGTTTCATGACGACTTTCAAGTTCTTGTTACTTAGCATGAAGATTTTAATGTCTTCAACTAAGGACTGTGAACGTGTCATTTCCGCGTCCAACAGGTCATCGCTTTTGTCTAACAGTTTTTGAGTATGTTCCATAGCTCTTTGTTGTTCGGTTGCATTTTTAGCAAGTGTTTTGTAGCTGGGTTTGGATTCACAATCAGAGTCATCTTCACTTGATGTTTGAAAGTAAGCATCACGTGATTTTACCTTGGCACCACGTGCCATGAAACAGTAGGTGGGAGCAGGGTCGTCCTTGTCATTAGCTTCAGCGTTGGTGTGGAAGTCATTGTATTTAGTGTTGAAGATGGACTTGGCAACATAGGCTGTGGCTAAAGCCAGACTTGCAACGCCAGGGTCGGACTCCTCTTCAGACTCCACCTCCACCTCCTCAGAAGCAGACTCCTCCTCTGAATCCATTTCCTTGCCAACAAAAGCACGAGCCTTGCCAGATGAGCTCTTCTTATGAGATGAAGACTTTGATGAGGACTTGGAAGAAGACTTTGAAGATTTCTTCTTCTTCTTGTCATCAGAATCATATTCCTTGCTCTTCTTCTTCTTCTTCTTCTCATTGTCCCACTATGGACACTCAGAGATATAGTGTCCAGTTTTCTTGCACTTGTGACATGTTATCTTCTTGTAGTCATGAGTGGAAGCTTCATCATTTCTTGAGCTGGATCGTGAAGACTTTCTGAAGCCTTTCTTCCTAGTGAACTTCTGGAACTTCTTCACAAGCATAGCAAGTTCCTTTCCAATGTCTTCGTGATCATCGTAACCGCAATGATTCTTCTTCGATGAGGAAACAACTTTTGCCTTCAAAGCGCGAGTTCGCCCATAGTTGGGACCATAGATATCTCTTTTCTCGTAAAGTCGGAACTCATGTGTGTTGAGCCTCTCAAGTATATCGACGGATCAAGTGTCTTGAAGTCGTATGCGTTCTTGTATCATGAGGGCAAGGGTGTCAAAAGAGCTGTCAAGTGATCTCAGTAGTGTCTTGACGATTTCATGCTTGGTGATCTCAGTGGCGCCGAGAGCATGAAGCTCATTTGTGATGTAAGTGAGGCGATCAAACGTGAGCTGGACATTTTCATTGCCGTTTCTCTTGAAGCGGTCGAAGAGGTTGCGAAGAACACTGATCCTTTGATCTCTCTGGGTTGAGATGCCTTCGTTGACCTTGGATAGCCAGTCCCGGACTAGCTTCGATGTTTCCAGAGCACTCACACGGCCATACTGTCCTTTGGTTAGATGACCACAGATGATGTTCTTTGCAGTAGAGTCTAGTTGAATGAACTTCTTGACATCAGCAGGGGTGACACCTTCACCAGTTTTGGGAACGCCGTTCTTGAAGACTTACCAGAGGTCGACATCAATGGCTTCAAGATGCATGCGCATCTTATTCTTCCAGTAGGGATAGTCAGTTCCATCAAACACGGGGCAAGCAGCGGAGACTTTGATTATCCCTGCAGTCGACATAGCTAAAACTCTAGGTGGTTAAACCAAATCACACAGAACAAGGGAGTACCTTGCTCTGATACCAATTGAAAGTGCTAGTTATCGACTAGAGGGGGGTGAATAGGCGATTTTTAGGAAAGTCTTCAAAACACGGATGTTTCGAAGACAAACAATAGGAATGACCTAATTGATATGCAGCGGAAGATAAACTACAACAAGCAAACCATAGTCAAGTATGCAATAACGTGAAGGTACAAGACTAATAGCAGCTTGGTAGTAGGATCAAGATGGAAGATAGTGAGAAGCCAATCAACAAAAGTAGTCAAGCAATGAAGTCAAACAGGTATGATAGATAGGCAATGACTTCACGAAGACAAACTCTAAGTAAGGAGAGGGAGAAGATAGAACCAGTCACTTGTTGAAGACACATGATTTGTTGGACTAGTTCTAGTTGCTGTGACAACTGTACATCTGGTTAGGGAGGCTGAGATTCAACTCAGAAGACCGCGTCTTCACCTTATTCCCCTTGAGCTAAGGACACACAGTCCTCGCCCAATCACTCTGTAAGTCTTCAAGGTAGACTTCCAACCTTCACAGATCATGTTCACCGGCAATCCACAATGACTCTTGGATGCTCGAATCGACGCCTAACCGGCCGGAGGATTCACAGTCCTCAAGTGTAATAAGTCTTCAGTCACAGACGTAAAGACTTGATGATGCCTAACACTCTTTGGCTCGGGTGTTTGGGCTTTGTCCTCACAAGGATTTCTCTCTCTCAAAGGCTTCGAGGTGGGTTGCTCTCAAACGACAAAAGTCGTGCACTAACTCTGAGCAGCCACCAATTTATGGTGTAGGGGGTGGGCTATTTATAGCCACTAGGCAACCCGACCTGGTATGTCCAAAATGACCCTGGGTCACTAAGGAACTGACACGTGTTCCAACTGTCAGATTTCAAACACACACGGCAACTTTACTTGGGCTACAAGCAAAGCTGACTCATCCAGCTCTGGATAAGTTTTGCTCTCATTGTCTTCGCTCGAAGACATAGGATTTGGGTTGAGCATCACTTCAGTCATTCTGACTTTGATCACTTGGACCCCACTTAATAGTACGGTGGTCCCTATGACTCAACAAAAAAGAAAAGGAAACAACAAAACAACACAGTCTTCGCGCTCCATAGTCTTCACTCAATGTCTTCTCATGTCATAGTCTTCAATATGAATATCTTCATATACCACCATTGTCCTCAATGTCTTCATACGTTTTAGGGGTCATCTCCGGTAGGTAAACCGAATCAATGGGGGACACTACCTGCGTTATCCTGCAATTCTCACAAATGCATTAGTCCCTCAACCACATTTGTCGTCAATACTCCAAAACCAACAAGGGGTGGCACTAGATGCACTTACAATATATCTTCTTTTCATCAAGATAAGCATATTTAAGAGTATCGGGTAGTGGTTTAAGCTCGAACACGGGATCACCCTTGGGTGGAGGGGAATCCCCTAGTATTTCAACAGGCAAGTTGTGTTTCAAAATAGGTCCCTGTTTGAAGAATACTTCATATATTTCCCTTCTTTCATTCATAAACATATCATTTTCATGGTCTAGCAAATATTGTTCTAAAGGGTCATTAGGAGGCACGACAATAGAAGCAAGACAATTAATTTCATCTTTACTAGGCAATTCCTCGTCACGGGGTTGTCTACGAAATTTAGCAAAATTTAGCAAAGTTAAACTCATGAGACATATCCCCCAAACCAATAGTAACAACATCCTTTTCGCAGTCTATCCTAGCATTAACAGTATTCAAGAAGGGTCTACCAAATATAATGGGACAAAAGTTATCTTGTGGGGAACCAAGAAGAAGAAAATCAACAGGATATTTAACTTTCCCACACAAGACTTCAACATCTCTAACAATCCCGACTGGTGAAATAGTATCTCTATTGGCAAGCTTAATTGTAACATCAATTTCTTCTATCTCAGCAGGTGCAATATCATGCATAATTTCTTTGTATAAGGAATGAGGTATTGCACTTGCACTAGCACCCATATCACATAATCCATGATAACAATGATCTCCTATTTTAACAGAAATAGCAGGCATGCCTACAACAGGTCTATGTTTATTTTTAGTATCAGGTCTAGCAATTCTAGCAATTTCCTCACAGAAGTAAATAACATGCCCATCAATATTATCAGCCAAGAGATCTTTAACCATAGCAATACTAGGTTCAACTTTAATTTGCTCAGGGGGTTTGGGTGTCTTAATGTTACTTTTATTGACCACAGTTGAAGCTTTAGCATGATCCTTTATTCTAACAGGGAAAGGTGGTTTCTCAATATAAGCAGTAGGAATGACAGGATCATTATAAGTGATAGTATTTTCTTCAACTTTAATAGGTGAAACTACTTTTACTTCTATGGGAGGATTATATTTAAACCACTTCTCCTTAGGGAGATCAACATGAGTAGCAAAGGATTCACAAAAAGAAGCTACTATCTCAGAGTCAAGTCCATATTTAGTGCTAAATTCACGGAAAACATTGGTATCCATAAAAGATTTAACACAATCAAACTTAGGTTTTATACCTGACTCCTTACCTTCGCCAAGATCCCAATCTTCAGATTTGCGTTTAATTCTTTCCAGTAAATCCCATTTGAATTCAATAGTCTTCATCATAAAAGAGCCAGTACAAGAAGTATCGAGCATGGAGCGATTATTGAGAGAAAGCCGAGCATAAATTTTTTGAATAATCATTTCCCTTGAGAGCTCATGATTGGGGCATGAATATAACATTGACTTAAGCCTCCCCCAATCTTGAGTGATGCTTTATCCTTCGCGAGGCCAAAAATTATATATATAATTACGATCACGATGAACAAGATGCATAGGATAAAACTTTTGATGAAATTCTAATTTCAATCGGTTGTAGTTCATTGATCCCATATCATCACATAGACTAAACCATGTCAATGCCTCTCCCTTCAAAGATAAAGGGAAGACCTTCTTCTTAATAACATCCTTGGGCATACCTGCAAGCTTAAATAATCCACAAACTTCATCCACATAGATTAGGTGTAAATCGGGATGCAATGTTCCATCACCTGTGAAAGGATTAGCTAGCAGTTTCTCTATCATACCCAAAGGAATTTCAAAGTAAACATTTTCAGTAGGTTCAGTAGGTTGAGGAGCAACTATTTGCTCTACTGGTCGGGGTGAAG
Organism: Aegilops longissima; assembly: GCA_021605205.1. Lineage (NCBI taxonomy): Eukaryota > Viridiplantae > Streptophyta > Magnoliopsida > Poales > Poaceae > Aegilops > Aegilops longissima. Next base: position 148,201,459 of record CM038678.1, on the reverse strand, counting down.
ATACCCCAACAAGCCCCTCAAAGGATTACTTTCCATAGTAACAAGTGACAGTAAATTTCAGCACACTATATAAATTTTTCCTTACCAAATTCGACCTACCAAAGGCGCTTCACTCCCCGATAATGGTGCCAGAAAAGAGTCTTGATGACCCACAAGTACAGGGGATCTATCGTAGTCCTTTTGATAAGTAAGAGTGTCGAACCCAATGAGGAGCATAAGGAAATGACAAGCGGTTTTCAGTAAGGTATTCTCTGCAAGCAATGAAATTATCGATAACAGATAGTTTTGTGATAAGGTAATTTGTAACGGGTAACAAGTAATAAAAGTAAATAAGGTGCAGCAAGATGGCCCAATCCTTTTCGTAGCAAAGGACAAGCCTGAACAAACTCTTATATGAAGGAAAACGCTCCCGAGGACACATGGGAATTATTGTCAAGCTAGTTTTCATCACGCTCATATGATTCGCGTTCGTTACTTTGATAATTTGGTATGTGGGTGGACCGGTGCTTGGGTGCTGTCCTTTCTTGAACAAGCATCCCACTTATGATTAACCCCTATTGCAAGCATCCGCAACTACAAAGAAGTATTATGGTAAACCTAACCATAGCATGAAACATATGGACCCAAATCAGCCCCTTATGAAGCAACTCATAAACTAGGGTTTAAGCTTCTGTCACTCTAGCAACCCATCATCTACTTATTACTTCCCAATGCCTTCCTCTAGACCCAAATAATGGTGAAGTGTCATGTAGTCGACGTTCACATAACACCACTAGAGGAAAGACAACATACATCTCATCAAAATATCGAACGAATACCAAATTCACATGACTACTTATAGCAAGACTTCTCCCATGTCCTCAGGAACAAAAGTAACTACTCACAAATCATATTCATGTTTATAATCATAGGGGTATTAATATGCATAAAGGATCTGAACATATGATATTCCACCAAATAAACTAACTAGCATCAACTACAAGGAGTAATCAACACTACTAGCAACCCACAGGTACCAATCCGAGGCTTTGGGACAAAGATTGGATATAAGAGATGAACTAGGGTTTGAAAGGAGATGGTGCTGATGAAGATGTTGATGAAGATTGACCCCCTCCTGATGAGAGGATCGTTGGTGATGACGATGGTGATGATTTCCCCCTCCCGGAGGGAAGTTTCCCAATGAGAACAGCTCTGCGGAGCCCTAGATTGGTTCCGCTGGTTCCGCCTCGTGGCGGCGGAGTTTGTTCCCGAAAGCTTGCTTATGATTTTTTCCAGGGTAAAAGACTTCATACAGCAGAAGATGGGCACCGGAGGCCTGCCAGGGCGCCCACGAGGCAGGGGGCTCGCCCAGGGGGTAGGGCGCGCCCCCACCCTCATGGACAGGGTGTGGGCCCCCTCTGGTGGATTCTTTCGCCATTATTTTTCATTAATTCCAAAAATAACTTTCGTGAAGTTTTAGGACTTTTGGAGCTGTGAAGAATAGGTCTCTAATATTTGCTGCTTTTCCAGCCCAGATTTCCAGCTGCCGGCATTCTCCCTCTTCATGTAAACCTTGTAAAATAAGAGAGAATAGGCATAAGTATTGTGACATAACGTGTAATAACAACCCATAATGCAATAAATATCGATATAAAAGCATGATGCAAAATGGACGTATCACCCACCCGAGCGTTACTACCGCTGTGGGGCAGGAATAGGGGGTTATGTCGAGGCAGGGGGATTTTTGTTTCTCCCTCGCACCCATTCGCACAACCCACTCATCCTTTTCGTTTTGCCAGCGTCGAACTCGCCGCGGGAGGGCTCCGGCGGGCCGCCGTCTCCGGGCGGTCCCTCTCCATTTCCTCCGATGGAATCGATCCCCACCCCGTCCTCTTGACATGGATGCCGGTATTGCCCCCGTACCTCTTCTCTTCGTGTCTAGGTTTCAGATCTAGTCTTTAGGGGCAATAGTTGTTGCATTTATCGACTTTTGGCTAAATCAAGGCTTGAGTAGGTTGGAGAAGGCATCTAGACTGTTTGGATTGATATTTTGTAGGATTATTTTTTGAATTTTGCATCCCGGTAGTGCCGGATTTGGTCACGGCAGTAGGGAACTGCCGTTCCCCCATCTGGAGCGGTACTACCGCTCGGGCGGTACTGCCGCTTCCAGATCACGGTACTACCACTGGATGCCTACTTCCACCATACTCGTACCGAGTATCGATCCATGTTGTTTTGTTTGGTGGCTCATGCTCATTCTTTCGTGTTGTTTCTTGTGTCCTTGTGTTTGGTTCCAAGTGATGGCCCTTCTGAGCAACATGTCCGCCGTGTCAACCCCGGGCGTTCTACTTCAAAGCGCTATCGCACCTCTGAGACAACGGCTGCCTCCTCAAGTGTCGTGGAATTGTCACGGCAGATGTCCTTAGTGTCAGGACTTAGTCGCGAGGCCAACGCATCTATGTGGTAGCTTGAGAGGGGTTGAGTGGGACGAGAGACGCAGGGCGGATCAACACGCAAGACAAGGGTTTAGACAGCTTCGGGCCCCGGGAAACATCATCCGGTAATAGCCCTACATGCTGTTTGAGGCTAGGTCTCATTATGCTCATGAGGGAGTCGCCGTAAGCCGGCTCTCCTCTTTGTGTCTAGCCCTAGATATTGTTTCTTGTTGCTTGCCCCTCTTTGGGGAGCCCTGCCCCTCCTTATATAAGTTGAAGGGGCGGATTACATGTGGAGTCCTAGTAGGACTAGGACTAGTCTATCTTCTCTTACAAGTTAAATACAAGTCCGGGTCTTGCTTCCTTATAAAGGAAATATTTGTCATCCCTTCCTCTTAAGCCGGCCTACCATAACGTAAGCCGGCCTTCTGGGCCTTGAGCCTCCTGGGCCCCCGGGTCTTGTCGCTCCTCTGATCCGCTTGCCAGGCCACCCATAAGTCGCCAGGATCGGGCGGGTCACTTAGTGTGTCGTCCAGCTAGGGCGGGTCATTAGTGAGTCGCCAAGTCCGGTCGGGTTATACTTCCGGCCGGGTTACACCGTGGGGTATATCCCCGACATTAGCCCCCAAGTTTAGCTTGGATTTATCCATGGTAAACTTATACTGCAAAATAAACACAAGAACAAATTTGACAGGTTATGCTCCAGGTTAAGAATTCTTGTAAACCGGCACCTGAACATCCTTAAGTCCTTGTTATTTCCTTCTTCTAGAAAATCCGGGTCAAATAAGCTAGCTTCATGTTCAATTTGCTGATGTTGGTTTCTCACAGAAAAATATTGTGAAGAATAATCCACTTGAGTCGGCTTCCAAGGCGCCGGGTTAAATAATTTTGGTCTTCAAATACTCATCTGATATTCAGTCGGCTTGAAGATGTAAAACTTGCCGGTTTATCATTACCAAAAACTGCCTGATTATAAAAAAGACGATGCCGGGTCATAATTGTTGTTGACACTGGTTTATGTAACCGATCCTCCTGATTTGCTCAAAACTGATAATTTGAAGATTTTTTCTCCCTTATATCCATATTACCTGTAGCCCCCAATTCTTGAGTAGAACAAAGTGATGGTTTAAGACTTGCTCCAAGAAATGTTGTAACCTTGAAGAAATCCGGTTTATTCATCTCAATCATATAAACTGAATATTCCACACATGTAGCCCCCAAGTGCCAGGTTGTCATGCTTGCAGCAACCCGGGACTTGTAATTGCTTTATACTCATGAAAACTTCAACCAGTGTAGCCCCCAAGGGCCGGGTCATTATGCAAATAATGAGCAGGGACTTTGTAGATATAACCATGTAAATTTGAACAGCAATGTGTAGCCCCCAAGGGCCGGCTTAGTAAGATAATACTGAGCTGGGACTTTGTATATAATTGATAATAACATCATATAATATAATCTCCACCATGGGGCTTGAACCCACGTCACAAGGTTAAGAGCTTTGTACTCCACCAACTAAATAGTGGACCGTTCAATATAATGGATTAAAGGGCCATTCTTTTGGCAGGTTAAAAAATAAGCCGCCTCCTCCCCAGCTTTGTCCATAAGCCGTCTCCCTCACTCACTGAGGCTTCTGAACTAGTTATAGGATAACTAATATAGAAGCCTCAACAAATTTTAGGAGCGGCTTATTTTTTAAGCTGGGAAGAGGCAGCTTATTTTTTAAGCCGCTCAAAAGAACTGGCCCTAATGCTTGTGTACCTTGAATTTTTGACAGGGGCAATTGGTAGCCCCCAAGGGCTAACTCATTTAGAATGTGATGAGTCGGGTCTTCAATAAGTTGAGCAAAAAATGACTTTGCATTAGCCCCCAAGTGCCATGGTGCATGATGGCAGTGACATGGGACTTGCATATTTGATATAATCCCAATCTGAATAATGTAGCCCCCAAGTGCCGGGTCGTAAGCCTGCAACGACTCGGGACTATTCCTTCCATTGTATAATAAATCATATCCATTGATAAAAATAATAGCCGTTGCGCTAAAGCGACTTTGAAAACCTCAATCATAGCACTGGTTATTGATAATCACAATAGAAATCCAGCCATGTTGGCTATTCGAGATTTGAATAATATAATCCGGTATGAAACCCTCAATCATTCAATATCATCATGAAAATCCAGCCAGTTTTGGCTATTAAAGATTTGAATACCTCATCGGTTGACAAGTAAATCCGGAGTTTAAACACTCGGCGGCTCTTGGCCGATGGAGATTTAATACGCCTCCATTGTAAACCGGAATTTTTATAACCCGACGGCTTATAGCCTTTGAGAAAATCCAGAACGGATCATCATTTTGAAGCATCAACTTTGGTAATGAGCTTGAACTTAATCATTTATATGTCATATTTATGCAAATCCTGCAAAGAATTTAAACAACATATGCCATGGCGACTTATGTCAAAAACCAGGGCGGGTAACCACCCAAATGTAGTCTTATCCTGCACACAAGTAGATCACAAGAACCCTTGGCGGTTTACCGCAGGGCGGGTCATAATACCTCACATATAACCACTGTGATATTGAATTTGTACTGCCAGTTTACATGACCTGTGTAGTAAGGGTGATAACCCAATCCTTAGAAGCCAATGCTTCCATATAAATGATGGTTGTCATAAGCTGGCGACTTATAGTCAAAAGTTAAGCCGGGTTAATCATAAAATACTTATATACATTTGAGATATAATCCCCAAAAGGTCTCAAGTTAAGTAATTGTGGCTACAATAAACTTTACCAGAGATAGAATAGAACTTTTTGAGGCTTCTGATTCGGATACGATCAGTAAACCGTTCCAAAGGGGTTAAGCTAAGATTCGAATACGATCATATAGCCCCTAGTGGCTTTGGCGATGCCGATCAAGTGGGTATCGACAACTATGTTCTCTTTGGTTCGAATACGACCTATGTTTGAACATGAAGCCCCCAAGTGACCATACGAGTTGTTTAATGACGCTGGTTCGAATACGACCCATGTCAGACCCAAAGGGGTTAAGCTATGATTCAGATATGATCAAGAAGCCCCCTAGTGGGTTTGGCAGTATGCCGATCAAGAGGGTATCGACAGCTGTGTTCTCTTTGGTTCGAATACGACCTATGTTTGAACAGGAAGCCCCCAAGTGATGATATAAGTTTTGGTATTGCGCCGATCAAGAGGGTACTGATAGCTATGCTCGATGAGCAAGAAGCCCCCAAGTGATCATAATAAGATAAGCCGTAAGGCAGGATAACCAAGTTTGAACCGCGTATCATGGCAGCAAGTTCTTTTGGCAATCTTTTAATTTTTCTGAGAACTCGAACTTGCGAGAGATTAATGCTTTTTGAACCGGAACTTTAAACCGGATTTGAAAGCTTTAAAAATTTGTGAAGGACAAATTTACCTTGAGCCGGATTTTGAACCGGATTTGAGAGCTTCAAAAATTTGTGAGGGACAAATTTACCCTGGGCCGGCTTTTGAATCGGATTTAAGAGCTACAGTGCTTTGTGGGAGAAAGATGTCTTTTGAACCGGATTTTAAACCAGAGTCCTTATTTTTGAACCGGAAATCTTCTGACAGCTTTTAAATTTCCATCGATCTAGCAGTAATCTCCGGGGCCCGGGTTATTTTTCCCTTTAGTGACTTGGAGCTCTTGAATTCATTGAAACCGGCTAATTTTGCCGAGTCATATCATTATAGCCCCCGAGTCTCAAAACGACTTGAGGAGTTGGCTTGAGATTCTCCATAACTAACCGTGATATAGACCGGTTTGAATCCTGCATGGGACAACTTGCAAACCAAAGTAATTGCTCTTTTGAAGAAAATAATATATAATATAAAATATATTGGATGGATTTCACCTGATATGTTAGGCTAGTGATTATCCACAGAAGGTTGAGGTGATTGCAGCGGGTTATAAATGATCCCGTATGAACCGTGTCAGCAACTCGACCAATGGTTCCTTCCAACTGGTTGTTTGAAGTTAACCAAACCGTAGTGCCGGCGACTTGTGCACCTATCCATTGAGCCATCCAGTGCAGACGGCGGTTGATAATATATGATAATATGCCTCCAATTTGTTGGAAGAGAAACCGGGCTTCCCAAGTAGTGACTTGCTCATAATCAATAAACAGCTCGTCCAGAAAAATGCGGCCCGGTGTGTTGATGTAGACCAGGTCGTGAAAGACGGACCGTAAAAACGACCGTAACATCAAAGGCGGCTCAGACAGATGAATCAACCGTGGTGTTGTAACCCGGTGCGGGCGGGTGAGTTGTCCTCCTTGTTGTAAGCCGGCGTGGTCGTAAGAGATGGCCACGGCGTTGTAAGCCAGCGCGGTCGCGGGAGACGGCCACGGCGTTGTAAGCCGGCGTGGTCGCGAGAGACAGCCACGACATTGTAAGCCGGTGCGGGAGTCGGTAGAGTAACGACGACCACCTGTGCCAAAAGATGTTGGCGTGCCTCCACCTCCGCGGTATAATATCACTTTTTGTCATAAATAATTGCCCTGCATAAACAATATTGCAGACCAAGGCAAAGATAAACTTGTTCTTTGATAAAAAAACATGTGATAATAAAACAAACTTGGATGGATATCACCTGATTTGTTTTGGACGACGGATGATCCGTTTATCGCGACAGAGGTGGCGCAAGCAGACTAGCGACTCAATATAGTTCCAGCGGCTCAGGCAGACCGGCGATTTAATATAATTCCGGCGGCTCAGGCAGACCGACGACTTAATATAATTCCGGCGGCTCAGGCAGACCGGCGACTTAATATAACCCCGGAGGCTGAAAGCGGCAAGGGAGGCTCAATGCGGCTCCGGCGGGTTGACGTAGATTAAGCTGCACGGGCGGCGACTTGCGCACACCTGTTCCATCAGTAAGCGGGCGCAGACGCCGGTGCATGATGATGCTGACGTACACTTCATAGGCACAACATAGCACCACCCTTGCTGATATATTTAGACAAAAGCATCTGCTAGAATCTGTCCACGATATTTTGTACTGCGATTTTATCCTTTGAACAGAGGAAAGTACTGCCAGCATTTGGCCTTGTATGGGATGCAGCAATGTGCAACAGCAGCTTTCATCGGCCTAACAGCCGCTCATGGTACATGCACCCGTGACTCTCTGGCCAGATACGCCATCATGGCACTTTTTTTAACCAATAGTTGTAGTTCGACCAATAGCGCCCTCATAGCCTCCTTCTAGCGCCCTGTAGTTTTACTTGTACTAGATGACCAGTTGCGTCAATGGCGCAAAGGCCGAGAGCAAGCCATGTATTGAAAGAGTGTATATTAATATTATTCGGGCACATATTGAAGTGATAAACATTAGACAGAGTCATCGCTGCACGTTTGACCATGGCGGCAAAAGCAAGAGCGAGCCAAGCATTCAAAGCATGTGCATGAGATTGATTTAGAATCAACTTAAAGATACTTATATTCCATTACATGAAAGCTTGGTGCTTAAAAGAAAATATTCAGATCACTTGGTAATAGCATACATTGGCTTTAAAAGACAGGCTATATTAGCATAGATGGACGGTGTATATAGTGCTTGCCGTTAACCATCGCTCGAGTCTTGTACTGCCGTCGGCAGAAGGAAGAACCTCGACCTAGGCGGACGAACAACCTAGCCGCACACTGCAGAGCAGGATCGAGGCCTATAGACGAACAAAAAGAATCAAGCGATCGTGTATAAAACAATAAGCAGATGGTACACTTTATTAATTATTTTTCTAGCTGTTTTTCCTTTATCACCAAGTAGTGCGTATTAGTTAGGTAAGAAATAACCAGGTGGTACACTTGATATTGGAACCCCCAATACATTTATTATTCTCTACTCATTCAAAGAACTAACCCGAGCAGGCATTGCGAGACTATTAAGAATCGGTATGAAACTAAGAAAAGTGGGCATCCTCTATAAAGATGGATATTGACCAATGGCATATGAGCACACAATCACCCACGAAGAAAACCACCAGGACAAGCATAAGGTAAAACAGAAATTTATGATAAATGGTATGTAGATAACAATATATATAGCTTCGAAAGTGCACTATATACCATGAGACATGACCATGAGGACAGATTCAAAGCCAAATGGCATGGAAAGGAGTCAAATATATACCATAGAAAAACAAAAGCTGGAGTGTCAAAAGACGTAAACAGAGTATACAGATAGAACGGCACGGTAAGATAAATAACATGATGTAACAAAGGCTATGATTTGTTTCATTAATACCATCACAGAGAAATAAAATTCACATGAAAATATTTGCTTCCTACAGACTTACAATGATAGGTATAACTACTTAAACTCACAATTGGATAAGAAGAATGTATGATAAAGGCTGGAAGATGTAAAAGGACAACAAATTTAAATAGAGCCTTTGTTTCCATCATTTTTTTCACCTGGAGAAGTGATGCATTGCTACATAAGAACGAAAAGCACAATCTGAGAGGAATCACAAAGCCAAAAAGCACAATCTGAGAGGAATCACAAAGCCAACCAGTACATACATCGTTTTAGAAGGACATGGACATATTTTTCTTCATTAGGACTTTTACAATTTATTGGGAGGAATTTGTTTCAGGAGATCCATTTGGCAAGCACAAGTTGATCATGATGCAACAGAGAACATTCACCATGTAAAATCAAGATTACCTGAGACTGTTGTGGACCAGCCAAACCATTCAGTTCCTCTGCAAAAGAAAGGTAAGGATTTGACAGAGCAGTTCTAACCTGTGATAAAATAAATACCATTAGTGCTAGATAAACAGGTTAGTGCATGTAGGGTATATAAACAGGAAACAAGTAAACAACCAAAGCACACTAAGCTAGTAGGATCACAAGCAACGCACAAATAATTGAAGGCCAACCAGACAAAGCTGCTCCACTTTAAAAGGCTCCAAATTGCAGCGCTACAAATTAGGAGGCTTCATATGCTATTCACCATTACAACGATGATGCGTCACATCATACGGGCACCAAAGCCATCGCAAGGCCAAAAGTGAACCAAGTATTCAAGCCATGAACATAAGAATATTTAGAGTCTGGTCATAAAATCCGTAAAGCATTAGAAAATGGGCTAAAAAGATCCGCCGCCTCGGCAGCCCTTAGATCTGATGTTATCCAACAACCCAGCTCTGTCCTCATCATTGCAACAAAGGTGACGTTGCAGAAGCCTTTGAAACAGAACTCATGCTATAGAAACATTTGTAACATAGGTTGTTTAGAAAAATTCTTTTTTTCAGCTTCACCTTTTTGCAACAAAGATGATGTTGCGGAAAGAACTTTCGCAACATGGATGATGTTGCAATTTTTTTAATTTTTTTACAATGAAAGGATGTCGCAGCAACAACGTCGTCATTGCCATCGCCGTTCGCATCTTCATAGTTGTTGAAACTGTTGGCATGCGCCGCATAGCTCGGGCGGCCATGGGCGGCGGAGCGCGAGGTCCGACCCGTCGGTGTCGTGACGCTGTCCCTGAACCCGCTTCGCCACCGGTGACGGGGTCCTCTGGCCGGGATCGCGCCGCGGTGAAGGAGGCGTGGCTCTTCCTTTCGTCACTGGTAACCGGCGGCGACCGCTCGGGCCCAGCCGACTTGGTCGCCCTACCATGGTCGCCTAGTGGGTTCGCAACAGATCGCTTGTATTTGTGGATAGCGTTTGAAGGAGATAAGGATGAAAGAAAAGATGCGGTCGCGGGCCCATGAAGACGCACGGTAGACGTGTTGAGCGTGGCGGATGTTAGGGAAAAATCGGTCGATTGAGTACCAACTTTTCCCTTAGAAAATAGATATTTAGATATGATGTTCTTACATGGCGTTATAAGAAAGGCATGAGATCAGTTCATGATACCTTTTTACATAAAAAGCGGTTATTTGCCACTTCGATATTGGGCTTCGCAGAATGCCACTCTCAAAATTGGCCTGGTAAAATGCCATCTAGCTCCGTTGCATTTTGATTACCATGCCATTTTTTCTTTTTCCATTACCTTTTCTTTTTCCATTTCAATTTTCTGTCACCAAAGGACCAAAGTACCCTTACCTCTTTCTACCTTATCCAATGTGTTTGTGGTTATCGATTGCTCTGTGGCTAGCTTGTTCGTCGCCATTGTTGCTCGCCAACAGACGTCGCTGATGCCTCCGCGAGTACCCTAACTCGCCGCCCTAGCTTCCCACGCTGGCGAGTAATCGCAGGTCGCCGCGGTGCTGCGCCATGGCTGCTGCGCGCTGCAACTCACCTCTAAATCGCAGCTCTCCGCCTGTGCTCGTCCATGTCTGCATGCGCCAAGCAGCTCAAGCTCGCGTGGCGGATGCTTGCGCTCTGTGGGTGCTCGCCCTCGCCTTGCGGATGCTTGCGCGTGCCAGCACAGCTCATTGTGGGTGCTCGCCCGAGCTGCAGCGACAACACAGCTCGCCCTCCTCACAGTGCGTTATGCGCGGCTCGCTCCGCGACATCTTTGGAGAAGTGGGTGGCGCTGAACATCAGCACCAGTGGCGTGATGGCAGCAGCAGCTGGAGGAGGAGATGGATGCGTGTGAAGTTCTGAAGATGTTGAATGCAAGCAACCTGTAAGTGACGTTTGCTGTAATCTTTACTTGATGTTGGATGCAATTTCGCAATTACATCAAGAATAGCATGTCATATTTAATTTCACGTGCAGAATCAACTGAGCAACAATACGACAAATAAATAATGCGGCAAATTTCCATCTATAAGCTACTTGCTGCAATATCTTCTTTTGCATTTATTGTAGCTTATTCAGAGACAAGAAATGGAATTGTGGCTAGAAAAAAGTATGTAGACCTCAAATTTTAGTACATTGGCAAGGGAGAGACATATAGACACTTCAACCATGATTGATAGATGAATATGAAATTAGTTCACTTGTCACAAAACAAAGTGTTGAGTTTACATAATAAGTTCACAGCTCAAAATATATATGAGCTCACAGCTGAGAGAAATTGGAGAAATTGAGTTATAGAAGATCGGTGTACGCAGCGTCAAGGAAATCGGCGGCATCATGGCGTCCGGGAGGCGGGGTGGCGTCCAGCGATTGACCCAAGAAGTCCAGCAATCAGGGAATGTTCCAAAGAAAGAAGGCAATGACTTTTCCGTATCACCCATATCATGAATTTTTGACTTCAAACTGTATGATAGGACATGATAATTAACCGCAAAAAGCATGGGTATGGATAACACATTGAAAGTAATACCAGAGAGGAAATTTAACGCTTACAATAAAGCATGGGCACAGATAACTTATTGGTTCATCTCGCCAACGCTTATTATCTACCAAGAAACTACAAATGAAATGTATAACTAAATTAGGAATAAGAACTCCATAAAACATTGGCTTTGGTCTGCAAACCATTAATCTGATTGGAGATGGAAACTAAACCAAGATCGGGTAAAGTTTGAAGGTAAGATATAAGTACAGTCATTCGAGTAAATAACAGAGAGGTAACCACCAGATCATCTTCTATTCTAGAACTCCGTAAATCTGGGATTACAATATTTGGCAACAAAACTGGCATCTTAGGTATTCTATTGACTAACATCACCCATCTGTTTGCAGAGAACACAACTTTTAGATACCTTTGAAGAGCAATAAGATATCGATATGTCAGGTTAAAATGCTATAAAACTATATTTACCATGCTACAAAGTAAACTTGCCATGTTAGTTCACATAATGAATCCTTTGTGCAGGGAGTTCCAGCGACGCATTATACAAGGAGCTATGGCATGCTTGGGCTAGGCCGTTGATCACAGTGCCTCGCCAAGGTGAAAGGATTTACAACTTTCCGCATGTTTATATGGAACAGGTATGTCTCACCGCATTGGTGTTTGCTCTTCTTGATGCCCCATAACTAATGAATGAATTTTCTACTCAACACAAGCAGTAGCTATTTGTGTCACGGGACCTTTGCTTTGTTCAGTGTTAAAAATGACAATATGACTTTGTTTATGTGGAATAATCATCCAAGTGTTTAAAGATCATCCACATCCACGTACATATTTAGAACCTGATAGGATCCTTGTGTGTGCGCCGCGTGTGCTTCTCTAGTGTGGTCATGTATTAGTTGACAAATGAATATCCATCGAGGGTACCACCTTACATACAGTGCTTCCAGCCTTGTAGGCCTCACCGAAGTCCCTTTGCCAAGCTTCATCTGCGATGCCTAACTTACTACATTTGACAAACATCTTTGCTAATCGATAAAAGCAACAGCGTAAGTAAATAAAATCATTTTCACATGTCATGACAAACTGATTCTTCCAGTGACCAAAACCAAAGAAAACAAAGTACTAATACACAAAGAGACAGTATAATTGTTAAGGCTACTTTACTTAACTAATTTGGGAATAGACTGAACATATCAGGAAATACGAGTTGATGAAGAAAAAACATCATCTACTAATACTATACTAAATGAACATTATCCATTCACATCTCCATGATTGTACTATTATACATGATAGAGAATGACTAATAGTACTCATTCTTCTCTTAAAGGCGTCAAGAAAATACAATCGATAGAAAAGGTAGAAGGATTTTGAGCACTAAACTCCAGTTATCGGTACACGACTATCTACATATCTCCAACCGGTTAATTTATGAATCATCACATTTACCTATAAGGGGCATTTATGCGTAAGATGTGATTTGCTTGCATGCATTTCATAGATAAATATGTGAATAAAAGTTAGGACTTGCTTACATACCTGGATATTGACATTCACATACGAGACAATACATCTTCAAGACACAAGAATGTATAGTCACAAAATCACAATTCCATGGCAGCAAAATCTTCAATAATCAGAACTCCATAAACAATGATATTATAGATATCTTGTTTTATTGATATATTGGAATATAGAAGAAGGAGATGTACTCTCACAGAGAGAAGCAACCATCAACCGTGCTAATGTCACCTCTCCATAGTACCATCGGTCCAAAGGCACTCAAGTAAAAATCAAAACACAAAACGGCAAATGGCACTTGGAGTTTGGAGCCGCTCATCTGATTTAGATAATCTGGGAAAGAGCAATGATTTTGCCCTCTTGTGGACTTAAAATAGAATTGAAAAGTTCGATGAACTGATGAATGGGTGCTTTAAGCTCATCCAACTTCCTTAGTTTTGAAAATGAACAAATCCTCTCAAAACATAATTTAATACATCATATTTATGTAGACATTGCCAATTCAATTTTCTGAGTGCATAATAGTTAAAAATAGGAACTTCTAGTACAACATACATATCTGCAGGAGTATATCGGTAAGCATGGTAGAATTCATCGCAACACAATAAATGTTCAAATACATGGAAGGCTGAAATTATCTTTATAGATCAATATAACCAAGGCATCAATCAAGACATGCATGATATCTGTGTTGCTCGCTAGCAGGAACAAACCTTGTTGTATTCACAAGAGAAAAGATTCACCTTCCTTTGCTAGATTCCTCTTCTCATCTTATTTCTTGGATCTGCACACATCCATTTTAGAAAGTCCATATCTTAGCAAGCCAAAAATCAGAGTGGCGGGGCAAATGAATGGTAAAGAGAGAAGCACCTACTTCCTAACCTTGCATTCCAAATAACTACATAAATGATACCCTGGCCTTTTTTACACTTTTCCAAGTAGTAATTGCATTTTCACACTTTGTCGAGCAGATTCAGTCTATAACAAAACAAACAATAGATATGTGAGGTAAGTGTTGCTTGCGGGCAAGTAAATGGAAGGCAACCAGAACTTTTAACATATACCTGTTCTGGACTGGATGGCCTCTGGTTATTTCAAAGGTGTGGCTGGCCCTCTTTTGTCCGAGATAAAAATCAAGCAATGAAGAACCCATAAGCAAATTGTAGACTACCATAATCACATGGTCAAGAATCAAACAGCCATAAATTACCATCCGCACCCTTAATTTTTGCAGCATACCTTTATATGTAAGAAATGTAGATATGGAAATGATCCAAAAAATAGACCCAAACAAAATTTGCCATAGAACTCGCTTTAGATTATTTAGTAATTACTAATGAAGTATATTAAAATGAGATATAACCAATTCATCTGTGGTAGAGTACATACTAACCTAAGTAAAGCAAACCCTGAAATCACAGGTGCTGTAATAAAGCTAGTGGTCAATAACTGAAAGTAGCATGGGAGTATAGCATGCTCATAGGCGTGCCATAATGATTTCCACACTCTCATGCACATCTACAATTTTAATGCACAATGGCTTTGGCTAACTGAATGGAACCTAGCTGCATTTATTAAGCGACTTGACACCGATCTATGTCACCAAACTACAACAGAGTCTCCATAAATTGAATCTGCTGAAGAATAAACTCGAATCCGCTGCTAATGCAGGAGCTAATTAAACAGCGATGGCGAACTGCGTTTGAAAAGCAGTGCATGATTGAGGGGAGGGTAAGCCATTGTGATAGGCACGCCTCCTTATTATTGTATGCCCCTCGGTAGTTTGATTCATGGCGTGCACCTCTTGGTTAGCACCTAATGGCCATCTGCAAGGCCGATGCAATGAGGCATCACTAAACAATAAAACACATATATAGGAATATGCAGACCTACAATCTGCTCGAGCAAGGAAAATAAAAACTACTAAAAGGGCCAAAACACTAACCTTGAGAGGGTGAGGGATGACAAAAGCACACTCGTCATGAAGCATATCGGCATGGTGCATATTTGGTTTTCGAAATAAAGCATTAGCAATTAACATTCTTTTTCATCATACACGGCCGAGATTAAAATCTCCTCCTTAAAGCATGTAAGCCCAAAGAATATAGGATGCGAATATAGCATCACAAAATTTCTCCCCAAAAGAAGCGCCTAATTTCACATGGCGGTAATTAAAACAACATCACAATGAAATAAGAGAATAAAGCTACAATCAGATTGATCCACAAACCTCAGTAGCTTGCATATACACCAATGGAAGGTAGCGGCAATCTGAAATTACAAACCTAGCTAAAGTTAGTGAAAGCGCTAAACTTGAAAGGAAGCATGGGGCAGCCGAGCAGTGATAGCACCATACCTCCATGTACCTCATCCTTTGTGGCCAATTGCAGATTACCAAGAAGCCATCGCTGCTCTTTGTGGCCTCCTTTGAAGGATAATCTGCAGACCACCGTCTTGTATAATAAAAAAATCAGTGTGGGATTAAATATTTCAGATCAAGGACGACTCACAGGCGGGGAGAAGGGAAGTGGGCGCCGCCAACCACAACACGCGAAGGCTGCCGAACTTGAACCGCCACCCCATCCTGCTCCAAATTATTTCTTTGCCGGTCGCACGCCTTCCTCCGACGATGAGGATTCCGCAACCATCGGATCCACCACTTCTTTCCATCTAATCCAGCAGACCTGCACCTAGGCCGACGAGGAGGAAGACACGGCAGGTCGGGCGCTGTCGTGAAGGATGTCCTCTTCCTCTCGTCTCCTTATCCATACCACAGCGGTCTCGGCCGGTGGCGTCTAGGTCGACGGCGGCAATGGCGGCGGCGACGGCCGAGGTAGGAGAATTCGGGGAGAGGAGAGGAGGAGGCGGCGGCGGCAGGAGAACGAGGAAGAGGAGAGGAGGCGGCTGCAGCTGCGGGCGGCTAGGTCACATGGCCTCTGACCAATGCTCGAGACCGCCACGCCGCTCTTATCCAGTTGGCAATCCCTCTTGTATGAGCTACCTGAGCACACAAGCCACTTCACAGCGGTCCCAAATGCCAACCGGGACCACCGAAACAGCAGGGTAGAGCACGGTCTGCGTAGACCAGGGAAAACCCATCCCTTCACGTCGCTCTCACCCAACCACGAACTGCGGTCCACCAGCCAATCGCCCACCCAGCTCAATAGAAACCCAGCCTCCACTCGGTGGCCCCATAGACGCCGACCCCATCACCATAGAGCTCCATAATTATTGAGCGTGTGTGAATGCAACGAGCGGTTGGCCAATTGACAATGGGTAAAACTGCAAACAGTAAATGCATCGTGCGGTTGAAAATGCTGCGCGAACGCAATGCCTATATTAAAATGAGATATAACCAATTCATCTGTGGTAGAGTACATACTAACCTAAGTAAAGCAAACCACAAATCACAGGGTGCTGTAATAAAGCTAGTGGTCAATAACTGAAAGTAGCATGGGAGTATAGCATGCTCATAGACGTGCCATAATGATTTCCACACTCTCATGCACATCTACAATTTTAATGCACAATGGCTTTGGCTAACTGAATGGAACCTAGCTGCATTTATTAAGCGACTTGACACCGATCTATGTCACCAAACTGCAACAGAGTCTCCAAATTGAATCTGCTGAAGAATAAACTCTGAATCCGCTGCTAATGCAGGAGCTAATTAAACAGCGAGTGGCGAACTGCGTTTGAAAAGCAATGCATGATTGAGGGGAGGGTAGCCATGCGATAGGCACCCTCCTTATTATTGTATGCCCCTCGGTAGTTTGATTCATGGCGTGCACCTCTTGGTTAGCACCTAATGGCCATCTGCAAGGCCGATGCAATGAGGCATCACTAAACAATAAAACACATATATAGGAATATGCAGACCTACAATCTGCTCGAGCAAGGAAAATAAAACCTACTAAAAGGGCCAAAACACTAACTTTGAGAGGGTGAGGGATGACAAAAGCACACTCGTCATGAAGCATATCGGCATGGTGCATATTTGGTTTTCTCAAATAAAGCATTAGCAATTAACATTCTTTTTTCATCATACACGCCGAGATTAAAATCTCCTCCTTAAAGCATGTAAGCCCAGTAATATAGGATGCGAATATAGCATCACAAAATTTCTCCCCAAAAGAAGCGCCTAATTTCACATGGCGGTAATTAAAACAACATCACAATGAAATAAGAGAATAAAGCTACAATCATATTGATCCACAAACCTCTCAGTAGCTTGCATATACACCAATGGAAGGTAGCCGCAATCTGAAATTACAAACCTAGCTAAAGTTAGTGAAAGCGCTAAACTTGAAAGGAAGCATGGGGCAGCCGAGCGGTGATAGCACCATACCTCCATGTACCTCATCCTTTGTGGCCAATTGCAGATTACCAAGAAGCCATCGCTGCTCTTTGTGGCCTCCTTGGAAGGATAATCTGCAGACCACCGTCTTGTATAATAAAAAATCAGTGTGGGGATTAAATATTTCAGATCAAGGACGACTCACAGGCAGGGAGAAGGGAAGTGGGCGCCGCCAACCACAACACGCCAAGGTCGCGAACTTGAACCGCCACCCCATCCTGCTCCAGCCTATTTCTTTGCGGTCGCACGCCTTCCTCCGACGATGAGGGATTCCGCAACCATCGGATCCACCACTTCTTTCCATCTAATCCAGCGAGACCCGCACCTAGGCCGACGAGGAGGAAGACACGGCAGGTCGGGCGCTGTGTCGAAGGATGTCCTCTTCCTCTCGCCTCCTTATCCATACCACAGCGGTCTCAGCCGGTGGCGTCTAGGTCGGCGGCGGCGGCGGCGGCGGCGACGGCCGAGGTAGGAGAATTCGGGAGAGGAGAGGAGGAGGCGGCGGCGGCAGAGAACGAGGAAGAGGAGAGGAGGCGGCTGCAGTGCGGGCGGCTAGGTCACATGGCCTCTGACCAATGCTCGAGACCGCCACGCCGCTCTTATCCAGTTGGCAATCCCTCTTGTATGAGCTACTTGAGCACCCAAGCCACTTCACAGCGGGCCCAAATGCCAACCGGGACCACCGAAACAGCAGGGTAGAGCACGGTCTGCGTAGACCAGGGAAAACCCATCCCTTCACGTCGCTCTCACCCAACCACGAACTGCGGTCCACCAGCCAATCGCCCACCCAGCTCAATAGAAACCCAGCCTCCACTCAGTGGCCCCATAGACGCTCGACCCCATCAGTCATAGAGCTCCATAATTATTGAACGTGTGTGAATGCAACGAGCGGTTGGCCAATTGACAGCAGGGTAAAACTGCAAACAGTAAATGCATCGTGCGGTTGAAAATGCTGCGCGAACGCAATGCCGCTGGAACAGCGGGTAGTCTAGCAGGCTTTATATGTTAGATTTGCTTTCCTGGACCAGAGTGTTTTTGAGACGGCGTGGCAGTAGAAATTTGTCTTGGCCTCAGACCCTTGTGCCAATCCATCCCGGACACAGCTTTGACTGATTCTTAGCAGCCGGCTGATCAAAGTACTAGTTCTTGACCGGTAGTGGGAGCACAAAAACAATTCTGCTTAGCTTCACGTAAAGGCCCTTGGGATTCGAAACAGCAGCAGCGGTTGACTCGAGAGAGAGAGCCAACGGGACACTGCGTTCTCGGGGCTTCAAGCGTATAAACGCAGCAGCAGCAACTTGGGGATTGATATGACGCGGCGTATGGTGGCTCAGCGGAAATCCTGCCGGCTTCCTCTATGAATCTGGCTTTGGTTTGCCAAGTTGCGTTGGCAGCCACGCACAAGACGTCGAACCCTAGCTTCTCTCGTCTCAAACTTGTATATGCCGCCGCTGAAAAACTTTTCCAATCTTTGACTAATGAACTTCATAGTTGACGTGAATTCTTCCACGCCGGCTCTTGTTGATCCGGCGGATCGTAACTTCTCGAACCCTAAAGAAATCTCTTCAAGAACTTCACACAACCATGCGCAGCCCCACGGTGGGTACTACCGCTCGGGCGGTACTGCCGCTTCCAGATCACGGTACTACCACTGGATGCCTACTTCCACCATACTCGTACCGAGTATCGATCCATGTTGTTTTGTTTGGTGGATCATGCTCGTTCTTTCGTGTTGTTTCTTGTGTCCTTGTGTTTGGTTCCAGGAGATGGCCCTTCTGAGCAACATGTCCGCCGTGTCAACCCCGGGCGTTCTACTTCAAAGCGCTATCGCACCTCTGAGACAACGGCTGCCTCCTCAAGTGTCGTGGAATTGTCACGGCAGATGTCCTTAGTGTCAGGACTTAGTCGCGAGGCCAACGCATCTATGTGGTAGCTTGAGAGGGGCTGAGTGGGACGAGAGACGCAGGGCGGATCAACACGCAAGACAAGGGTTTAGACAGCTTCGGGCCCCGGGAAACATCATCCGGTAATAGCCCTACATGCTGTTTGAGGCTAGGTCTCATTATGCTCATGAGGGAGTCGCCGTAAGCCGGCTCTCCTCTTTGTGTCTAGCCCTAGATATTGTTTCTTGTTGCTTGCCCCTCTTTGGGGAGCCCTGCCCCTCCTTATATAAGTTGAAGGGGCGGGTTACATGTGGAGTCCTAGTAGGACTAGGACTAGTCTATCTTCTCTTACAATTTAAATACAAGTCCGGGTCTTGCTTCCTTATAAAGGAAATATTTGTCATCCCTTCCTCTTAAGTCGTCCTACCATAACGTAAGCCGGCCTTCTGGGCCTTGAGCCTCCTGGGCCCCCGGGTCTTGTCGCTCCTCTGATCCGCTTGCCAGGCCACCCATAAGTCGCCAGGATCGGGCGGGTCACTTAGTGTGTCGTCCAGCTAGGGCGGGTCATTAGTGAGTCGCCAAGTCCGGCCGGGTTGTACTTCCGGCCGGGTTACACCGCGGGGTATATCCCCGACATCAACTGTCCCTCCTCCTCCTCAGCCGAAGAAGTCTATTGCGAACAAGCCCAAGCCTAGGGCCAAGTCTGTGACAGAGATGTCTGCAAAGGAGTTCTGGAAAAGCGCCGACGGAACCCATATACGGAAGATCAAGAACCCACTTTGGTCATCCGTCCTTTCTGGAACCGCTTTCAGTGGGCCATCTACTTTGATGTGATCAAAGCGAAGAAGAATCTTTATGTTGATGTTCGCACCATCGACACTGAATATTTGGAGAAGGATCCTGCCTACTTTGGTGAAGTCCTATAGATGTGTTCCCAGCTGAACATTCTCAGGATCATGCAATTCAACAAGGATTTTGATGCAGATTTGGTGACTCAGTTTTATGCCACGATCCATCTTGGAACAGATGAGGAAAGAACTCTGACTTGGATGACAAATGGCAATCTGCTTTTTGTCAAATGGAAGGCTTTCATGGAGTTACTTGGGATTGAAGATCAAGGACTTGCAAACCCAGTTGGCTTTCGCCCTCACCGCAATACAACTTCCACTCACAAGCAATCTCTTTGGCCATACTGTACTTTGAAGATTCACCCCAGACTCAGAAGGAGACCTATGAGCTGCCTACCTATCTGGACATACTTCATCGCATCTTCAGAGAGACTCTCTTCCCTCGCATTGGGAACTTGGATATGGTTCACTCCTTTCTCGAGGACATGCTTATTTTCTGCCAGCGTGAGAAGGAAGAAAACACTGGAGAATCCTTGGACATCTCTCATGTCATGTGGTCTGAACTGGTCTCCACTATCTCTGAGCGCAAGTGCCCTATCTATGGTCTGTTCATCATGCTGCTTATTGAGAAGGCTTGGGCGCACGTTTATCCTAATGTTATGCTGGAGACTGGCGAGTTAATATCTCATGAGATCAAGCGTCTGAGAAATAAGGAGAACTGGGGCAGCTCGGTTCTCAGGTCTGGGATTCCATCTGGAGCTGCTGACTTTGAGACATAGGCTGATGCTGATGATGACGATGACTATGAGCCCTCTGGAGCGGAGCCCTCATGGGCAAAGAAGCTCAAGCGCAAAATGAATAAGCTCTTCTGCATGGAGTCTCATGGACAGTACATGGCTCATGTGTCTGAGAAGAAGGCCAGGAGCCGTCACAAGGAGCTCATGCGTCAGTTGGGTGTGACAGTTGCTATCGGATCTGGGGGCTGATACGTCTCCGTCGTATCTACTTTTCCAAACACTTTTGCCCTTGTTTTGGACTCTAACTTGTATGATTTGAATGGAACTAAACCGGACTGACGTTGTTTTCAGCAGAATTGCCATGATGTTGTTTTATGTGCAGAAAACAAAAGTTCTTGGAATGACCTGAAACTCCACGGAACATCTTAGAAAAATAAATAAAAAATCCTCGCCAAAGATGAAGACCAGGGGCCCACACCCTGTCCATGAGGGTTTGGGGGCGCCCCCCCTCCTGGGCGCGCCCTCCTACCTCGTGGCCCCCCTGGAGACCTTCTGACGCCAACTCCAACTCTATATATTGGCTTTCGGAGAGAAAAAAATCAGAGAGAAGAAATCATCGCGTTTTACGATACGGAGCCGCCGCCAAGCCCTAAAACCTCTCGGGAGAGCTGATCCGGAGTCCGTTGGGGGCTCCGGAGAGGGGGATTCATCGCCGTCGTCATCATCAACCATCCTCCATCACCAATTTCATGATGCTCACCGCCGTGCGTGAGTAATTCCATCGTAGGCTTGCTGGACGGTGATGGGTTGGATGAGATCTGATACGTCTCCGTCGTATCTACTTTTCCAAACACTTTTGCCCTTGTTTTGGACCCTAACTTGTATGATTTGAATGGAACTAACCCGGACTGACGCTGTTTTCAGAAGAATTGCCATGATGTTGTTTTATGTGCAGAAAACAAAAGTTCTCGGAATGACCTGAAACTCCACGGGATGTCTTATAAAAAATAATAAAAAATCCTCACCAAAGATGAAGACCAGGGGGCCCACACCCTGTCCACGAGGGTGGGGGGCGCCCCCCCTCCTGGGCGCGCCCCCCTACCTCGTGGGCCCCCTGGAGACCCTCCGACACCAACTCTAACTCCATATATTGGCTTTCGAGGAGAGAAAAATCAGAGAGAAAGTTTCATCGCGTTTTACGATACGGAGCCGCCGCCAAGCCCTAATCTCTCTTGGGAGGGCTGATCTGGAGTCCGTTCGGGGCTCCGGAGAGGGGGATTCGTCGTCATCATCATCATCAACCATCCTCCATCACCAATTTCATGATGCTCACCGCCATGCGTGAGTAATTCCATCGCAGGCTTGCTGGACGGTGATGGGTTGGATGAGATTTATCATGTAATCGAGTTAGTTTTGTTAGGGTTTGATCCCTAGTATCCATTATGTTACGAGATTGATGTTGCTATGACTTTGCCATGCTTAATGCTTGTCACTAGGGCCCGAGTGCCATGATTTCAGATCTGAACCTATTATGTTTTCATGAATATATGTGTGTTCTTGATCCTATCTTGCAAGTCTATAGTCACCTACTATGTGTTATGATCCGGCAACCCCGAAGTGACAATAATCGGGACCACTCTCGGTGATGACCATAGTTTGAGGAGTTCATGTATTCACTATGTGCTAATGCTTTGTTCCGGTTCTCTATTAAAAGGAGGCCTTAATATCCCTTAGTTTCCAATAGGACCCCGCTGCCACGGGAGGGTAGGACAAAAGATGCCATGCAAGTTATTTTCCATAATCACGTATGACTATATTCGGAATAAATGCCTACATTACATTGATGAACTGGAGCTAGTTCTGTGTCACCCTATGTTATGACTGTTACATGACGAACCACATCTGGCATAATTATCCATCACTGATCCGGTGCCTACGAGCTTTCCATATATTGGTTCTCTCTTATTTACTTTTCCGTTGCTACTGTTACAATCACTACAAAAATACCAAAACATTACTTTTGCTGTCTTTACTTTTGCTACCATTACCGCCACTATCATATTACCATGCTACTAAACACCTTGTTGCAGATACTAAGTTTTCAGGTGTGGTTGAATTGACAACTCAGCTGCTAATACTTGAGAATATTCTTTGGCTCCCCTTGTGTCGAATCAACAAATTTGGGTTGAATACTTTACCCTCGAAAACTGTTGCGATCCCCTATACTTGTGGGTTATCAAGACCTATCATGTAATCGAGTTAGTTTTGTTAGGGTTTGATCCCTAGTATCCACTGTGTTCTGAGATTGATGTTGCTATGACTTTGCTATGCTTAATGCTTGTCACTAGGGCCCGAAAAGCCATGATTTCAGATCTGAACCTATTATGTTTTCATGAATATATGTGAGTTCTTGATCCTATCTTGCAAGTCTATAGTCACCTATTATGTGTTATGATCCGACAACCCCGAAGTGACAATAATCGGGATACTTCTCGGTGATGACCATAGTTTGAGGAGTTCATGTATTCACTATGTGCTAATGCTTTGTTCCGGTTCTCTATTAAAAGGAGGCTTTAATATCCCTTAGTTTCCATTAGGACCCCGCTGCCACGGGAGGGTAGGACAAAATATGTTATGCAAGTTCTTTTCCATAAGCACGTATGACTATATTCGGAATACATGCCTACATTACATTGATGAATTGGAACTAGTTGTGTGTCACCCTATGTTATGACTGTTACATGATGAACTGCATCCGGCATAATTATACATCACCGATCCAATGCCTACGAGCTTTCCATCTACTGGTTTACGCTTATTTACTTTCCCGTTGCTATTATTGCAATCACTACAAAACACCAAAAATATTATTTTTGCTTCGTTACTTTTGTTACCGTTACCACTACTATCATACTACTTTGCTACTAAACACTTTGCTGCAGATATTAAGTTTCCAGGTGTGGCTGAATTGACAACTCAGTTGCTAATACTTGAGAATATTCTTTGGCTCCCCTTATGTCGAATCAATAAATTTGGGTTGAATACTCTACCCTCGAAAGCTGTTGTGATCCCCTACACTTGTGGGTTATCAAGAACAATTTCTGGCGCCGTTGCCGGGGAGCATAGCTCTATTCTCTGAGTTACTTGGGATTTATATCTAGTGGACACTGTGAAGAATTTGAAAGACGCTAAGACAAAAATTTATCCCTCAACTACGAGGGGAGGTAAGGAACTGCCATCTAGCTCTGCACTTGATTCACCTTCTGTTATGAGTAAGCTTGCGACACCTAAACCTGCTTCTGCTATTCGTTCCGATATGTCGCATGTTATTGATGATGCCACTTCTGCTATGCATGATACTTATGATGAAACTACTTCCATGCTTGATACTACTGCGCCCCTTGGTGAATTTCTTGATGAACAAATTTGTAGGGCTGGATAGAAAGAAACTATTGAAACTGATTATGTTGATGAAAGTGATGATGAAGATATGCCTGCTATTCCTGAGGGTTATCTTTTTGATATGGAATCTTCTGCAGCTATTTTTGCCTGCCAGGATAGATATGAACTTAAGAGGCTGTTAGTTAAATGGAGTAAAGAATCTCTTAGAGATAGAATGAAACCTGACCCTGCTTTTGCTACTTCACCTATTTGTGTTCCCGATAAGGATTATGAATTCTCTGTTGATCCTGATATAATTACTTTGGTTGAATCTGATCCTTTTCATGGTCATGAATCTGAAACTGTTGTGGCACATCTTACCAAATTAAATGATATAGCCACCCTGTTCACTAATGATGAGAGATCTCGCTACTTTTACATCCTTAAAATATTTCCGTTCTCATTAACGGGTGATGCTAAGATATGGTTCAATTCTCTTGATCCTGGTTGTGTGCGTAGTCCCCAGGATATGATTTATTACTTCTCTGCTAAATATTTCCCTGCTCATAAAAAACAAGATGCTTTAAAGGAAATATACACAACTTTGTGCAAATTAAAGAAGAGAGTCTCCCACAAGCTTGGGGGAGGCTTCTCAAGTTATTTAATGCTTTGCCTGATCATCCTCTTAAGAAAAATGAAATACTTGATATCTTTTATAATGGACTAACCGATGCTTCCAGAGATTACCTGGATAGTTGTGCGGGTTCTCTTTTCAGGGAAAGAACACCGGATGAAGCTGAAATTCTATTGAATAATATGTTGACAAATGAAAATAATTGGTCACCTCCTCAGCCAGCTCCTGAGCCAATTACTGAGCCTATTCCTAAACCAACTCCGAAGAAGAGAGGTGTTCTATTTCTCAGTCCTTAAGATATGCAAGAGGCAAAGAAATCTATGAAAGAAAAAGGTATTAAAGCTGAAGATATTAAGAATTTACCTCCTATTGAAGAAATACATGGTCTTAATTTACCGCCTGTTGAAGAAACATATGATCTTGATCCATTACCTATTGAAGAACCACCTGATCCCGATAATCCGACATAGGTAGTAAAGGTAAATTCTCTCTATAGATTTGATGAAGGTGATATTCCTCACTATAGGTCTCCTAGACAATGCTTGGATGAGTTTGATAATTTTATTGTCAAACAAGAAAATTTTAATGCATATTTTGGTAGACAATTAAAACAAAATACCTTTATGATTAAACACTTGGGTGATTATATGGCTAATGTTAGATGTGAACTTAAACTCATTAGCAAACATGCTTCTATGGTTACCACTCAAGTAGAACAAGTACTTAAGGCTCAAAATGATTTGCTCAATGAAATGAATAGTAAGAAAAATGATTATGTTGTTAGAGTGGCTACTAGAACTGGTAGAATGACTCAGGAACCTTTGTATCCTGAAGGCCACCCTAAGAGAATTGAGCAAGATTCTCAGAGAAATAATACTGATGTGCCTAGTTCTTCTAAAAGGAAGAAAAAGAAAATGATAGGACTTTGCAAACTTCTAGTGAACCTATTGCTGAACCACCGAGAACCCAAATGATATATCTATTTCGATGCTTTGAAACACAATCTGTAATGAACATGAACCTAGCAAAAATAATAATGATGATGTTCATGATGATGCTCAACCTAGTAATGATAATGATGTAGAAGTTGAACCTGTTGTTGATCTTGATAACCCACAATCAAAGAATCAACGTTATGATAAGAGAGATTTTGTTGCTAGGAAACATGGTAAAGAAAGAGAACCATGGGTTCAGAAACCCATGCCTTTTCCTCCCAAACCATCCAAGAAAAAGGATGATGAGGATTTTGAGCGCTTTGCTGAAAGATTAGACCTATCTTTTTGCGTATGCGGTTAACTGATGTGCTCAAAACAAACCCTTATGCTAAATATATGAAGGACATCATTACTAATAAAAGAAAGATACCGGAAGCCGAAATTTCCACCATGCTTGCTAATTATACTTTTAAGGGTGGAATACCAAAGAAACTTGGAGATCCAGGAGTACCCACTATACCATGCTCCATTAAAAGAAATTATGTTAAAACTGCTTTATGTGATCTTGGAGCCGGTGTTAGTGTTATGCCTCTCTCTTTATATCGTAGACTTGATTTGAATAAGTTGACACCTACTGAAATATCTTTGCAAATGGCAGATAAATCAACTGCTATACCTGTCGGTATTTGTGAGGATGTACCTGTTGTGGTTGCAAACGTTACTATTTTAACGGACTTTGTTATTCTTGATATTCTCGAGGACGATAGTATGTCTATTATTCTTGGAAGACCTTTTCTGAATACTGCAGGGGCTGTTATTGATTGCAACAAAGGCAATTTCACTTTTCATGTTAATGGTAATGAGCATACGGTACACTTTCCGAGGAAACAACCTCAAGTTTATAGTATCAATTCTATTGGAAAAGTTCCATCGATTATTTTTGGAGGTTTTGAATTTCCTCTTCCTACTGTCAAGAAGAAATATGATATTCTTATTATAGGGGATGTGCATATCCCCGCTGAGGTAACATAGTGTTATTCGAAATTTCTCCGGTTCCATGTTAATCGGAATGAGTTTGTTAACAAGACTTGATCAACCTTGTTAGTGGATTGCTTTTGATGATCATGAGACGGATTAAACTAGAAGCACAACCTTCTGTACCCTCTTTATATTTTCTGTTATTTAGTTGAAATAAAGTAAAATAGTATTTTTCATCTGCTCTGATTTATCCGTGCAATATAAAATATCCCAAAATTAAAGTCCTCGAATGCCATGCCAATTTAATATGATTTTTTCGGGAATATTTGAGGATTTTAGTGCAAAAATTACATGGGGAGCTGCCACACTGCCACGAGGGTAGAGGGCGCGCCCTACCCCCCTCCTGGGCGCGCCCGCCTGCCTCGTGGGCCCACGGTGGCCCTCCTCCACTTATTCCTGCACCCATCCTCTTCTTCTTCCTCCCACAAATACGAATACCTGGCTCAAACACGAGTTCAGCCCCTGTTGCTGTGATTTTCGATCTCTTTGCTCAAAGCACCTCTCACAAAACTGCTTGGGGAGATTGTTCCTTGGTATGTGACTCCTCCATTGGTCCAATTAGTTTTTGTTCTAGTGCCTTATTCATTGCAAATTTGTGCTGCATAGCTGACCATGTTCTTGAGCTTGCATGTAAAATTTATATGGTTCCAAGTAGTTCTGATGCTTGATATAGGCTCTAGTCACTTGTAGGAGTAGTTGCTATCAATTTTATTGAAGTTGGTTCACTTTTGTTTGAAGTTACTAAAATTTTTAGATTATTTCAGAAAATAATGAAGAGACTTTTGAGGGGCTTGTCGAGCCGAAGCTCGAAGGAAAAACAAAAGGAAGAAGAGCAGAAGCCCAAATATAATTTGCCTCGCACCGCGGAGGTCCAGCCGTGTGAATGGCCTTCCGATGACTTCTTGAGGAGAGCCGGAATTTATGAGGATTTTTATTGAGAATGCTGGCCTCACCAACTTCCTCCGCGACCAATGTCATCAGTATCTCTTACTCACTAATACTTTTGTGCAAAACTTCTACTATTTTCCTAAGGAATCACCTCCATCAGTAGAGTTTCATTTATATGACGTTGTTAAGAAGATGCCATTAGCTGAATTTTGCAAGGTTTGCAAAATACCCTTTGGGGGCACCTTAGATGAACCACACCGTAATGAAGTGGAAGCATTTATTAACACTATCACTGTGGGAGAAACCAGGAAGGTTTCTGATGCAAGAATTACTAGCATACATTTTCCTGTTTTACGCTACTTTGCCTTATTTGCTAGTCGTTGCCTGATTGGTCGCGGAAACTGTGGAAACCTTAGTGTTCCTGATATTATCATTTTGTTCCATGGTTTATACCGCAATAACTCTGTTAGTATGGGTGGAATTGTTGCTAGATGGTTAAGTCTGAACTGTACTAAGGGCCCCATCTTTAGAGGCATTTATGCTTCACGCCTAGCTGAATACTTTAGCATACCTATTAGGAATTTTGAGAAAGAAGAAAAATTGTTGCCTAGTGCTTATCTAGATTATAAGAGTATGCTAGCACATGATTTTATTGTTAAGAGTCGTGAAGGGGAGCTCAAATATAAATTGTACTTTGATAAAAATAACCCTGAGACTATTACTTTGTCTGCTCCTTCTTTGTTTAACTTGTCTGCAGGTCCTTACTTCGTTCCGTGGGCGGCCGTTCAAGCCTATCGGAATCCTGCACCAGCTCCGGAGCCGGAACCACAATATGAGCCTCCACGCCAGTATGTTTATTCTTGGGATCTGGAGGTGGCTGCCAGCCAATGGCAGTCAGAGTCCTCTTCATCGTAGTACGACCCCAGCTACACCTACGGGTATCCGCCAGGCTATCCCTGGCAATGAACCAACTTAGGCCAAAAGCCTAAGCTTGGGGGAGTACGTATTTCTCACCGACATTACATTTATGTTCACACACACTCATTGCTAGATGTTGGTGCTCATACTCTTTCACTGTAATATCCATGCTAGTTTATTTTCTTTTTCCTGCTTTCTTCTTGTGTGTTTGATAAACTTTAAGAAAACAACAAAAAAATAGTAGTAGTTTACTTTTTCTGCTGTAGTAGTAATAATTAAAAAGAAAACCCAAAAATATTTCATGTTCTTCTTTTGCTTGTTGGGAGCTTTCCCGTGTAAATAGTTTTATTTCTTTTCTTTGGGGGTCGATAGGAGAAGACCATAATTAAATTGTTCAAGTGGCTCTTATATGCTTTATTGTTGATTTAACCAAGAGCCCATATTGCCTTGTCTTCTCTCCTGTTTGTTGAATGCTCGCAGATTCCAGCTTAGTCCAATGCACGTGCACTCTTATTATTATTCACATCGTTCAGTCGTGCAAGTGAAAGGCAATTATGATGATATATGATGGACTGACTGAGATGGGAAAAGCTTGTATGAACTCGACCTCTCTTGTTTTTGTAAATATGATGAGTTCATCGTTCTTGATTCAGCTTATTATGAATAAACATGTTTGCAATGAAAATTAGAGATCATAGTTGCTTATGCCATGCTTGATTAGCAATGAGTTATAATGGTTTACCTTGCGTGCCAACATGCTATTAAAATGGTTGTGATGTGGTATGATGGGGTGGTATCCTCCTTTGAATGATTTAAGTGACTTGACATGGCACATGTTCACACATGTAGTTGAAACAAATCAGCATAGCCTTCATGATATTTATGTTCATGGTGGATTATATCCTACTTATGCTTGTATCCAATGTTTATTAATTTTAGTGCATGTTCATGACTGTTGTCGCTCTCTAGTTGGTCGCTTCCCAGTCTTTTGCTAGCCTTCACTTGTACTAAGCGGGAATACTGCTTGTGCATCCCATCCCTTAAACCCCGAAGTTATTCCATATGAGTCCACCATACCTTCCTATATATGGTATCTACCTGCCGTTCCAAGTAAATTTGTATGTGCCAAACTCTAAACCTTCAAATAAACATTCTGTTTTGTATGCTCGAATAGCTCATGTATCAACTATGGTTGTCCTTATCTTCCATGTTAGGCGGGTTATTCTCAAGAGGAGTGGACTCCGCTCCTCACTCACGAGAACATGGCTGGTCACCGGGATGCCCAGTCCCATGCTTTATGCAAACTAAATCAAAATTAATTGCAAACAAAACTCCCCCTGGGACCTGAAGTATGTTGGAGGCACTCGTTGTTTCGAGCAAGGCGTGGATTGATGTTTGTTGGTGGAGGGGGAGTATAAACTTTATCATTCTGTTTGGGAACCGCCTATAATGTGTGTGACATGGAAGATATCGCCATCTCTTAGTTGTTATGTTGACAATGAAAGTATGCCGCTCAAAATATTATTCAATCTCTATTTCAAAATCAAGCTCTGGCACCTCTACAAATCCCTGCTTCCCTCTGCGAAGGGCCTATCTATTTAGTTTCATGTTGACTCATCACCCTCTTATCAAAAGCACTAGCTGGAGAGCGCAGCTTTCATTTGCATGCATTAGTGTTAATTTATATTGGGTATGACTATGACTGGATCTCTTTTACCATGAATTACAATGTCTAGTCAGTCCTTGATCTTTAAAGGTGCTCTGCATTTATGTTTTGCGGTCTCAGAAAGGGCTAGCGAGATACCATCCTGTTATATCATATTATGATTGTTTTGAGGAAGTATTGTCATCCGAGATTTATTATTATGAGTCGCTAGTTGATTATGCCATTGATATGAGTAAACATGAGACCTGAGAATTATTGCAAATGTGTTTAGTTATAATCTTTGCTGAAAACCTGAATGCTGGCTTGACATATTTACAACAACAAGAGCAAACAGAGTTTGTAAAAGTTTTTCTTTTTGTCTTTCAGTTTGTCAACTGAATTGCTTGAGGACAAGCAAGGGTTTAAGCTTGGGGGAGTTGATACGTCTCTGTCATATCTACTTTTCCAAACACTTTTGCCCTTGTTTTGGACTCTAACTTGTATGATTTGAATGGAACTAACCCGGATGGACGCTGTTTTCAAAGAGAATTGCCATGATGTTGTTTTATGTGCGAAAACAAAAGTTCTCGGAATGACCTGAAACTCCACGGAACATCTTAGAAAAATAATAAAAATCCTCACCAAAGATGAAGACCAAGGGCCCACACCTGTCCATCGGGGTGGGGCGCCCCCCCCTGGGCGCGCCCCTACCTCGTGGGCCCCACGAGACCTTTCGACGCCAACTCCAACTCTATATATTGGCTTTGGAGAGAAAAAATCAGAGACAAGAAATCATCGTGTTTTACGACACGGAGCCGCCGCCAAGCCCTAAAACCTCTCGGGAGGCTGATCTGAGTCCGTTCGGGCTTGGAGAGGGGATTCGTCGCCATCGTCATCATCAACCATCCTCCATCACCAATTTCATGATGCTCACCGCCGTGCGTGAGTAATTCCATCGTAGGCTTGTTGGGCGGTGATGGGTTGGATGAGATCTATCATGTAATCGAGTTAGTTTTGTTAGGTTTGATCCTAGTATCCACTATGTTCGAGATTGATGTTGCTATGACTTTGCTATGCTTAATGCTTGTCACTAGGGCCCGAGTGCCATGATTTCAGATCTGAACCTATTATGTTTTCATGAATATATGTGAGTTCTTGATCCTATCTTGCAAGTCTATAGTCACCTATTATGTGTTATGATCCGACAACCCCAAGTGACAATAATCGGGATACTTCTCGGTGATGACCATAGTTTGAGGAGTTCATGTATTCACTATGTGCTAATGCTTTGTTCGGTTCTCTATTAAAAGGAGGCTTTAATATCCCTTAGTTTCCATTAGGACCCGCTGCCACGGAGGGTAGGACAAAAGATGGCATGCAAGTTCTTTTCCATAAGCACGTATGACTATATTCGGAATACATGCCTACATTACATTGATGAATTGGAGCTAGTTCTGTGTCACCCTATGTTATGACTGTTACATGATGAACCGCATCCGACATAATTATACATCACCGATCCAATGCCTACGAGCTTTCCATCTACTGGTTTACGCTTATTTACTTTCCCGTTGCTATTATTACAATCACTACAAAACACCAAAAATATTATTTTTGTTTCCGTTACTTTTGTTACCGTTACCACTACTATCATACTACTTTGCTACTAAACACTTTGTTGCAGATATTAAGTTTCCAGGTGTGGCTGAATTGACAACTCAGTTGCTAATACTTGAGAATATTCTTTGGCTCCCCTTGTGTCGAATCAATAAATTTGGGTTGAATACTCTACCCTCGAAAGCTGTTGCGATCCCCTACACTTGTGGGTTATCAGGGGCAAGATCACCGATGAGGAGGAGTGGGTTCAACAGCACTGCCCGTGGATAGATTCATACACCAAGCAGTTTCCTGTTGATGACAGCGGTGCAGACGATCCCGCTGGGATGTGATGATGGAGATCCTCAGTTTGCTATCACCTGGAGCCGTAGTAGCGCTCTTTGCCTTTTTGGTGTCTCGATGCCAAAGGGGGAGAGAGTTTAGGGATTTGTCATGGTCGAGTTGTGAACGTGTGTTTATATGGCTTGTTTTCCTTGCCTTTCTCTCTCGCAAACTCTTTTCTCATCATTTTCTTTGGTTTGGTTTGTGCTTGTGAGACCTGGTACCCTATCATATGGTGTGATACATATGCTACCTTATCCTTTTATTATCTATGTTTGTCGAGTACTTTGGTAGTATGTGAGTTGCATGCTTATCCTGTTATATACTTTGCTCACTACTACTCTACTACATCTGAGCTATATATATGTCCTATTCTTGTTGCAAATGTTGTCAGAATACAAAATATAGGGGGAGTGTTGATCGTAATGTGTGTGCCTTGCATTCCAAAGGCACCTCTAATTAGGTGCACACATTCAGGGGGAGCCCGTCTATATTTGTAGTTTTGGGTTCAATTACTTTCATGTCTTACCTTTGTGCAAATCTCGTATTGTCATCAAT
This sequence comes from Aegilops longissima, assembly GCA_021605205.1. Classification (NCBI taxonomy): domain Eukaryota; kingdom Viridiplantae; phylum Streptophyta; class Magnoliopsida; order Poales; family Poaceae; genus Aegilops; species Aegilops longissima. Next base: position 148,168,537 of record CM038678.1, on the reverse strand, counting down.
CCACCAAAAAGGGGGAGATTTTTAAGGCATGTCTCTCTCTAAGTAGTTTTGGTGATTGATGACAATGCTTTTGCGGACAAATCGTGTGTGTTGATTATTTCAGAGATTCATTCATTGGCACGAGACGATTCTTTCCCCTCGGAGTTTTAAGTGAAGATAGTGTAGTTTCTTTTGTTTCAGTTTTGGTGGACCGGATTCGTAGGAGTCGCCGTAATATCAAGAAGGGGTCCGCATTGGAAAGGCTAGGGTGGATTATACACGCACACATCTCATTTGCACCCACTGATCCTTCCCGCATCAATGGAGGATTTTTCATTGCCTCTTTCGTGAGCTTGTTTTGGCCCCAGCGGTAGTACTGCAGCTCCCATCAGAAGTACCGCTCAAGAGTCACAGGCGGAAGTACCACTACCCAACGGTAGTACCGCCTGGGGACTCTCAGCCGTAGTGCCGGTGAAGTGTTGTGCTACCACCGCCTCGACTCGAAAGTGTCACCTCTCATGTCGGGTTGTGCGGCATTGGCTGCGGCAGTAGAGGCGGTAGTACCGCTCTCAAGCGGTAGTACCGCCCCTACCACCGCTGCTAGTACCGCCCTGGGTCTAGATCTCGCCCCGCCTCTGGTCTCCCTCTGTCTACACACACGGTAGTACCGCATGGGGGAGCGGTAGTACCACGACACCCAGCAGTAGTACCGCTACCCCGAGCAGTAGTACCGCTCCGTGCGGGCTGAATGGGGGGTAACGGTTGGATTGGTTTCCCCACTATAAAAGGAGGTCTTCTTCTCCAAGTTGACCTACCTCTTTTCCCCCGAGCTCCATTGTTGCTCCAAAGCTCATTTTCACCCAATATCTCTCCCTAGCCAATCAAACTTGTTGATTCTTTAGGGATTGGTTGAGAAGGCCCGGATCTACACTTCCACCAAGAGAAATTTGATTCCCCCCACTAATCCCTTGCGGATCTTGTTACTCTTGGGTGTTTGAGCACCTAGACGGTTGAGGTCACCTCGGAACCATATTCCATTGTGGTGAAGCTTCCTGGTATCGTTGGGAGCCTCCAATTGAGTTGTGGAGATAGCCCCAACCTTGTTTGTAAAGGTTCGGTCGCCGCCTTCAAGGGCACCAATAGTGGAATCACGACATCTCACATTGTGTGAGCGCGTGAGGAGAATACGGTGGCCCTAGTGGCTTCTTGGGGAGCATTGTGCCTCCACACCGCTCCAACGGAGACGTACTTCCCCTCAAAGGGAAAGAACTTCGGTAACACATCCTCGTCTCCACCGGCTTCGCTATTGGTTATCTCTCACCTTTACTTGTGCAAGCTCATTTTGTGTTGTATCCATTGCTTGCTCGTCTGCTTGTTGTTGTTGCATCATATAGGTTGCTCACCTAGTTACATCTCTAGACCACCTACTTTCATGCAAAGTTTAATTTGGTAAAGAAAAGCTAAAAATTGTTAGTTGCCTATTCACCCCCCTCTAGCCAACTATATCGATCCTTTCAGACGCTTTAAAAAGGATGAAAGGAGGCAACGCAATGGGCCCTGATTGTATCCCCATTGAGGTGTGAAAAGGCCTCGGGGACATAGCGATAGTATGGCTAACCAAGCTTTTCAACCTCATTTTTTGGGCAAACAAGATGCGAGAAGAATGGAGACAGAGTATATTAGTACCAATCGTCAAGAACAAGGGAGATGTTCAGAGTTGTACTAATTACCGTGGAATTAAGATGATGAGCCATACAATGAAGCTATGGGAGAGAGTCATTGAGCACCGCTTAAGAAGAATGACAAGCGTGACCAAAAATCAGTTTGGTTTCATGCTTGGGAAGTCGACCATGGAAGCCATTTTCTTGGTACAACAACTTATGGAGAGATATAGGGAGCAAAAGAAGGACTTGCATATGGTGTTCATTGACTTGGAGAAGGCCTATGATAAGATACCACGGAGTGTCATGTGGTGGGCATTGGAGAAACACAAAGTCCCAGCAAAGTACATTATCCTCATCAAGGACGTGTACGATAATGTTGTGGCAAGTGTTCAAACAAGTGTTGTCGACACTGATGACTTCCCGATTAAGATAGGACTACGTCAGGGGTCAGCTTTGAGCCCTTATCTTTTTCCTTGGTGATGGATGAGGTCATAAGGGATATATAAGGAGATATCCCATGGTGTATGCTCTTTGCGGATGATGTGGTGCTAGTTGACGATAGTCTGACGGGGGTAAATAGGAAGTTAGAGTTACGGAGACAAACCTTGGAATTGAAAGGGTTTAGGCTTAGTAGAACTAAAACCGAGTACATGATGTGCGGTTTTAGTACTACTAGGTGTGAGGAGGAGGAGGTTAACCTTGATGGGCAGGTGTTACCTCAGAAGGAGACCTTTCGATATTTGGGGTCAATGTTGCAGGAGGATGGGGGTATTGATAAATATGTGAACCATCGAATCAAAGCCGAATGTATGAAGTGGCGCCAAGCTTCTGGCATTCTCTGTGACAAGAGATTGCCACAAAAGCTAAAAGGGAAGTTTTACAGGACGGCTGTTCGACCCGCTATGATGTATGGCGCTGAGTGTTGGCCGACTAAAAGGCGACATGTTCGACAGTTAGTGTGGCGGAGATGCGTATGTTGAGATGGATGTGTGGCCACAGAGGAAGGATCGAGTCCGAAATGATGATATACGAGAGAGTTGGGGTAGCACCAATTGAAGAGAAACTTGTCCAACATCGTCTGAGATGGTTTGGGCATATTAGCGCAGGCCTCCAGAAACTCCAGTGCATAGCGGACAGCTAAAGCGTGCGGAGAATATCAATAGAGGTCGGGGTAGACCGAATTTAACATGGGAGGAGTCAGCTAAGAAAATCTAAATGATTGGAGTATCACCAAAGAACTAGCTATGGACAGTGGTGCGTGGAAGCGTACTATTCTTGTGTGAGAGCCATGAGTTGGTCGCGAAATTTTATGAGTTTCACCTAGCCTACCCCAACTTGTTTAGGACTAAAGTCTTTGTTGTTGTTGTTGTTGTTGTTGTTGTTGTTGTTGTTGTTGTTGTTGTTGTAGAAAACCGGCCAAAACAAAGAAGAACGCTAACGCCTACACGTGTGGTGGCAGCCAAACCCGCCCATATGTCTTATAACACACAGACTACACCATCTCACCGCATGCATGCATGTGGAAATATTTTTGGATTTTTCTGTTTTTAAAATGTTTTAACTCTTAAATGAAAAATCCGATTGAAGATCCGTTTTCACCATTAAATCTCTCACGACGAGATCTTCGAAACTAGATCTTATATCAATATATTTCGATGATTTTTTTTGGATTAAAAGTTGCCGTGTCTATTACACATGAATTGCCATGATGTTTACCCTGAAGTTGCCATAATATGTTTCAGCTATTTTCTTCTATATTTAAAAATAAATTTTGACATATTATAAGACAGGGAATTAAGAAACTAGACTTGCCATTCACCATAAATTAAAATTGCCATAATACATGCACTTAAAATTGCCATGGTTCATACAAAAAATATTTCTATGGTTAAAGTACTGGAATTGCCATCATAAAAAAACTAAAATTGTCATGATCTACAAACTAAAATTGCCACATGGCAATTTTAGTTTAAGCACTATAGCAACTACAATTTAAACATCATGGCAAGTTTTGGGCAAAAAAAATTCGGTCGAAACATATCAACATGGGGTCTAGTTTTGAAGATCTTGTCGAGATAGATTTAATGGTGAAAATGGATTTTTAATTCGCTTTTTAATTAGGAGATAAAACATTTTTAAGTCGAAAACCAAAAAAATTTCTGCTAATGTCATCTGTTCATACGTGGCAAAATAAATGGTGATGGAGACGTGTGGGCGATGTGCAAACGCCCACACGTGTGGGCGTTAGTTTTTCCAAAAACAAAACCAGGGAGAAAGAAAACCAAAACAGAAAACCGCTGCCCTTTTTAAGCGTCGAAGAACCGAAAAAAGCAAACTAGGCAGAACACGTCGCGAGTCCGACTTAGTTACTAGTGCCCATGATTTTTGGAGTTTAAAGAACCAAAAATAATAAGTAAATGGGCCGGCCCGGAGCAGGGGCTGTGTGCATGGAGCTCATAAATTCAAAAATTGTTCAGGGATTTGAAAAAAAAATAGTTTTAGAAAAATCACAATTCAACAATTGTTCAGCGTATATTACAAAAATGTTCAATGTATATTTTAAAATTGTTTGTGATATATCTCCAAAATTTTCAATGTCTATGTTAAAATTGTTCAGCGTATATCACAAAAATGTTCAATGTGTAGTTCAAAAAAATGGTCATCCTTTATTAATAAAAATGTTTTAATGTATATTTAATAAAATTTTCAGCGTATATCACCAAAATATGTGTATTTTAAAATTGTTCAGCATATATCAAGAAGTTTGATGTGTATTTAAATTGTTCGTAGTATTTTTACAAAAATATTCAATGGTCGAATAGTTTCCATTTTTTCTGGATCTGCCAACGCGTTGATTTCATAAATGTTTGCGGCGCCTACTAAGCACAAATACTTAGAAGCTCAACTGGTTGAGAACACTGACCCGTATCGCCTCGTTACGAGTTCGAATCCTCGTGATAGTTTTATTTTTCTTTTATTTTAGTCCCGTCTTCGCCATGATGCCATCAAATGGGCCGGCCCATTTAAATCGCGCCTACGCGGAAGCTCGTCTTCGCCATGATGCCATCGAATGGACTGACCTGGTTGAGAACGATCCTTCATTTTTTTTAAATTGTATTCTAACTAAACTAGCCCGCTCGCAAATTTAATTGAAAATCAAATGAGCAAATGCCACATATGGACCGAAGGAATAAAATTCCAGTATGTTGTTCACATAATGTAAGAAGATCATTTAAGTGAAAATCAAATGAGCAAATGCCACATATGAACCCAACAAATAAAATTCCAGTCTGTCGTTCACATACTGTAAGAAGATCATGTGCTGGCATTGAATGGAACTAAATTATGTAGTGCATGCAATGCATTTTGTTTGTTTGTGCATTTGGGAAAGCGAGACTGGTCACGGGCAATGTGGAGAAAATAAGCAGCAGCAGGGAGAAAAGAAGCAAGGTTGATAGATGCTAAGGGGACAATAAATCAACATGGAGAAAGATCAATGGCAAACAATTCTCAATAAAAATAATAGTAAAATAAATCAAACTTGTCTGTTGGTCTGCATCTATTAAACAGAATTGAAAAACAAAAAAAACTAAACTATGTAAGTTGTGTCTTCCTAAGAATATAGGTAGCTGAAAATGCAGGGAACATATTTTGTTCATGAACGTAGGTTCATAAGAAGACATAAGGCACACATACTCCCTATATTCCAAGCAGATCAGACATAAAGTTTCTTTGGATAACTAATCTTGTCTCAGGATCGATACAGTGTCAAGCATTCAGTGCAATCGTCTCATGCCCATCCAAACAATTGTTCTTTAGGTCTTTGCACATGATGACTGCCTCATGTGAAATTACATTAAGTTTGCCTAGAGAAACTTGCCAACTGTGAATGATCCATAAACAAATACATGCATGTAGTGGTAGAATTCTACATATGATAGATACACACATCCTTGTATAACTGTTCTCTGCATGCATACATATTGTTCTGAGTGTCGACGGTTCTGAAGAAATCCGTACCTGAACATCCATGCTGATGGTCATGCAGAAATCTCATATAGCCGTAGAACTTGTCATGCCAAATTCAAAAAGGGGTAGCTCTTCGCCTACACGCTGGCATGCTGATAGTGCCGAAATTTTGTCTATTTTGGACCTAGCCCAATAGCAGTTTCAAAAATTCCTAATAAATCCTAGAGGCCCATGCAGCCCATTTGTGCAAGGCAAGGGGCACTACTAAAGTTTAGTCCCACATTGCTAGTTTAGAGGGAGTTGGACCTCTTTATAAGGGAGGTTCTTTCCCCACATGCATGAGCATGAGAACAAGAGGGACATCCACGCGCGCTCCTCCTCCGCCGCCTGCCACGCCACGCCACGCCACGCCACGACGCACCGCGGGTTGTGGGAATGAGCCGAGCCGATGTCTAAATTTTTGCCACGCACTACAGGTATACGAAAGGCCACTCGGGAGCTGGAAAGTTTTTGCTGTAGTGGATATTGAATACGAACGCTGCACCCTTCGGCTGATACCTCTTCGTTTCGTCTCCCTCGACCCCTTCAGCTCCCGGCGCAGCCTCTCGCCTCCTTCTCTTGCGCCTATAAAAGGGAGGTCACTCCTCTCAGAGAGACGCACCAGAACCTCTTCCTCCTCTCGCCACAAGTTTCTGAGCATTGCGCTGCTGCTACGTTCTTCCCCATCCCGACATGCAGCGTGCACCGCAGGTCGGGCCAGTAGGCCTCCGAAACTGCACTTCTTTGAGTCCTGTACGGGAGAAGGGTGATAAGGTTTTTGGGGAGCGCTCTCCGCGACTACTGACTTCTTCATCACGGACTCCAATGACTACTTCCCCGAAGACGACTTCTTCCCCGACGTTGACAACCTCCTCGACGACATGGCCGGCGAGGACACTGACCCCAAGTCCAGTGCAACTGCTGCTGCTGTTCCATATGTGCTTTTCTCCTTTCTGTTTGAGGTTCTGCCACAGTTCCTTGTTCTGTTGTTTGCCCTAGATATGTTAGGTTCTGCTACATATATGAAACTTGTCCTACCGTCTACTCTAGATAAACTGGGCTACAGTTTGTATATGCAGATGTTATTTACCTTCTCTCTGTCAGATCGCATGGCTAGTTTTATCACGGTTATATTAGTCATGCTTTATCTAATATTTCTGTTAATAAAATCATTTAGTAAATTGCTCATATTTCCAACAATCCAAAACCCTTATTATAGGCAATTTACCCCAAGTGGTTTTGCTGCTTCCATGAGACCTCCTATGTTTGAGGGTATCCACTATAAGAGGTGGCGCGTGAGAGCATTTTTATGGTTTCAAACCATGAGTTGTTATGACGCCACTCTTGGCAAACCTGAAGGGGAGCTTGATGCTCAACAGGCACAAGCTTTTCAGAAAATGGATACTCTGTTTAAGGCTGCTCTCTTGAGTGTTCTTGGTGAGAACATAGTTGATGCTTATGCGTCGATTAATAATGGAAAAGATATGTGGGATGCACTCGAGGTCAAGTTTGGGGTCTTGGATGCTGGCACTGAGCTGTACATCATGGAGCAATTCTATAATTACAGGATGACTGAAGAGCACTCCATGGTTGAGCAAGCTCATGAGATACAATCATTTGCTAGAGAACTTGAGCATTTCAGTTGTATGCTATCGGATAAGTTCGTTGCCGGAGGTATCATCACTAAGCTTCCTCCTTCGTGGAGGAACTTTGCTACCTTACTGAAACATAAGAGACATGAGTTTTCCGTCCCGGATCTCATTAGCACTCTTGATGTTGAAGAAAAGGCGAGAGCAAAGGACACACGTGTTCGAGGTATTGAGGAGGATCTAGTGCCAATCTGCATGTAAGAAAACTTCCAGCCCCACAAGTTCAAGAACAAGGGCAAGTTTGATGGTAAAGCAAAATTTGATGGGAAGAACAAGGTTGTGCAACACACGAACTTCAAGAAGAAGAATGACAAGAAGAAAGGTGTTTGTCATGTGCGTGGGGATCCTGATCATTGGGCTCCTAGTTGCCCTAATCGCTATGACAAGCGTCATCCTAGGAAAGGCGGGAAGACCGCAAATGTTGTCATTGGAGACACTGACATGAAGGATGTTGGGTATGGTATATTTCCCACTATTCGTTCAGTATGTCATTCTCATGATTGGTTGATTGACACGGGTGCTAATGTGCATGTATGCGGTGATATTTCCGTGTTTTTGTCTTATCAGACCGTAGGGACTTCAACCGTACTGATGGGCAACGGTTCAAGTGCTTCTATTCGTGATGTTGGCACGGTCGATCTGAAGTTTACTTCGGGGAAGATCGTCTGGTCAAGAACGTGCATTATGTCCCCTCCGTCAATAAAAATCTTGTTAGCGGATCTCTTCTGTGTAGAGATGGCTACAAGCTTGTCTTTGAGTCGAATAAATTTTTAATATCCAAGTATGGAACCTTTGTTGGTAAAGGCTATGAGTCAGGAGGCCTGTTTCGTTTATCCTTGTCAGACGTTTGCAATAAAGTTATTAATCATTTATGAAACAATAGTGAATCAAATGTGTGGCATTCACGTCTTTGCCATGTTAACTTTGGTTGCATGTCGCGACTAGCGAAGTTGAACTTAATCCCTAGTTTCACCACTGTCAAGGGATCTAAGTGTCAAGTTTGTGTGCAAGCTAAGCAACCTCGTTAGTCTCACACGACTGCGGAAACGAGAAATCTTGCACCACTAGAGCTCATACGTTCAGATCTATGTGAAATGAATGGTGTTTTGGAAAAAAGTGGAAAGAAATATTTCATGACGTTAATTGACGACTCCACTAGATACTGCCGTGTGTATCTTCTGAAATCTAAGGATGAGGCTTTGAACTTTTTCAAGATCTATAAAGCTGAAGTGGAAAACCAACTTGATCGAAAAATCAAGAGGCTTAGGTCTGACCGTGGTGGAGAGTATTTTTCCAATGAATTTGATGCTTTTTGAGCGGAACATGGTATAATCCATGAGAGGACGCCTCTCTATTCACCTCAGTCAAATGGGGTAGCCTAAAGAAAGAACCGTACTCTAACTGATTTGGTTAACGCCATGTTAGACACATCGGGTCTATCCAAGGCATGGTGGGGGGAGGCGATATTGACGGCATGTCATGTCCTAAACCGAGTTCCCACAAAGAACAAAGAGATAACTCCATTTGGGGAATGGGAGAAGAAAAGGTTAAAACTCTCTTATCTACGAACATGGGGTTGTTTGGCGGAAGTCAATGTTCCAATTCCAAAAAAGCGGAGGCTTGGACTAAAGACCGTGGATTGTGTTTTCCTGGGATATGCTTTTCATAGAATTGGCTATAGATTCTTGGTTGTAAAATCTGAGGTACCTGACATGCATGTCGGTACAATCATGGAGTCAAATGATGCGACTTTCTTTGAAGATATCTTTCCCATGAAAGATATGGCTACCTCATCTAATCGGGAGATGCCTAGTTCATCGAATCAGGAACCAGTTACAATTACCGAACCTGCCATTTCGATGGAACACTTTGAAAGTCATGTGGAGGAGAACAATGAAGTTCCTACTAGGAGCAAGAGACAGAGGACTGCAAAGTCCTTTGGTGATGATTTTCTTGTGTATCTCATAGATGACACTCCCAGTTCTATTTCAGAGGCCTATGCATATGAAGATGCTGATTACTGGAAGGAAGCGGTTCGTAGCGAGATGGATTCCATCTTGGCGAATGAAACTTGGGAGATAATTGATCGTCCTTATGGGTGCAAACTTATAGGATGGAAATGGGTATTCAAAAAGAAGCTTAGGCCTGATGGTACTATTGAAAAGTACAAGGCTCGGCTCGTGGCTAAGGGTTATACCCAAAAGGAAGGTGAAGACTTCTTTGATACTTACTCACATGTGGCTCGACTGACCACTATTCGAGTTCTACTTTCACTAGCTGCCTCGCATGGTCTTCTCGTTCATCAAATGGATGTTAAGACTGCTTTCGTAAATGGAGAGTTGGACGAGGAAATCTATATGGAACAACCAGATGGGTTTGTACTAGATGGTCAGGAAGGAAAAGTGTGCAAGTTGCTGAAGTCTTTGTATGGACTCAAGCAAGCACCTAAACAGTGGCATGAGAAGTTTGAAAGAACTTTAACAGCTGCATGCTTTGTTGTAAACGAAGCTGACAAACGTGTGTACTATCGCCATGGTGGGGGCGAGGGAGTTATCCTTTGCTTGTATGTTGATGACATACTGATTTTCGAAACAAATCTGAATGTTATTAAGGAAGTCAAGGATTTCCTGTTTTGAAATGAAGGATTTAGGAGTGGCTGATGTCATTCTGAACATCAAGTTGTTGAGAGACGATGATGGTGGGATTACATTGCTTCAATCTCACTATGCAGAAAAGATCTTGAGTCGCTTTGGCTATAGTGATTGCAAGCCCTCTCCAACACCATATGATGCGAGTGTGTTACTTCGAAAGAATCGAAGAATTGCTAGAGATCAATTGAAATATTCTCAAATTATTGGCTCGCTTATGTACTTAGCGATGCTTCAAGACTGACATCTCTTTTCTGTCAAGAACCGAGTCGGTTTGTCTCAAAACCAGGAGATGTGCATTGGAAAGCTCTAGAGAGAGTTTTGCGTTATTTTAAAGGCATCATGCAATTATGGAATTCACTACACGGGCACCCAAAGGTGCTTGAAGGGTATAGTGACTCAAACTGGATCTCAGATGCTAATGAGATAAAGGCCACGAGCGGTTATGTATTCACTCATGGAGGTAGCGCTGTTTCTTGGAAGTCTTGCATTCAGACCATCTTAACGAGGTCAACAATGGGAGCAGAACTCACAGCACTAGATACAGCTACGGTCGAAGCAGATTGGCTTCGCCGGCTCGTGAATGACTTATCGGTTGTTGAGAAACCTGTACCGGGTATCCTTATGAACTGCGACAATCAAACTATAATCACGAACGTGAGCAGCTCAAAGGATAACATGAAGTCATCAAGACACGTTCAGAGAAGGTTAAAGTCTGTCAGGAAAATGAGAAACTCCGAAGTTATTGCATTGGATTATATCCAAATATCTAAAAATTTGGCAGATCCTTTTACTAAGGGTCTATCACGTAATGTGATAGATAATGCATCGAGGGAGATGGGTATGAGACCCACAATATGAGTTGTTCACAGTGGTAACATATTCTTTGTGATCGGAGATCCCGTGAATTAAATGTGGAAGACAAGTTGTTGGTCAACTGAGAGGAGAGTATCCTTACTATTAACAATACCACTCCATGAAGATGCAATACTCTCCTAATCTGCATGGCAGGTTGATGTATATCTTAATGTGTTCTAAGTGGCTCCTTAAAGCAGAGATGTCGTCCTGCAGAACATCTTTTGAAGAACGCACCTATATGAGTCTGATTGTTAAACGTCGCAATCTATGAGAGTAGGGTTCTCTCTAGTAAACTCATGAAAGGTCTCGGAGTATGACGCATAAGCTCCACCCGCGGGGAAGACCCACGATAGCCACGTATCGGTCAAGGCTTTATGTGAAGCTAGATTCACGGAAAACTTGCAGTTCAAGGCCTAGTCCACTGTTCTAGTTGCTTACTAGTGTAGCATAGAGTTCTAGGTGGAAGTTCAACTTAACAGTCTCCACTGTAGTACCGGTATATAAAACAGTGTTTTGGAACCAAAGACAAATTTTGTGTGCCTCTGGGATCTGGTGGGGGATTGCTGGAATTTTGTCTATTTTGGGCCTAGCCCAATAGCAGTTTCAGAAATTCCTAACAAATCCTAGAGGCCCATGCAGCCCATTTGTGCAAGGCAAGGGGCACTACTAAAGTTTAGTCCCACATTGCTAGTTTAGAGGGAGTTGGACCTCTTTATAAGGGAGGTTCTTTCCCCACATGTATGAGCATGAGAACAAGAGGGACATCCACGCGCGCTCCTCCTCCGACGCCCGCCTCGCCACGCCATGCCTCGTCACGACGTGACACGCCGCGGGTTGCGGGAATGAGCCGAGCCGATGTCTAAATTTTTGCCACGCACTACGGGTATACGAAAGGCCACTCGGGAGATGGAAAGTTTTTGCTGTAGTGGATATTGAATACGAACGCTGCACCCTTCGGCTGCTGCCTATTCGTTTCGTCTCCCTCGATCCTTTCAGCTCCCGGCGCAGCCTCTCGCCTCCTTCTCTTGCGCCTATAAAAGGGAGGTCGCTCCTCTCAGAGAGACGCACCAGAACCTCTTCTTCCTCTCGCCACAAGTTCCTGAGCACTGCGCTGCTGCTACGTTCTTCCCCATCCCGGCTGCGGCGTGCACCGCAGGTCGGGACAATAAACCTCGAAACCGCACCTCTTTGAGTCCTGTGACGGAGAAGGGTGATAAGGTTTTGGGAGGCGCTCGCGCGACTCGACTTCTTCATCACGGACTCCGACGACTACTTCCCCGAAGACGACTTCTTCCCCGACGTCGACAACCTCCTCGACGACATGGCCGGCGAGGACACCGACCCCAAGTCCAGTGCAACTGCTGCTGCTGTTCCGTATGTATTCTTCTCCTTTCTGTTCGAGGTTCTGCCACAGTTCCTTATTCTGTTGTTTGCCCTAGATATGTTAGGTTCTGCTACATATATGAAACTTGTCCTACTATTTACTCTAGATAAACTTGGCTACAGTTCGTATATGCAGATGTTATTTACCTTCTCTCTGTCAGATCGCATGGCTAGTTTTATCACTGTTATGTTAGTCATGCTTTATCTAATATTTCTGTTAATAAAATCATTTAGTAAATTGCTCATATTTCCAACAGATAGATCCCATATAGATGCAGAACTTGTCATGCTGATAAATCCCATATTTCTCTTTCTTAACATATACATTGCTTCTCTGTTTTTTGAGCACACAAAATGTGTCATTATATTTACAAATACGAAACTGAACCAATCGCTGAGTGCAAGCACTCCTCAAATCTGGATATTACATAATTCTGAACATAAGTTTCTCAAGTTTACAAAAATTTCAGAGAGAGAGAGAGAATCCAGTCCGTGTTGTTGCTTGAAGTGCTGAAGAGGAGCAGTAGCTGTGAAGGTTCAGAGAAGTAGCAGCAGTGGGGTAGCAGGGAGAAAAAAAGCAGCAGCAGGTTGGGGTTCAGAGATGCACATCAAAGGGAGATTCAGAGAGGAGTAGATGGGAAGGAGCAACAACGAAGAACGGAAAGAGATTAGCATTAGCAAGGGGCGACAAGATTAGAGGAGCAGCAGCAGTATAGAGAGTAAGGAGAAGAGAGGATACATGAATTTGTCTCTTCTTTCTCCCTCTTGTTTCTCTTTTTGTTTTTCCTCTACATAGAGTCACGACCCTCGTGGAACCGCCAGATCCGCCTGCATCCGATCCATTCCCAGCGCTGCTGGCCCTCGCGAACTCCTCCTCGTCCTCCTGCATCGACCCGAAGTCCCATGGGCGGTTGTTGCTGCAGAATGACATGACATGCGAAGCGTGCGTGTCCGACGATCCGCCGCCGCCGCCAACGACCGCTTCCTCCGCGTCTCCCCTCATGCTCCTCATCTCATCCGTGTTGCTCGCTGCCTCGCCGAACGACTATCGCGGTGTCACTGCCCGAGCACCGCCTCACACGCTAGCGGTGGCACGTCCTCCGGTGAGCCTCTCGTCTCCCGCTCGCAAGCTCCAGCTGCTGCCGCCCCCGACGTTCTCCATCGAGCAGCGGCGCCATCCCCAACCGCTTGAGCCGCCGCGTTGACCCTGCTCCACCTCGCCGTGTGGCAGTGGCCATCCCCGCCGCCGGCAAGGGTGCCGCCCCTCACCCGAGCACACACCCTAGCGAGGCGTCCTTCATCCTCCGTAACAACAAAGGCATGCAGACTATAGAGGCGTTGATTGGGTGAGGAATTGATGCGGGAATAACCGGTTTGCATGGATCACATACGCCTGGTTGCAAGCATTAGCTATAATGACATCGCTATTAATTAGATATTGATTGTTGATTTCTTTATATATTTGGGAGAGAGATCTCTGGTTGAGAGACAAACTTACACAGGGGAAGTTTTCGTCTGCACCCGTGATAACTCATTAGATTAATCCAATCTTTTAGATTTCATTGATTTACATAATCAGACGGTACTAATTAATCGATGTACACTTAACGGGATGCACGTTAAAAAAAATTTTGTTTGATTATTTAATAGTAGTGGAGATTTGCTTAGCTTAACCACTAGAGCTTCAGAACACTAGTGAACAAGAGCAACGCGAATTATTTTAGAACTAATGCAATTGCACTATTTATTACTTAGTCACTTACTATACCACTGAAAATTTTGAGTTACTTGAAAACAATTTGGAAAAAGTCTATTTTTCTAATGAAAAACAGTTCATTAAATTTAAAAAAAAATCATGAATCTAAAAAAAGTGCATCAATTGTTAAATAAAAGTTCATCAGAAATGAATAAAAGCTGATCGGATTTGCAAAAAGTTCACCGATTTTGAAAAAAAATTCATTAAATTTGAAAAAAGTTCAATAATCTTATAAAAGTTAATTGATTTGAAAAAAGTTCACTAAATTTGAAAACTTAATAGATTTTGGAGAAAGTTCATCGAATTTAAAAAAAAATGCATACAATACAAAAAGGTCATCGGTTTAGAACAAAAGTTCACGAAATAAAAAAAAGCGCATAGAAATAAAAAAGAAAAATAAGTAGAATAAAAAGAAAAAGAACAAAACGAACTGACAAACAAATAAAAAAGGAAAACGGAGAAACAATACACAAGCGGGTTAGTTGCATGGTGGTTATCGCGCATCATTTCAAACTATCATCGCAAGTTAGATCCAGTGCCCAACACCTTTTCTTTTAAAAAAAATTAACGGAACAGGCAGGCGAAGAAGAAAAATAATGAAACAGGTAGGCTGGTTGCGAACAAAACTTAGTGGGCTGATGTTAGCGTCCAACTTGATTTAGCCCACACTCTACTTACGTTCTAGACGTTTATGCGCACATGGGCCAACATTCAGTAGAGAGCCCACTCCATCCCAAAAGCCCGGACTGAAAGGAGGAGGGATCCTCTCCCTTATAAGTTGGTCATGGCCTCCTTCCGTAAGCGAGGTGAGAAGCCCCTCAGGAAGGCATGGCGATGCTGGCTCTGATACCAGATGTTAGCGTCCAACTCGATTTAGCCCACACTCTACTTACGTTCTGGACGTTTATACGCACATGAGCCAACATTCAGTAGAGAGCCCACTTCATCCCAAAAGCCCGGACTGAAAGGAGGAGGGATACTCTCCCTTATAAGTTGGTCATGGCCTCCTCCCGTAAGCAAGGTGGGACTAAACCAAACCAACCTCCACCGGTGGACAGCAGCCCTAACAGCTGAGCCCAACTAACCCGCCTGTTGGCGCCCGTTTGCAGAGTAATAACGGGCGCCTACAGCTCCAAATAGGATTTGCCTATACAGAATGCCCTTTGAGCAGGCGGCTACATGTAATAGGAATCGGTACGGTGATATGCGCGGGCGACTTGGTTCTTTTCTGGTTTCTTCCTTTTCTTGTTTTCTTTGATTTTCCTTTTTCCTTTTTATATTCACTAATTTCTGTCACAAGTAAAGTTGTCCAATTAGTTACAGATTCTTCATTTAGACAAAATTATGTAACACATGAACTAGAAGCTAATTTAATTGGAGGTCCAAAGATATATTTCTAACTTGCCAAAAACCATATCAGAATTCATTGTTGTATGATTCATAATGAGGTAATAACATTGGTAGTGCCTAAAGTTGTCATCGATGTTCTCTTTGATGCCTAAACTTGAAAATACACCGAACCGGTTCTATAACTTGACAGTATGGTTCAAATATAGTTCAAATCATGTCTAGATATGTATGTATTGCGGACTAGACATACCAGTGTGACGCGGGGCCCACTTGCAGTGTCGGGAAAAACTGACAAGAAGAGTGTGCGTGTCAATGAACATCAGGTTCCACCTGTTAGTGCACAACTGAAATAAACAAAAAAGTTGCAATGAACAGGCAACCTGTACACCACAAAGGACGTGCGCCAACCAACTACCCCATGTAAGTTTGATGTCTTTTACGCACTGTAACATTTTATATATCCGACACAATTGTGGAGTTAAATGGGCTGCAGTTAGTGCACCCATTTCCCACATGTTAGGTGTTTTTCTTATTTTCGAAATTACAAAATATTCATTTAGTATATGAAGTGTTCATGCTTTTAGGAATTGTATTTCTAGTTGTAAAAAGTGTTCACGTGTTTTAATAAAGTATATGTGTTGGTCAAAAGATATATTTTCTAATAAAAATAAATTTTTAAGTATGTGTGAAAAAATAAACAATGGCCTAGTGTCCCCCAGAGTTTTATACATTCTTATATTTAAATTTTAAAAATTAAACTAAACATACATTTGTCTAATTAAAAGCATTTTAATTAAATGACTTTCTAATAACACGCAAATATTTTTGAAAATTACATTAACATGTTTTAAAATAAAATGTTTTATGGATATTATTTCTAAGACAAGAAGACTCTAGCTTTATTTTTTGTTTACAAATACAATAATCCACATAAGATTTAGAATTACTATAACCGAAAACGAAAATCACACGTTGAAGGGTTACTAAAAAGGAAAAAGAACTAATAGTTTTAAATAAAGGATCATGTGATATATTTTTAAACATGAAGATTTTGATAATTATATTAGCATTTCGAAAATGTATAACTTTTAAAATTTGCACAATTATTTAATTATATATGTGAATCCTTACAAATATTATGAAACCATTTTATTAATTATTTTGTATTATTTTACTTTTGTGAATATGTAAAATTTTATTAACATTTTTTGAGGGGTCATTAACTATTTATTCAATATTGTCACTATAGTTTGAATATTTTTCTAAAAAACAAAAAATAACTAGCATGTGGAAAATTGGCATTGCCGTCTAATTAGCTAGATAAAGGTTAGCGATGCAGAATAGTCACCTAACTCTGCCTAGTTAAGTGGTTTGTGCTGGTCCTTCATAGCTCACAGGTCGCCTGTTGAAATCCCAGCCGTCCTACATTTTTATTTATTTTGGTTGTGCGGCCCCGCGCCACGCTGGCATGTTTAGTCAACAATACATACATATCTGGACGTGATTTGAACTGTATTTAAACCATACCGTCAAGTTATAGAACCAGTTCGGTGTATTTTTTAAGTTTAGGCATCAAAGCGAACGTCGGTGGCAAGTTTAGGCATCACCGGTGTTATTACCTCATTCATAATCTTAAAGATGTGTGCCTTTATTTTACTTCGTTGGTTCTCGCCCTCTAATAGGATGACACTTTAACTATTTGTTTATGTAGATATCTTTTGTCCGTAGGAAAGTACGGGCAATTTACTAGTCTCATAAATAAATCTCATCTCTGTCAAAGCCCTCGCACGCGATAACACAGTTAGTGTTGAATTTGATGATCCAAAAGGTGCATTCAATTCTCGCAGCACTTGTTCACAGTCCACTCTGTATATTTTCCAAACAAAGTATTGATACTGGTATGGTCACCGATGAACGGTAAAGTATATATCGTGCTCTGCTCTCTGCATCTCGAACATGGGACGGTGCACGAATCAAAGTGGGGCTACCACTATTCCACGTTACCCGGATGGACGGCTCCGCCGCCGGCTGACTCACAATCCGACAGCTGTGGGGCAACTGGTAAATTTACTACTTCTACTTGTTAAGACCACCGGCCAAAACTTTTATCACATTTTTTTGCTGGCAATCAGTGTACCAATCACCCAATCATAGTTGCATAATCCTGATTCCAGGACTCTACATCTAAATAAATAAAATGATTCACAGACCCACTCATTCACTAGTCACTACTGTCAATCGTTGTCGCTTAGTACACGTACTTATGCTTCCTACTCACACACTGACACGTCGTTAGCTTAGCTGTCGTTTCTTGTGCTCCACTATATAAAGCAACGAACCTAGCCAGCTTAATCGGCATCACATATAGCTCGCCAAACACGTAGTACGTTCGTGTGCGTACGTCCAGTAAGTCGTCGATCGGCGCGCGGCAGCGGCAATGGAGATCGACAAGGAGGGTGCGCAGCAAGGGCGGGCACTGGAGGCTGCGGGGGCGCCGGAGCAGTGGCGTGGCGTCGTGGAGGCCCCGCTGCCGGGCACGCCGGCGGGCTCCGCGTGGGCGCACGTCGCCTGCTTCTTCTCCGCGCACCTCTACCTGCCGGGCATCGACGTGTGCGAGCGCGTAACGGGAGCCAGCGGCGAGGAGGACGAGGATGGCCGGCTGGTGATTACCCCCGGCTGCGTCCGGCACGTGGCCTCGAGCGCCGCGGGGCTGTGGGCGCTCGAGGAGCTGCTGGAGTCGGACCACGCCGCGCGGCGCCTCCGCTACGCCGTCGTCGACAGCAACATGGGGTTCGGCCGCTACGTCGCCACGCTCCGCGTCCTGGACCTCGACGACGGCAGCGAAGCCGGGTGCGTGATCTCGTGGGCGTTCGAGTGCGACGCCGTGAAGGGCGAGGGGTGGAGCGAGGCGGCGCTCGTGGCGCGCCTCGGCGCCAGCGTCAAGGGCATGGCCGAGAGGGTGCAGCAGCTGGCCGCGGTAGCTCAGTAGGTACTAGGTATCGTCGGTGCCGTCTCCGATGGTGATTCGATTTGGATGAATGCATGAACTAGTTTAGGTAGCTGAGGCGCTAGCATTGACGTGTGGTGCTTAGATTCTATTCCATTGTTATGTGCGCAGTGGCCGTCGCTGCCGCCGTTGAGTTCTTAATTTCTTGGGCACCCTAATTTCTGGCCCCTTTTCTTAGACGCTAATTTATTTATCGTTGATGTGTAATAGAGATGGAGACACTTGTCCAATTGCAGCGCACATAACAAAAAAATCGAGCGAGTTGGATCAAAATGGGACATAAATAACGTATTGTCAGCTAGGCACATGAGCCTGCTCTGATATTTTTGTCGCGCATGCGAGCTCACGGTTGACATTGACAAGGACCGAGTAGTGATCCACAGCATCTTTCGTGTCCATTTTTCTTCGTTCAATGCGGCACATGGTGTGAATAGAGTGCAAGATTCGTTCAATAAACAAAAAAATCCCTCAAAGAAAAAAGTCTACGATGGAGATTGGGACGATCACCATGTTGTTGTTTTTTGTGGAAATCCTTTTACAAGGAATCGATGGAATTCAAAAACAAATCCTTTCACACGTGGCTCGACATAGTCCTTAGTATGAGCAAAAATGCTACACCTACGGGCTTCTCCTTAGGTTGGTCATAGTGGGAGTAACATAAGTAGTAACATAAATGCTACATAAGTAAAAGTGATAATGTGTCAACTAGTTAATGAGGAGAGAGACAAATAGAGTAACATAATATGTTACCATCACCTAGCGGTTCCCAATGCTAAATGAGTCTATGAAGTAATAAATGAAGTGATGCATGACACTACATATATGTTACTACCCACTATAGAGGTAATAACATAGCCTAGTAACATATACATGTTACTAGTCTAAGTTACTCCCCACTATGACCAGCCTTAGGAATGCTACATACGGGCTGATGTGTCCTCTTTTAATTGGCCGAAGTAGCTACCCCTCCTAATTAATCGCCGGGCGCCCATTTACGTAAAAACCCCGTAGACGCTTGCTGCTCAACATACTGACCTTTCAGTTATAGTTATGGTTCAGTTTGATTCTTTGACTGCTTTATCTTGTCTTTTACTCCCTCCGTCCTATAATGTAAGACGTTTTTTGACACTACACACTAGTGTCAAAAAACGTCTTACATTATGGGACGGAGGGAGTAAGTACTAGTTTAAATCGATTAGTTTATGGTCATTTAGTAGCTGAGGTTAAATTCCTTCGTTTCAATACGGACTATGGTGGACATAGCTTAGAGTATAAATTCACGCATGTTCCTCCGTATGTAGTTCATATTGAAATATGTAAAAGGACTTATATTTAGGAACGGAGCGAGTATAATCGATGGAGTGTTTATTCCACCGAAACTTCATAGATCTCATAATAGCGTTGCAGATTGTCTGGCAAAGTATAGTTGCTCTGAGCGAGCTACTACTGTGTGGCTCGGCAAAGGACCTCCATGTGTGTTGAGGAGTTCTTGCCGAAGGATTGTACTTCTATCTTAATGCAATAAACTACCATTGATCTCGCAAGAAAAGAAGGATTGACGGCTTTTATTCTTTTTGCGCAAGTAGGCATTCATATTACGCAATCATGGAAGGATTACAGTCTCAGTCTCGCAACATTGTCTGATGCAATGCCAAGTGAATCAATTCTAGCATATGCCATAAAATGGCTTGCATAGTTTTGTCATCTATGCGTATGAGTAATACAAACCCTACGGTCTCCATTCATCAATTTTCCCATGTCATGCACCAAGAATGCGAATCTGGATTCTGGACCAGTCCATCGTACAGTCCTGAATAATCTTTATCACTTGCACACAGGCGGAGTCAATACAGATAGGTAGATTGCTTCATTCCAGAATTCCAGTATAGTGCATCGTGACAAGAGAGCAGTCGAAGGCACGAGGTGAAGATGATGGCACCCAGTGGTCTCTGAGCACCGGGGGAAATATGAGGTGCAACAGCTCCAATTTGAAAACATCAATTTTAAATACAGATTTGCTATTTCACATCTACTC
Organism: Aegilops longissima; assembly: GCA_021605205.1. NCBI lineage: Eukaryota > Viridiplantae > Streptophyta > Magnoliopsida > Poales > Poaceae > Aegilops > Aegilops longissima. Next base: position 148,148,200 of record CM038678.1, on the reverse strand, counting down.
CCTCTGTTCCGAATTACTTGTCTTAGATTTGTCTATATGTATGTTCAAGATTAAACGAGCTGCAGATCATCCGTATCTGTACAAATCCAAGACAAGAATTGAAAGTGAAGAGATGAATAAACAACTATCTCACATCTAAGTCCCCCACTATTGGATTTGTGTTGTTTTAAAATTAGTGCACACTTGATCTGGCGAGTAATTTCGCGATTTGTTTCTGTTCGAGCCGAAGTGTGCGCTCGCGCGGCCCCACACACGGGACGTGCATGCAGCGTGCCCAGCATGGGCTGGCCCATCTGTGTGCTAGCGTGGGCTGCCATTGCCGGTTTTTTTTTTGTCTATTTGTTGTACCGTCTCAATTCCCTGCAGCCGGTGCAGTTTGTGAGTTCTTTTGTGTTTTTTATTTCTTTTTTCTCCCCCTTTGCGATACTATGATATGTGTATATATCATATATTTTGCGCATGCATCTTCTTTGTGCATTATATACCATATGATCATTCATGTACGTTTTTCCCCGCAAAAAATAAAATAAAATTCATGTACGTTTTTTTCGGTCGTTATTTTGATTTGTATTCATCTATGGGACGTGTCCACGGAATAGTAAATCGTTTATCGGAATTGTTAAAACTTCTATAGATGAGTGTGATGTCTCATCTAAGTTTCAGTCCATTTGATCCGTCGCTATAAATTTTGTGTGATTCTTTGATCGGGGTTGTTTTGTCCTGCGTGTCCGGTGTCGCTCGTCGTTGTTTATTTTGCGGCCCATCGCACCGTGCGTCTTTCTTTTGGGGGCCACTTTTCGTGGTCTATTTTTTTCTGCGTCGAAGTTGAAGAGAAGAGTTGTATGTATAAGCCGAAGAAACAAGCTGACCGTGGTCAGTTTTCTTCTCTCTCTCTCTCTCACACACACACATTGCTCAAAAGCTACCCGACCAAATTTCTGAACAGTACAATCACGAGCGGCCCATTTCTTGTCTTTATTTTTGTTTACAAATCTAAGCCTAATATGTAAGAAGCTCGTCTTTTTTTTCTTGTTCTAGTTGCAAGTCGATCACCGACATGCATCTTGGTCCAAACCTTTTTGATCTTTCCTGTGAATGTACTCCTAACTGAGGTCTTCTTTTTTATTTTTTATCCTAGTTGCAAGTCGATCATCGACATGCAAACTGGACCTATCCTATTTTATTTTTATCATCACAATTGCACGTAAACCACTGACATGCAACTCAGCCCGACATATGTTGGTCTCGGTTGCAAGTCCAGCCTCGACTCGCAACTGAGGGCCAACATTCTTTTGTCCTAGTTGCATGTTCACCTTCGACTGGCAACTCAGACCTTTTTTTTGTCCCAGTTGCAAGCCCACACTTGACTTGCAAGTGGGCTTCTATTTTTTTTTGTCTCAGTTGCAAGTCCACACTCGACTCGCATCTAGGGGCTCGACCTTTTTTTAGTTGCAAGTCCATACTCGACTCGTAGCTAGAGCCCGATTTTTTCCCCGGTTGCAATCCCACCGTCAACTTGCAACTAGCGTCCAACCCATTTTTTTCCACTTGCGAGTCCACCCTCCACTCGCAATTGGGAGCTGACCTTTTTTTGTCCTGGTTGCAAGTCCATCGTTGACTCGCAATTGGAAATGTAGTTTGTTTCATCCCAGTTGCAAGTCGAGCCTTGACTCGCAACCGGGCTCATAGTTTCGTAGTTGTCCCAGTTGCAGGTTCACTTCGCAATTGGGTTGATAGTTCTGCCAGTTGCAAGCCTACCAGCGACTCGTAACTAGGCATGTGTTTCATTTTTTATCCCAGTTGCAAGTTCACCCTTGATTCGCAACTAGGACCATAGTTTGTTTCATACCAGTTGCAAGTCCACCATTGACTAGCAATTGGGTCATTGTTCTCTAGTTGTCTTAATTGCAAGTCCATCCTCGACTCGCAATTGGGATCATAGTTTGTTGTTGTCCCAGTTGCAAGTCCACCCTTGACTCACAACTGGGCCTATAGTCTGTTGTTGTCTCAGTTGCAAGTCCACCCTCGAATTGCAACTAGGCCTATAGTTTGTTGTTGTCCCAGTTGCAAGTCTATTCTCGACTTGCAACTGGGATGTATTTTGCTTTTCATCTTAGTTGCAAGTCCACCCTCAACTCGCAACTTGTATCATAGTTTTATATACTTGTCTCAGTTACAGGTCCATCCTCAATTCGCAACGAGGATCGTAGTTTGCTTTATTCCAGTTTGCAAGCTCACCCTTGACTCGCAACTAGCCCTGTGTTTTTGTCTTTCATCCTAGTTGCAAGTCCATCACTGACTCGCAACTAGGAACGTAATTTGTTTTATCCTAGTTGCTAGTCGACCGTTGACCCGTAACTAGTCTCATAGTTTGTAGTTGTCCGAGTTGTAAGTCCATCCTTAACTCGCAACCTACCTCGTAGTTTTCCCAGTTGCAAGCCCACCCCTTAACTCACAACCAGGCTTGTGCTTTGTTTTTCAACACGCACCTTGCCCTGATCCCTAGTTCCATGTCCAACCTCAACATGTAAATCCACCTGACCTGGTTGCATGTCCAAGCCACACATGAAACTCATGCCCGACATAATTGCATGTCCACTCTCGGCTATACCTGGCCATCTGTCGGGTCAGGCCGGGCTTCGGGCCGGGCCTACCAAAGCCCAATGCAAAAAACCCAGGCCCGAGCCCGGTCGTTGGGCCTAAATATCGGGCCTGAGCCCGACCCATCACGCTAAAAGCCCGCCAGGCCTCGGGCCTCAGGCCAGGCCTCTTCCTTAAACGGTGAATATGACGGGCCCGGGCTCGGCCAGGCCGTCGGGCTCAAAATCTAGGCCCAGGCCTGGCCCGTGGGCAAGGTCGGGTCGGGCTTTTTCGGGTCGAGTTGGTTCGGGCCGTCCGGGTCGGGCTGTCCATGGCCAGGACTACTCTCGGCACGCAACTCGTCCCCAACCCGGTACCCCTACATAGTTGGATTGTTTTTTTTTTGCAAATACATGTCCACTTTGGTAATACACATTGCATATTTTTCTGTATAGAAGGGGGACATTTCTTAACACACATTGAACATTTTTAAGCATACATGATGGACATTTTTTTCAAATACAGGCCCGAGCATTTCTAGAATAAAAAGGTAAACATTTTCAAATTCCTATTGTTCATTTTTAAAATGGTATGAAACTTTTTCAAAACATTATGCGAACATTTTATTTACATTGCATAAAAAAATCTAGAGAATGTGGTGTTTTTTAAACGCGTGAAGCCTCTTTTAAAAGTTGTCACGAACATTCTTTGAATGTTAAGATTATTTTCCATTGTATATAATATTTTTAAACATCATAAAACATTCCATTGAAATGCATGAACATTTTTAAAATGTAAACATTTATTAAACAATGAAAAAATTATTGAAATTTTATTATCAAAATAAAGATAGAATAAATTTGGTCTTGTTTTTCAAAAATGTTTGGAATCTTCAAAAGTGTCCATACTCTAAAAACTGTTCGAGGATTTCAAAAATTATCCATGTTTTCAAACTTTGTCTGAGAAGAAATTGTTTGGAATTCCAAATTTTGTTCTTACTTTTCAACAATAAAATCAGAATTATAAAGTTTATCCAAATTTGAAAAATACTTTCCAAATTTTAAAATTGTTTGTGTTTTAGAAATTTTTTAAAAAAATCACAATCTGTAAAAAATGGTTTCAAAAAATTTCAAACATATGCACTAATCTGGACGCTGTGTTATGTTCTTATAGATTTTCCGTTTGCTTTAGGTCAGTTTTACGCATTGGCTGGGATTGTAGGAGCTATCACTGTCCTGCACGAGGTCCTGAGTTCAATTCCTACGTGGCACATTTGGTTATTTTTTTTTTGTTGCAGTCCAGTTGAAAAAAAATAAACGCCTTGCATAAAAGAAACAAACAAATAAACATCTCACACCTAGATGTTATATAGACAGACCTTTTAAAATATTTCAAAAATTCTTGTGGATCTGTTTAAATGGTATTTTGACCTGCAGAGAATGATTTGTCCTATCCTAATGTATAAAATATTTCATAGTAATATTTCTCTCACTTTCTTCATCGTAGATGCATAGAATAATAGAGAGCAAAAGAATTATGTTGTCATGTCCTAGTCCATGCAAGTAACAATTGTTTGTACAATAGAGAATATAATCCATATAATTGAAGATAAAGGGTTTTCCTCCACTTTATATTATAAAGCAAACATCCGATACAGCCAACGATAAGTGCTAGGGCGGAAGCAACACGGTCACGCCCAAAAGAAAAGGGAGCGAAAATACAAAAGGAACAAATACCGACAGTGACAGATCAACAAAAACGAAGAAGCCTAACGACCGTTGCGCCCACCGGAGATCTCCCACCAAGCTCCTAGATTTCGAAGCGCCGGTACCCATCAACACCTTCAAGAAGGGGCGTGATGATGACGAGGCTGTTGTCAAGGGTTTCCCCCAGTACACGACGGGAGAAAGGGAGGGTAGCACCCGACGCCCTCCAGGAAGGTCCGGCGACACCCTCAGGCACCACCGTGTCAGTGTCGGACAGGCCGACGGGGATTTCTCCCGATCCCAACCATCACCCAGGCGCTTCGGAGCACGCAACCGTACCGTCGACCACCCTGCGCCAACATGTTCTTGAAGTCACCCCCGCTATCTCACCACAACACCGAGAGAGTGGGGCCTGCACAGCAAAGAAAAGAAGAGCCGGGACCAGGGGCAACAGCACCATCGGCATGCGGGAGCGCCCAACCTCCACCGTCAATGAAGGTAACCGACCGGACGCAACAATATGAGCATACCAGGCCCGAACGGGCCTTCAGATGCCCGTAAAGCTCCCGTCGTCGCGCTGCAGAAGGCACGCTGTCAGCATCGCCGCCCCCCGTCCGAGCCGCTCCTCCTCTTCATCGTGCAGTATGCAGCGAGGCCGCGTCGGAGCCAACCCGCTAGGACCTAGATGGGGCTTATTCTAAGGGCCCAAATCTGGGCCAGTGGCGCGTCACTGGCCACCCCGCCGCCAAGGAGCTGCGCCACCACCGTGCTTGCCACTGACCATCGCCACCAGGTCGACGGACCGGCGCCAGCCGAGCCTCACCGCCACCGACCCCCTGCCCCGGGAAGGAGGCCGCGCGCATGGGTATAGAAGATCCCGCCGCCACCAACACTACCCGAGCCAGATCTGGGGGCGCCCGCCGGCGCCGGGGGTGGGGGGAGGAGTGGGAGGGGGACGAAGGGAAGGGGAGCGAGCGCCGCCCCGACCGCCTCCTGGGGAGACGGCGCTAGGGCGGGGTCGGGAGGGAGTCGGGACTTCCCTTTTTTCTCCAAATGGCCACAATTGTGCCATTCATATAATTAAGATCCCTACAAAAGAGGTTCGACCATCCATATGATTAATACTCTATGGGAAGCAACCAAATTAAGATTACTATATTGTTGTGCAACTATGTAGCCTCTTATCTCTACCTCAATCCCAGGGTTCGCCAGTATCCAAGATTCCAAAAATCAGAACTAGGAGATGTTAAGGATAGAGAGGAGAGGAAAGCTATGATGAAAGCCGGTGACAATAAGGTTAGTACGCCGGAATCAAGTCTACGAGGGAGGCTACGATTCAACTACTAAACATCCTATGTGTTGGTCTGGCCATCCTTAATAGCTGAGATAACCCCAATGAGTCACATAGGGTCGAGGTTGGACAATAGACCCTCGACGCGGCGGCAGTCGGTCGTGGTGTTATTAGGATACAACTCCCACATAATATGTTCACAAGATATATGTAATGGTGTTTACCCGTGCCATTCCATCTAATTTAGATCCCAAGTGTGTACACAGATGCAGGTAAAACCTTAGCTCTTGTCTATATATCTCTTTTATATTTTTTATAATCTCTGCAATAAATTGGTCCGGAAAACTAGAACAATTTGAGACAACAAGAACTTGCAGATATTTCCTTGCCAAGCTTAATTCACTTTCTTCATTTGATAAATCTCAGTGTCTCTAGAAAAGAAGGTTATATCTACATTTGAAGTCGCATATAAGGTAATCAGTCATGATTTTTTTGTGACAAACATTGACAAAAGTTTTTAGTGCTTGCAATTATCATTGAATCACATTTATGGAAGGCGTGGCAAAAAAAAATCAATACTCTAAAAATGCTACTTTCAAAAGCATTTTGAAGCGCTGATTTTTTTTGCCATGATTTCCAAAAATATGATTCCATAATGAATTTTTGCAAGCACTTAAAACTGTCAATGTTTGTCACACAAAAAATTGGATTTTTTTTTACTTTGTTTTGATTTAACTATTCACCCGAGCTCATTTGAGCTCGGGAGCAGAAGGACACTTTCATTGGAAGTTTCCTATTTTAGGCACAATGCGTAAAATAGTACTCTTTCGGTTAAGAACTCATACCCCATTCTCCCATTCAGCTTGGTTTATTTACCTTCGCATGATCTCAGGAATCCATACGAGCTAATTTTTAATTTTATTTGGGACCATTTTGTTTTGTCTTCATAGTTGCTCCCCAGGAACCTTGTACAAGCAAATTTTATTTCTTTAGGCGGGTTAGTTTTTCTGTATTTTTGCCAGGGTATTTTCACCCCTTATGCATCTTTCTATTCTCGGTTTTAAACGGTTTTATTCATTTTTCTTGTTTTTCATTGTTTCCTCGTCTATTTCCTTTTCCATTTCTCCTAAAATTTATGAGCATTTTTCAAAATCCATCACCATTTAAAAAATTATAAGCACATTTCAAATCATTCACATTACTTAAAAATAAATGAATGTTTTAAATCCAAGGACATTTATTAAAAAATTGTGAATACTTTATAAAAATCATGAACATTTCTCGAATTTTGACTATTTTTAGACATCCATGAACATTTTGTTAAGTTGAAAAAAATATTTTTTACAATTTTTTCAATATTTTCCATGGATTTTTTTGAACTCACTAAATTTTTGGAATCTTGTAAAAATTGTTCTTTGGTTTTTTTCAAGCAAGAAGTTGCATTTGTTTTTCTACCGGTTACTTTCTTGCCGAGCGGTACAAAAAATGCAAGTGGAAAGGAGCAATTGAAATTTAATTTTAATTAAATTAAGAACCATTTTTTCTATATTTTTGTACACTTTCTTTTATTCTGCTCTAGCTTAAAAGCTGAATAGGAGCTGATATGTCTTGTGCATATGACTTCTGTTGTAGACACGTGCTATGGGCCAGCCGTATAGCTTTGCTTGCCCGGCTCTTCTCCTGTCGGCTTGTGTTGCTCCGTTCTTTTTTCTCACTGGTGATAACTCTACAAAAACCAACAGTTGTTGTACAAAGAAAAACCGGCTCTGGTTTGATAGATTTGAAAATTTTCACGGATTCGAAATATGTTCACGAATTAAAAAGGTCTTCACGAACTTTAGAAAATTTTCACAAATTAAAAAAAAAATCATGAATTTTCACATTAGATAATGCAGTACGATTCACTTTCAAGTTTATGAATTTAAAAAGTTTATGAATTTTAAAAAGAGGCTGCAATTTTTTTAAATAAAATACATTGGCAAATATAAAAATACCCACAAAATTTAAAATGTTCGTGAATATGAAATTGCCCATGATATTTTTTAAAATTATGAATTTCAAACATTATTTTAAACTTGAATATTTGTCGTGAAGTTGAAAATTTATTCTTGAAATGTAAAAATATATTATGTAATGATGAATATTCTAAATGTTTCCGCAAATACAAAATATTTCCTAGAATTTAAGAAATTATTCAGGAATTTACAAGTTTTCACGAATTTTAAAATATTCACGGATTTTGTAAACTTTCACAAATATAAAAAAAATCCATGAATTTAAATTATGTATGATCTTTAAAAAAATAAATTTTTTAAAATGTTAGAAAATATATCCGGAAAACATGGAAAATTCGGAACAGAAATCCCGCGTTTATATTCGGACATTTTATATGCGTGCACAAGGGTTCAGTAAAAAATGACGTTTTTTGTGTCTTATGTAAAAAAGGCAATTTCTGATGCTTCATTCTAACTATTCACGAGACATTTCTTTATCTTTTTTACACAAGTCACAAAAAACTTCGTTTTTCACCGAAACCTTGTGAACGCACATAAAAATGTGCGGATATACACGTGGAATTTTTGTTCCAAAATTTTTAACTTTTCTAAATGTGTATTTCGACAATGGATGCATATGCATCTAGGAGCCAAAACGCCGCTCTCCTTCCCAATGTAACTTTACTCCTTGCGTGGTACAATCTGTACTCCTAATTAGAATTGTACTTCACACTGCAGTACAACATGTGCTTCTTTAAAGGTGCAAATTGTACTCCACGCCACATACTTCCTCTCTCTCAGTTTACAGGGCATGCACATAATCCTAGATCGTCAATTTGACCAATATAACACAAGTCATACATTACAAAAAATATACCAATATAAACATCAAATGTTCTATTTTCAAACGGTATAATTTTTGTGTTATATAGTTTATATTAGGGTGATAAAATTGGCAACCTAGGTATAGCGTAGAACTTGTAAACTGAAACGGAGGGAGTACTACTCTTGAGTATCGTGATTAGTTAGACTACCACAATGGGAATAACATAGGCAGTAACATCACACATATTTAGGTTAAATAGATGATGTGGCATGCAATAAATGAAGAAAGAGATGAAAGTGGTAACATAGCTAGTTACTACTAGTATGAGTAACATCACACATATCAAGTCAAGATGTGTCTATAGCCTAATAAATGAAGTGTTGCATGTTACCACACATATACTCCCCACTATAGAGTTAGCAATATAGACTAGTAACATGGGCATATGTTACTAGTCTATGTTACTACCCATTGTGGCTAGTCTTAGACTAGTCATAGTGGGAGTAACTTAGCAAGTAACATAGCGCACTTCAATTTTTTTTGCTTATGTGGCAAATAGTTAATGAGAGATGGTAACATAATATGTTACTGCAGCGCTTTCCAAGATAGGATGAGTCTACAATGTAATAAATGAAACTATATATGACACTACTACTATGTTACTTTGCACTATGAAGGTAGTAACTTAGACTAGTGTCATCCGCATGACACTAGTATAAGTTACTCCCCACTATGACTAGCCTTAGAAAACATAGGATAGTGTAGAATTTATTTCTACCTTGTCTTGTACTCCGAGTTAATCATGTACTTCTTGAAGGAAATATGCCCTAGAGGCAATAATAAAGTTTATTAACGGACATGATAAATGTTTATTATTCATGCTAGAATTGTATTAACCGGAAACATAATACATGTGTGAATATATAGACAAACAGTATGTCACTAGTATGCCTCTACTTGACTAGCTTGTTAATCAAAGATGGTTATGTTTCCTAACCATGAACAAGGAGTTGTTATTTGATTAACAAGGTCACATCATTAGTTGAATGATCTGATTGACATGACCCATTCCGTTAGCTTAACACTTGATCGCTTAGTATGTTAATGCTTTCTTCATGACCCATACATGTTCCTATAACTATGAGATTATGCAACTCCGTTTACGGAGGAACACTTTGGTACTACCAAACGTCACAACGAATCGGGTGATTATAAAGGAGTACTACAGGTGTCTCCAAAGGTACTTGTTGGGTTGGCGTATTTGAGATTAGGTTTTGTCACTCCGATTGTCGGAGAGGTATCTCTAGGCCTTCTCGGTAATACACATCACTTAAGCCTTGCAAGCATTACAACTAATGAGTTAGTTGTGAGATGATGTATTACGGAACGAGTAAAGAGACTTACCGTAACGAGATTGAACTAGGTATTGGATACCGACGATCGAATCTCGGGTAAGTAACATACCGATGACAAAGGGAACAACGTATGTCGTTATGCGGTTTGACCGATAAAGATCTTCAGAGAATATGTAGGAACCAATATGGGCATCCAGGTTCCGCTATTGGTTATTGACCGAGAATGGTTCTAGGTCATGTCTACATAGTTCTCGAACCCGTAGGGTCCGCACGCTTAACGTTTCGATGACAGTTCATTATGAGTTTATAAGTATTGATGCACGAAGGTTGTTGAGTCCGGATGTGATCACGGACATGACGAGGAGTCTCAAATAGTCGAGACATAAAGATTGATATATTGAAGCCTACATTTGGACATCGGAAGTGTTCCGAGTGAAATCGAAATTCTGAGAGTACCGGAGGTTACTTGGAACCCCGGAGGTCTATGGGCCTTAATGGGCCATAAGAGAGAAGAGGAAGGGCCGGCCAGGTGGGCTACGCGCCCCCTCCCCTCTAGTCCGAATAGGACAAGGAGAGGGGGCGCCCTTCCCTCTTCCCCTCCTCCAATCCTAATCCAACTAGGAGAGGGGAGTCCTACTCCCGTGGGAGTAGGACTCCTCGGCCGCCTCCCAAGGCTGGCCGCACCCCCCTTGGCTCCTTTATATACGGGGCAGGGGCACCCCATGACACACAAGTTGATCTACGGATCTTTCCTTAGCCGTGTCGGTGCCCCTTCCACCATATTCCACTTGGTCATATCGTCATGAGCTTAGGCGAAGCCTGCGCGGAGAAGTCATATCGTCATGGAGCTTAGGCGAAGCCCTGCGTCGGTGGAGCATCAATATCGTCCTGCACGCCGTCGTCTTGTGGAACTCATCCCGACACTTTGCTGGATCGGAGTCCGGGATCGTCATCGAGCTGAGCGTGTGCGAGAACTCGGAGGTGCCGTGACGTTCGGTGCTTGGATCGGTCGGATCGTGAAGACGTCGACTACATCAACCGCGTTGTTATAACGCTTCGCTTTCGGTCTCACGAGGGTGGGCGGACCTCTCCCTCTCGTTGCTATGCCATCACCATGGTCTTGCGTGATCGTAGGAAATTTTTGAAATTACTCGTTCCCCAACAATGGCATCCGAGCCTGGTTTTATGCGTTGATGTCATATGCACGAGTAGAACACAAGTGAGTTGTGGGCGATACAAGTCATACTACCTACCAGCATGTCATACTTTGGTTCAGCGGTATCTTGTGAGATGAAGCGGCCCGGACCGACATTACGCCAGACGCTTCGCGAGACTGGTTTCACCGCTCGAGCACTCGTTGCTTAAAGGTGACCGCGGGTGTCTGCTCTCTCACTTTAGTTGAATCGAGTGTGGCTACGCCCGGTCCTTGAGAAGGTTAAACGGAGTCTATTTGACGAAATATCGTTGTGGTTTTGATGCGTGGTAAGAACGGTTCTTGCTCAGCCCGTAGCAGCCACGTAAAACTTGCAACAACAAAGTAGAGGACGTCTAACTTGTTTTTGCAGGGCATGATGTGATGTGATGTGGTCAAGACGTGATGCTATATTTTATTGTATGAGATGATCATGGTTTGTAACCGAGTTATCGGCAATCGGCAGAGCCATATGGTTGTCGCTTTATTGTATGAAATGCAACGCCATGTAATTGCTTTACTTTATCACTAAGGAGTAGCGATAGTCGTAGAAGCAATAGTTGGCGAGACGACAACGATGCTACGATGGAGATCAAGGTGTCGCGCGGTGATGATGGTGATCATGGCGGTGCTTGGCGATGGAGATCACAAGCACAAGATGATGATGACCATATCATATCACTTATATTGATTGCATGTGATGTTTATCCTTTATGCATCTTATCTTGCTTTGTTTGACGGTAGCATTATAAGATGATCTCTCACTAAAATTATCAAGAAGTGTTCTCCACGAGTATGCACCGTTGCCAAAGTTCGAGTACCCGGACACCACGTGATGATCGGGTGTGATAAGTTCTCGTCCATCTACAACGGTGCAAAACAGTTGCACGCGCAGAATACTCGAGTTAAACTTGACGAGCCTAGCATATAACAGATATGGCCTCGGAACACGGAGACCGAAAGGTCGAGCGTGAATCATATAGTAGATATGATCAACATAGTGATGTTCACCATTGAAACTACTCCGTCTCACGTGATGATCGGACATGGTTTAGTTGATTTGGATCACGTGATCACTTAGATGACTAGAGAGATGTCCGTCTAAGTGGGAGTTTTTTAATATGATTAATTGAACTTAAATTTATCATGAACTTAGTACCGATAGTATTTTGCTTGTCTATGTTTATTTGTAGATAGATGGCTCGTCTTGTTGTTCCGTTGAATTTTAATGCGCTCCTTGAGAAAGCAAAGTTGAAAGATGATGGTAGCAATTACACGGACTGGGTCCGTAACGAGGATTATCCTCATTGCTGCACGTAAAAATTACGCCCGGAAGCACCGCTGGGTGCGAGTGCTTTGCGAGATCTTGAGCGAAGTTGTGAACGTCGGCAAAGCAAAGCTGATGACTACTCAATAGTTCGATGTGCCATGCTTTACGGCTTAGAACCGGGTCTTCAACGACGTTTTGAACGTCATGGAGCATACTGAGATGTTCCAGAGTTGAAGTTAATATTTCAAGCAAATGCCCGGATTGAGAGATATGAAGTCTCCAATAAGTTCTATAGCTGCAAGATGGAGGAGAATAGTTCATCGGTGAGCACATACTCAAAATGTCTGGGTATAACAATCACTTAATTCAGCTGGGAGTTAATCTTCGGATGATAGTGTCATTGATGAATTCTCCAATCACGCCACCAAGCTACAAGAGCTTCGTGATGAACTATAATATGCAAGGGATGACTAAGACAATTCTGAGCTCTTCGCGATGCTAAAAGCATGGAGGTAGAAATCAAGAAAGAGCATCAAGTGTTGATGGTCAACAAGACCACTAGTTTCAAGAAAAGGGCAAAGGGAAGAAGAAGGAAACTTCAAAAGAACAGCAAGAAAGTTGCTTGATCAAGAGAAGAAACCCAAGTCTGGACCTAAGCACTGGCCGAGTGTTTTACCGCAAGCATCGACATTTGAAGCGGAACTGCCCCAAGTATTTGGCGGATAAAAGGATGGCAAGGTGAACAAAGTTATATGTGATATACATGTTATTGATGTGTACCTTACTAGAGCTCGTAGTAGCACTGGTATTTGATACTGGTTACATTGCTAATATTTGCAACTCAAAGCAGGACTACGGAATAGACGAGCACCGCAAAGGACGAGGTGACGATCGCGTGGGAAATGGTTCCAAAGTCAATGTGATCGCGGTCGGCACGCTACCTCTACATCTACCTTCGGGATTAGTTTTAGACCTAAATAATTGTTATTTGGTGCCGCGTTGAGCATGAACATTATATCTGGATCTTGTTTAATGCGAGACGGTTATTCATTTAAATCAGAGAATAATGGTTGTTCTATTTATATGAGTAATATCTTTTATGGTCATGCACCCTTGAAGAATGGTCTATTCTTGTTGAATCTCGACAGTAGTGATACACATTCATAATGTTGAAGCCAAAAGATGCAGAGTTGATAATGATAGTGCAACTTATTTGTGGCACTTGCCGTTTAGGTCATATCGGTGTAAAACGCATGAAGAAACTCCATACCGATGGGCTTCGGAATCACTTGATTATGAATCACTTGGTACTTGCGAACCGTGCCTCATGGGCAAGATGACCAAAACGCCGTTCTCCTAACTATGGAGCGAGCAACTGATTTGTTGGAAATCATACATACCGATGTTTGTGGTCCAATGAATGTTGAGGCACGCCGCGGTATCGTTATTTTCTCACCTTCACAGATGATTTGAGCAGATATGGGTATATCTACTTAATGAAACACAAATCTGAAACATTTGAAAAGTTCAAAGAATTTCAGAGTGAAGTGGAAAATCATCGTAACAAGAAAATAAAGTTTCTACGATCTGATCGTGGAGGAGAATATTTGAGTTACGAGTTTGGTTTACATTTGAAACAATGTGGAATAGTTTACGCAACTCACGCCACCCGAACACCACAGAGAAATGGTGTGTCCGAACGTCGTGTCGTATTTTACTAGATATGGTGCGATCTATGATGTCTATTTCGATTTACCGCTATCGCTTTTGGGGTTATGCTTTAGAGACGGCCGCATTCACGTTAAATAGGACACCGTCAAAATCCGCTGAGACGACGCCTTATGAACTGTGGTTTAGCAAGAAACCAAAGTTGTCGTTTCTTAAAGTTTGGGGCTGCGATGCTTATGTAAAGAAACTTCAACCGATAAGCTCGAACCCAAATCGGAAAATGTGTCTTCATAGGATACCCAAAGGAGATGTTGGGTACACCTTCTATCACAGATCCAAGGCAAGATTTTCGTTGCTAAATTCGGATCCTTTCTAGAGAAGGAGTTTCTCTCGAAAGAAGTGAGTGGGAGGAAAGTAGAACTTGATGAGATAATCAGATCTGCTCCCTTATTGGAAAGTAGTTCATCACAAGAAATGGTTCTGTGACAACTACACCAATTAGTGAGGAAACTAATAATGATGATCATGAAGCTTGATCAAGTTGCTCTTGAACCTCGTAGGTCAACCAGAGTAAAATACGCACCGAGTGGTACGGTAATCCTATTCGGAAGTCATGTTACTTGACCATGGCGAACCTACAAACTATGAAGAAGCGATGGTGAGCCCAGATTCGCAAAATGGCTGGAAGCCATGAAATCTGAGATGGGATCCATGTATGAGAACAAAGTATGGACTTTGGTTGACTTGCCCGATGATCGGCAAGCCATTGAAAACAAATGGATCTTTAAGAAGAAGACCGACGCCGATGGTAATGTAACTGTTTACAAAGCTCGACTTGTTGCGAAAGGTTTTCGACAAGTTCAAGGGGTTGACTACGATGAGACTTTCTCACCAGAAGCGATGCTTAAGTCTGTCTCAATCATGTTAGCAATTGCCGCATTTTATGATTATGAAATTTGGCAAATGGATGTAAAACTGCATTCTTGAATGGATTTCTAGAAGAAGAGTTGTATATGATGCAACCAGAAGGTTTTGTCGATCCAAAGGGTACTAACAAAGTGTGCAAGCTCCAACGATCAATTTATGGTCCAGTGCAAGCCTCTCGGAGTTGGAATAAACGCTTTGATAGTGTGATCAAAGCATATGGGTTTATACTGCACTTTTGGAGAAGCCTCAGATTTACAAGAAAGTGAGTGGGAGCTCAGAGCATTTCTAATATTATATGTGGACGACATATTATTGATTGGAAATGATATAGAATTTCTGGATAGCATAAAAGGATACTTGAATAAAAGTTTTTCAATGAAAGACCTCGGTGAAGCTGCTTACATATTGGGCATCAAGATCTATAGAGATAGATCAAGACGCTTAATTGGACTTTCACAAAGCACATACCTTGATAAAGTTTTGAAAAGTTCAAAATGGATCGAGCAAAGAAAGGTTTTTACCAGACACAAGGTGTAAGATTGAGTCGACTCAATGCCCGACCACAAAGCAGAAGATAGAGAGAAATGAAAGATGTTCCTATGCTTCAGCCATAGGCTCTATCATGTATGCAATGCTGTGTACCGCACTGACGATGCTTAGCTGTAAGCTTGGCAGGAAGGTACCAAAGTAATCCAGAGTGGATCATCGGACAGCGGTCAAGAACATCCCGAAATACCGAAAAGGACTAAGGATATGTTTCTCGATATGGAGGTGACAAAGAGCTAGTCGTAAATGGTTACGCCGATGCAAGCTTTGACACCGATCCGACGATTCTAAATCGCAAACCGGATACGTGTTTTTATTAAACGGTGGAGCTGTCGGTTGGTGCAGTTCTAAACAAAGCGCCGTGGCGGGATCTACATGTGAAGCGGAGTACATAGCTGCTTCGAAGCAGCAAATGAAGGAGTCTGGATGAAAGAGTTCATTTCCGATCTAGGTGTCATACCTAGTGCATCGGGACCGATGAAGATCTTCTGTGACAATATCGGTGCAATTGCCTTGGCAAAGGAATCCAGATTTCACAAGAGGACCAAGCATATCAAGAGACGCCTTCAATTCCATTCGGACCAAGTCCAAGTGGGAGACATAGAGATTTGCAAAATACATACGGATCTGAATGTTGCGATCCATTGACTAAGCCTCTTCCACGAGCAAAACATGATCAAGCACCAAGACTCCATGGGTGTTAGAATCATTACTATGTAATCTAGATTATTGACTCTAGTGCAAGTGGGAGATCAAGGAAATATGCCCTAGAGGCAATAATAAAGTTATTATTTATTTCCTTATACCATGATAAATGTTTATTATTCATGCTAGAATTGTATTAACCGGAAACATAATACATGTGTGAATATATAGACAAACAAGATGTCACTAGTATGCCTCTACTTGACTAGCTTGTTAATCAAAGATGGTTATGTTTCCTAACCATGAACAAGGAGTTGTTATTTGATTAACAAGGTCACATCATTAGTTGAATGATCTGATTGACATGACCCATTCCGTTAGCTTAACACTTGATCGCTTAGTATGTTAATGCTTTCTTCATGACCCATACATGTTCCTATAACTATGAGATTATGCAACTCCGCCACCGGAGGAACACTTTGGTACTACCAAACGTCACAACGTAATCGGGTGATTATAAAGGAGTACTACAGGTGTGTAGCGACTGACCCAAAATCGGTCAAATCTACGTATCTGCATTCATCCCAAGATCATGCTTTGGTACTCACAAGACATCGATAAAGTAATCAAAGTTCAATCACACCTGAATATCATTAATCGATTCTCATATAGAGTCTTTATTACAAGGGAATAAATTCGCTCAAGGCCAACTCATGAGAAATAAACTAAAATGCTGCGGAAGCGCCGAGGTAAAGCGAGTCCATCCGACTCAAAGGGCAATCGCCAAGCGCGGAGCGTAGCCTCACTCTGATCGAAAATATCTCTACGCAACATAATACGTTGCAGCCATGTAGGTCACCTTATGGAATAAGTGGCAAGTTATGAAGAACAACAATATAAAGTTACTAACTCTATATGCATATTTGGTCGTGGAGCTCTAAGTTTCATCATTTTTGCGTAAAGCCAATTTTATCCTACTACAGGTGGACTTATTTGCAAATTACTACAAATTGTTGGTAGTTATTGAGATGGTTCCGCCAACCAATATCTCGCTCCCAAATTATTATTAAGTCATAAACCCAATCAAATTAATTCATTAGAGTTAAGTGTTGAGATATCCGAATACTTCCAAGGTCCAGATGCTCAAATGTCCGTGAATCGGGACACGGCTAATCGATTAGGTTATAACACTCTGCAGAGGTTTATGACTTTCCCCAAGAATCATTCCTCCTTTAAAGTCTTCGCACTTCATGGTGTTTGAAGACGGACGAATGAAACAGGTCTTCCAAAGAGTTCTTCCGCCACCGCCGTACCCATCCAATCCTACCGCTCGTCTACTTCTCGTAGTACCGCCCAGCCACTTCACTACAAGGGTCAACCCAGCCAGAGCCCATAATGGCTTGCGGCTGCACAGTAAGCTTCCGTCATGGGGCATCCATCCTTCTCTTCGTGGCTGGGTGAAGCTTTCCGCAGGATGTCATGGCGCTTCTCCATGCATCCCGCCACCACTGGTGCTCCAGGTGCCCGTCAACCGCCCTCCACCCAAGAGTGATTTTCCAAGTCCATCTTGATCATTGTAGTCCATGGGGTCATCATCATCATCATTGACTCTCACATCTTACTTATGAATTTCACTCATCCCAAATCCCGCTCACGAGCATAGCAAAATAACTACTACGTCCGGGGCCATGGTAACAAGGGGTTGGTTCATCCTACCACATGATACTACTCAAGTTTAATGACTTCAAGATTATCACTACTGCATGCAATGGTGGGGTGGTGACAACTACTAATGCACAAAAACATAGGTATAGAAATAACATGATCAAAACTTGCCTTGCCGATGATCCTCGTAAGCTAAAGAGTCGAGTAGCAAGCTTAGACTCAGAACTCTACCGAGACAAACAATAACATAATAAGAACAAAGCAAGAGGACCACACAAGATAACAAAGATAACATAGCACAACCAAACAATCAAAACCAAATCAAAAGGAAAACTCAAAGAAATCAAATTCAAAGTTTTTCCCTATTCCAAACAATAGCAAAAATAGTTTTATTTAACAAAATTCCTCAATATGACCTAATCATGGTTTTAGGTTAACTTAACAGAAAAGGATTAACTAAGTAATTAGGAGCAAAAAGAATTAATTAAAAGCTATTATAAAACTCATTTTAGGCCTAATCAAATTTCTATTAAGAAAAATAATTTAAAACTTTTATTAATTATAAATAAAAGTTCATCTAATGGAATGACAGAAACTAACCTAGAATAACTAATCACAAGTTAAAAATAAATTAATTTACTAATTTATTAATTAGGAAAACAGGAACTAATCAATTAATTAGGATTAATAGGATTCTGCCTAGAATTAATTATTTATTAATCCTAAAATACCAAAGTTAATTTCTAGGGTTTGGCAATATCAAAATAAAGTGATTGCAAAAAGAATCATGCAAAAATAATTTTTCTAACTAAAACTATAGCAGATTTGCTATTCTGACTAAAATAATATTAAAGCATTTTAATTATTTTTAACATAGCTAAATATATGTTTTTCAGAAACTACATAAAATTTGCAATCCAACAAAAAAAGAATCACTCAAAAATATTAAACAGAACAAAAGATATACATTTTTGAAATTTGAAACAAATCGGCTAAAACAGAAAATCTAAATAAAAGAAAAAATGCCTAATGGGCCTAAACTACGCACAGTGCGTCAGATAGTCTAAATGGGCCTAGGGTTTAACTAACAGAACCGGCCTAACTAAAAAAAAACCTAACTTAAAAATAAACCGCATCGGGCCGGCCGGTTTTCTAATAAAAACGTACCCCTTCGGGGGTTCTAATCCTAGCCACCCGATTGGGATCGGACGGTGGAGGGGAAAACCGGGGACTCACCGGACTCCGGCGACGTCGGCGGCGGCGGCGAGAGTGCTCCGGGGGCTTCGGGCGTCGGCGAGCTTCGGGGAGACGTCGGGGAGACGCGGGGAAGCTCGGGGAAGGGTTCGGTGGGGTTGGTGAGGTTCGGGGGGCACTAGGGCGGCGACGGCGAGGTTTTGGCGGCGGGTTGAGCTCGGGCTCCGCGTGCTTGGGAGAGAGGAGAGGGGCTCGGCGTGGCTAAGGGGGGAATGGGTGCGGGGCCTCGGCTTATATAGCCGGGGGGTCAGCGAGGGGAAGGGCATCGGGGCTGTCGGGATCCGGATCCTTCGATCCCATGGATCTCCCATGAGGTCCGCTTGTGGGCGAGGGGAAGACGACGGGTGGGGCCACGGGTCGATGAGAGAGAGGGGGTTTCGTGCGGCGACCGGATCCTAGGGATTGAGGGGGGGGCGCGGCCGTTTACTGGCTGGCCTGGGCCTAGTGGGCGGTGGTGGGCTGGTGCGCTGGGTGGCCGAGGGGCGCAGTCTTTGGCTGGGCTGGGTGGCTGGCTGGTCAAGGCGCTTGAAAAGATTTTCTTTTATTTTTTAATAAAACAAAACCAAAAATAAAACCTAAACTATAAATATTTTATATAGGGTATATATATACCAAAATGATCGGAATATTCCTTTCATTTGAACATTTTTCCAAAGCCAAAATCCAAACTTTATGAAAATCCATTTTTTCAAATTCAAATAAAATTCAGATTTGAATCCAATTCTTTTAGCATTGTTTCCTCGATATTTTTGGAGTGTCATGTTTGCTCCTCTCATACTTTTGATCAAGTATTTATCGTGCTTGGTTTTGGAATGGTTTCACATGCCAAAGTTTGGAATTCAAATTTCAAATTCAAAACTCTCTCAAACTTCAAATGGAATCCAAATTCAAACAGATGCATAGGATGCTTAGCTATAATTGTAAAACATTCCAAATAGGAAAATTTGGGATGTTACAAACCTACCACCTTAAGATGAATCTCGCCCTCGAGATTCGGGTTGGCTAGCAATAGGTGCGGATGGTCTCGACGAAGATCTTCTTCGCTTCCCAGTGGCTTCTTCCTCGGTGTGGTGACTCCACAAAGACCTTGCAAAACTTGATGACTTTGTCATGGGTAACTCGCTTGCAGTCTCGAGAATTTTGACGGGTGTCTCCTTGTAAGTTAAATCACCGCTGTCAAGCTGTATGGCCTCTAGGGGCACCGTGTGTCTCTCAACGGAACATCGCCATGTCTCGCATGGCACTTCTTCAACCGAGAAACGTGAAAGACATCATGAACTCCGGACAATCCTTCCGCAATTCCAACTTATATGCAACTTCTCCACGACGCTCGAGGATTTTGTAGGGCCAATGAATCGGGTGCTAACTTTCCTTGACTCCAAACCTCTTGATTCCACGGTGAGATACACGAAGATAGGCTCGGTCTCCCACTTCGTAAGTCACCTCCTTGCGCCATCGTCGGCATAACTCTTCCATCGTGGATCAGGCAATCTTGAGCCGGTCTCGAATCAGCTTGACTTTCTCTTGGAATCCTTGATAAGATCGGAACCAAAAGTGATCGATCTCCAACGCTATCCCACAAAGAATGGTGTTCTACACCTCCTTCCGTATAGAGCTTGAAGGGGCCATCTTCAAACCGGATTGATAACTGTTGTTGTACGAGAACTCGCGTAGGGCAAATTATCATCCCAGCTAGACCCATAGTCTAGCACACAAGCTCTCAACATGTCCTCCGTAATCTGATTTACTCTCTCGGTCATCCATCATGCTCATGGATGGAAGGTCTGATCAATTCCAGCCTCGCACCCAAAGTTTCATGTAATTGCTTCCAAAACTTTGAGGTAAACTGCGTTCCTCTATCGACACGATTTTCCTCGGAACTCCATGCGCACATACGATCCTGGTCATGTATATCTTGGCCAACTTGCACACTGGTATAGGTAGTCTTCATGGGAATGAAGTGGGCTACCTTAGTCAAACGATCAACTACTACCCAGATAGAATCATAACTGAACGGGTCCCGGTAATCCTGTGATGAAATCCATACCAAGTTTCTCCCATTTCCAATCGGGATCGGCAAAGGTTGAAGTAACCTGCTGGCTTCGATGTTCTGCCTTTACACGCTGGCAAACATCGATCACGGCCACGCACTCGGCAATGTCCTTCTTCATTCCTGTCCACCGTAAACTTTGCTTCAAATCTAGGTACATCTTGGTGTTGCCGGGTGAATCGAGTACGGTGAATCATGTGCCTCCTCAGAGAATTAGCTTCTGAGCTCGGGATCATTGGGCACATAAATACGATCCTCAAACCATATAGTTCCATGTTCATCCTTTCGAATCCTTTAGCTTTTCCATCCTCCATCCTTTGCTTAATCTCATCGATTTCCTTGTCCGACTTCCGGCTTCACGAATCCTTTCGGTCAAGGTGGACTGAACTTCCGTGGTTGCAACAAATCCTTTCGAACTATCTCCATCGGAGATCTCGAGGTCATCGACCAACTCCTGGGTAATCCTCCTGCGGTAGAGTATTCACATAACTCTTACGGCTCAAAGCATCTGCTACAACATTGGCTTTACCGGGTGGTAATGCAATCTCATGTCATAGTCCTTTATCAATTCTAGCCATCTCCTCCGCCGAGGTTCAATTCCTTCTGCGTGAAGATATATTTCAAACTCTTGTGATCCGATAGACATCACAACGATTTCCAATGAGGAAATGTCTCCAGTCTTGAGTGCATGCACAATACCGCTAACTCCAAATCATGCGTGGCATAATTCATCTCATGAGGCCGTAGCTGTCCGGATGCATAAGCTACAACCTTGCCTTCCTGCATCAATACTCCTCCGAGTCCTTGACGAGAAGCGCCACAATAGACCTGGTATTCCTTATGTATGTCCGCAATATCAACACCGAGCTGTGACCAACCGCTTCTTCAATTCTCAAAACTGGCCTCACATTCCTCGGTCCAAACATACTTGGCTTCCTTCTTCAACAGCTCACCATGGGCTTGGCAATCTTCGAAGTTCTCAATGAACCTCCGATAATATCCTCGCAAGTCCGAGAAAATGCGGATCTCCTTGATCGAGGTGGGTGACGCCATTCGGTGATCGATTCAACCTTGGCGGGATCAACTGCTATTCCTTCTCCTGAAATAACATGTCCGAGGAATCCAACTTCCTTCAACCAAAATTCACATTTGCTGAATTTGGCATACAATTGATGTTCTCAAGTTTCTCCGAACTAGACGCAAATGTTCCTTATGCTCTTCCTCGCTCTTGGAGAATATCAATATGTCATCGATGAACACCACGACAAACTTGTCCAAGTACTCCATGAACACCTTGTTCATCAAATTCATGAAGTATGCAGGAGCATTAGTCAATCCAAATGACATGACGGTATACTCAGATAAACCATACCGTGGTGAATGCTGTTTTGGGTATATCCTTCTCACGAATTTTAATCAGTGATACCGATCAAGATCGATCTTAGAGAATACCTTGGCTCCAACAAGCTGATCAAACAAGTCATTGATCATGGGCAGAGGGTACTTGTTCTTGATGGTTACCTCGCTCAATGCACGATAATCCACAACCATCCTCAAGCTTCCATCCTTCTTCTCTACCAAAAGAACTGGGCTCCCCAAGGTGATGAGCTTGGGCGAATATATCCTTTCTCCAATAACTCATTCATTTGTTCCTTGATCTCTTTCAACTCATTCGTGGCATCCGATAAGGTCTCTTGGATATTGGGGCTGTGCTTGCAATAACTCGATCGAAACTCAATGTCTCGTTCGGTGGCATTCTGGTAATTCCTCCGGAACACATCGGAAATTCTTGCACTACGTGCACTTCCTCCCGAACAACTCCGTGAGGGAATGCACTGATTCTTCATCCGGCCGTGCTCGCTACATACTTGATCCTCTTCGCGCCGGGTGGTGAGCGTAATAGACTTGTTGGCACACCAATGTTCCTTCATACTTTGACAACTAATCCATGCCTAGGATTACATCCAAGGTCTGTGTTTCCAACACTATGAGTTCTACGGAAATTTGTGGTTCCCGATGTTGAGGTTTGCGTGACAGCTTAAACTCGCCATCATTTCTCCTCCCGCGAACCGACGCGGAGGGGGCTTCTAAGGGTTCTAGTGCGAATCCGTACTTATCCACAACTACCCTTGATATGAATGAATGCGTTGCACCGTAATCAAACAGAACCAAAACTGAACGTGAATTCAATAAAACTTACCAACCACGATGTTCCGGTTGATCATAGACGCTCTCCACGCCGATGTGATTCACTTGAGCACGAGGGAAGGGATTGGGCTTCTTCGCTGAGCCTCCATTGCCATTCCTGCCTCTCCGCTTGGCCTCCGGCAGTCGGTGGCGTAGTGCCCCGCCTTCCGCACTTGAAGCGGTGATGTGGCTCAGATCCTTCTGAGCCGGGCAGAACGGTGCTGATTGCCATTACCATCGCCATTGCCATTGCCATGGCCTGACTTGTTGTCCTGGCTGCGGTTGTTTCCATTTCCACCATGGTTATGACCTCCATGGTTGTGATGGATGTGCCCTCCCGAGTACGGTGCATAGCGGGCTTCACTGAGCTCTGGTTGTGCTTCCCCGGCTGTACTTCCTCTTGCGGCTTTCTATCTGCTGCTGCTTGCCTTCCGTGATGGTGGCCTTGTCTACCAGCTCCGGTAGTTGTTAAAAGTAGCCACAATAAGCTGCATGCTCAATTCATCATTGAGTCCCTCCAGAACTTCTCCCTTGCCATGCATCGGCCCACGCCATCGTGGGCATAGCGGCAAGTTTGCTGAATTCCTCCACGTCTTCGTGCCACAAGACGATTCCCTAGCGCAAGTTTCGAACTCACGCTTCTTCGACTCATGGCTCCAGATGAGACATGAGCAAAGTCGAAGGCCTGCTGGAATTGATCCCAAGTGATGCCACCCAAAGGAAAAGTGGCGTGTAATTCTCCCACCAAGAAGCTGCAGGTCCATCCAGTTGATGCGCTGCAAAGCGCACCTTCTCAAAGATCGGTGCATCCAACGGTGACTAGCTCTCTTCCAATCTTGCGGAGCCGATCGTCACCACAATCGGCTCAAGTGCTACTAGAGAACACCGGCGGATTCAACCTCGTAAATCGAGTCAAGTTGTCCACAAGGGTGGTGGTGGTGGCGGTGGATTGTTGGCGGGTTGTTCGATTCGAATCGAGCTGCATCGATGCATTCATTCTGCTTGGAGCAGCTGGGTGAGCTCCGCGGAAACCAAAGGTCACGCCTCGGAGGCATCTGGTGTTTTGGAGTGGATGAGAAAATTTAGAATAGAACAATGGTCTATGAGAAATAACACTACCCATATGAATGCACAATCATAACACACCAATCATTTATTCATTCCACTCAAACATGGTTCAAACTCGATTACAAAGCTCATGACTAAACGAAGGAAAACATCGCCTAACTGATCGATTTAAAAGAAAATAAAAGATAACATGGTGGTCGACTAAAAGTCTTCATCGCTGGCGCCTCCTCTTGGGGTTTCCTTCATGGTACTCCTTCAAATCCTGATCATTGCTCACGAGGGTGCTTCATCTCCACTGGGTAAAGGTCTTCACCCAAGTCCATCTTTTCCTCAATCGCGCAAGCTTCATCTTCGTGTCGTCGACAATCTCCATGAAGTCGTGATTTCTTCCTCATGGCCAAGGAAGTCTGCGCGAGCCTTCTCCTCCAGCCCAGTTCATGGAACAAAAGCTTCCGTGTGTCTTCGAGTTACGGCGAGCTGAATCTCCGTGTCCCGAGAAGACACTCCAGATCCCGAATGTACGAGAGAGTGGAATCGTCCTCGATGGTACGGATGATATCTCCATTCCTTGCCCTGCGAGAAACCATGGCGAGGTCCGAGTGATCGAGCTCAGTCCTGTACTCCTCTCGGAGATGTCCAAGTGCTCGGTAGATCGCCACGCCTCTTCCGATGATCCAGCTTGAACTCGTGAACTCAAAGTTGATAGGCTCGTCGTCCTCCAAAAGTCCTCCCCGGGATATGCACCTCAATCTCAGAAGGGTGTCCGCCGGAAGTGCATTAGTGGGTTTCCAAAGATCGAGGGCGAGCAATCTTCAGCAGCTTCACCATCTGGACCAGCTTTCTTCCAAAGGGCATCGCCTCATCGGGCAAGCGTAACTCCGGTAGCAAACTGGGGTGAACTCGACGCCATCTAGAATGTTGCAAAGGAGAGAAGAGTCGAATAGATCGGAGAAGAAGTATAGAATGAAAAGGGGTTCAAAGTAAATGGTCTCGCTTATGGCTTTCCGATCCTAGGGGTTACGATCCTCGGTCATCGGCAGTGCTCGATACCATCTCTCAGAGCGACCTGACCCAAAATCGGTCAAATCTACGTGGTTCTGCATTCATCCCAAGATCATGCCGGTACTCACAAAGACATCGATAAAGTAATCAAAGTTCAATCACACCTGAATATCATTAATCGATTCTCATATAGAGTCTTTATTACAAGGGAATAAATTCGCTCAAGGCCAACTCATGAGAAATAAACTAAAATGCTGCGAAGCGCCGAGGTAAAGCGAGTCCATCCGACTCAAAGGGCAATCGCCAAGCGCGGAGCGTAGCCTCACTCCCGATCGAAAATATCTCCGCAACATAATACGCTGCAGCCATGTAGGTCAGCTTATGGAATAAGTCGGCAAGTTATGAAGAACAACAATAATAAAGTTACTAACTCTATATGCATATTTGGCTGTGGAGCTCTAAGTTTCATCATTTTTAAGTAAAGCCAATTTTATCCTACTACAAAGGACTTATTTGCAAATTACTACAAATTGTTGGTAGTTATTGAGATGGTTCCGCCAACCAATATCTCGCTCCCAAATTATTATTAAGTCATAAACCCAATCAAATTAATTCATTAGAGTTAAGTGTTGAGATATCCGAATACTTCCAAGGTCCAGATGCTCAAATGTCCATAACCGGGACACGGCTAATCGATTAGGTTATAACACTCTGCAGAGGTTTATGACTTTCCCAAGAATCATTCCTCCTTTAAAGTCTTCGCACTTCATGGTGTTTGAAGACGGACGAATGAAACAGGTCTTCCAAAGAGTTCTTCCGCCACCGCCGTACCCATCCAATCCTACCGCTCGTCTACTTCTCGTAGTACCGCCCAGCCAGCTTCACTACAAGGGTCAACCCAGCCAGAGCCCATAATGGCTTGCGGCTGCACGTAAGCTTCGGTCATGGGGCATCCATCCTTCTCTTCGTGGCTGGGTGAAGCTTTCCGCAGGATGTCATGGCGCTTCTCCATGCATCCCGCCACCACTGGTGCTCCAGGTGCCCGTCAACCGCCCTCCACCCAAGAGTGATTTTCCAAGTCCATCTTGATCATTGTAGTCCATGGGGTCATCATCATCATCATTGACTCTCACATCTTACTTATGAATTTCACTCATCCCAAATCCCGCCTCTGAGCATAGCAAAATAACTACTACGTCCCGGGCCATGGTAACAAGGGGTTGGTTCATCCTACCACATGATACTACTCAAGTTTAATGACTTCAAGATTATCACTACTGCATGCAATGGTGGGGTGGTGACAACTACTAATGCACAAAAACATAGGTATAGAAATAACATGATCAAAACTTGCCTTGCTGATGATCCTCGTAAGCTAAAGAGTCGTAGTAGCAAGCTTCGCACTCCGGGAACTCTACCGAGACAAACAATAACATAATAAGAACAAAGCAAGAGGACCACACAAGATAACAAAGATAACATAGCACAACCAAACAATCAAAACCAAATCAAAAGGAAAACTCAAAGAAATCAAATTCAAAGTTTTTCCCTATTCCAAACAATAGCAAAAATAGTTTTTATTTAACAAAAATTCCTCAATATGACCTAATCATGGTTTTAGGTTAACTTAACAGAAAAGGATTAACTAAGTAATTAGGAGCAAAAAGAATTAATTAAAAAGCTATTATAAAACTCATTTTAGGCCTAATCAAATTTCTATTAAGAAAAAATAATTTAAAACTTTTATTAATTATAAATAAAAGTTCATCTAATGGAATGACAGAAACTAACCTAGAATAACTAATCACAAGTTAAAAATAAATTAATTTACTAATTTATTAATTAGGAAAACAGGAACTAATCAATTAATTAGGATTAATAGGATTCTGCCTAGAATTAATTATTTATTAATCCTAAAATACCAAAGTTAATTTCTAGGGTTTGGCAATATCAAAATAAAGTGATTGCAAAAAGAATCATGCAAAAATAATTTTTCTAACTAAAACTATAGCAGATTTGCTATTCTGACTAAAATAATATTAAAGCATTTTTAATTATTTTAACATAGCTAAATATATGTTTTTCAGAAACTACATAAAATTTGCAATCCAACAAAAAAGAATCACTCAAAATATTAAACAGAACAAAAGATATACATTTTTGAAATTTGAAACAAATCGGCTAAAACAGAAAATCTAAATAAAAGAAAAATGCCTAATGGGCCTAAACTACATACAGTCGTCCGATAGTCTAAATGGGCCTAGGGTTTAACTAATGAACCGCCTAACTAAAAAAACCTAACTTAAAATAAACCGCATCGGGCGGCGGTTTTCTAATAAAACGTATTCTTCTTGGGGTTCTAATCCTAGCCACCCGATTGGGATCGGACGGTGGAGGAAAACCGGGACTCACGGACTCCGGCGACGCCGGCGGCGGCGAGAGTGCTCCGGGGCTTGAGGCCAGCGAGCCGGGAGGCGTCGGGAGACGCTGGGAGACGCTTC
Organism: Aegilops longissima; assembly: GCA_021605205.1. Classification (NCBI taxonomy): domain Eukaryota; kingdom Viridiplantae; phylum Streptophyta; class Magnoliopsida; order Poales; family Poaceae; genus Aegilops; species Aegilops longissima. Next base: position 148,120,473 of record CM038678.1, on the reverse strand, counting down.
GGGAAGGGTTCGGTGGGGTTGGTGAGGGTCGGGGGGCACTAGGGCGGCGACGGCGAGGGTTTTGGCGGCGGGGTTGAGCTCGGGCTCCGGCGTGCTTCGGGGGAGAGAGGAGGGGCTCGGCGTGGCTAAGGGGGAATGGGGTGCGGGCCTCGGCTTATATAGCCGGGGTCAGGCGAGGGGCGGAAGGGCATCGGGGGCTGTCGGGGATCCCGGATCCTTCGGGATCCCATGGATCTCCCATGAGGTCCGTTCGTGGGCGAGGGGAAGACGACGGGTGGGGCCACGGGTCGATGAGAGAGAGAGGGGGTTTCAGGCGGGCGACCGGATCCTAGGGATTCGGGCGAGGGGGGGGTCGCGGGTGCCTACTGGCTGGCCTGGGCCTAGTGGGCCGGTGGTGGGCCTGGTGCTGGGTGGCTGAGGGCGCAGTGTCTGGCTGGGCTCGGTGGTTCTGGTCTGGCGCTTAAAAAGATTTTCTTTTATTTTTTAATAAAACAAAACCAAAATAAAACCTAAACTATAAATATTTTATATAGGGTATATATATACCAAAATGATCAGGGGAATATTCCCTTTCATTTGAACATTTTTCCAAAGCCAAAATCCAAACTTTATGAAAATCCATTTTTTTCAAATTCAAATAAAATTCAGATTTGAATCCAATTCTTTTGGCATTGTTTCCTCTGATATTTTTGGAGTGTCATGTTTGCTCCTCTCATACTTTTGATCAAGTATTTATCAGGCTTGGTTTTGGAATGGTTTCCCACATGCCAAAGTTTGGAATTCAAATTTCAAATTCAAAACTCTCTGAAACTTCAAATGGAATCCAAATTCAAACAGGATGCATAGGATGCTTAGCTATAATTGTAAAACATTCCAAATAGGAAAATTTGGGATGTTACAAGGTGTCTCCAAAGGTACTTGTTGGGTTGGCGTATTTCGAGATTAGGTTTTGTCACTCCGATTGTCGGAGAGGTATCTCTAGGCCTTCTCGGTAATACACATCACTTAAGCCTTGCAAGCATTACAACTAATGAGTTAGTTGTGAGATGATGTATTACGGAACGAGTAAAGAGACTTACCGGTAACGAGATTGAACTAGGTATTGGATACCGACGATCGAATCTCGGGTAAGTAACATACCGATGACAAAGGGAACAACGATGTCGTTATGCGGTTTGACCGATAAAGATCTTCAGAGAATATGTAGGAACCAATATGGGCATCCAGGTTCCGCTATTGGTTATTGACCGAGAATGGTTCTAGGTCATGTCTACATAGTTCTCGAACCCGTAGGGTCCGCACGCTTAACGCTTCGATGACAGTTCATTATGAGTTTATAAGTATTGATGCACGAAGGGTTGTTCGAGTCCCTGATGTGATCACGGACATGACGAGGAGTCTCAAATGGTCGAGACATAAAGATTGATATATTGAAGCCTACATTTGGACATCGAAGTGTTCCGAGTGAAATCGAATTTTTATGGAGTACCGGAGGTTACTGGAACCCCCGGAGGTCTATGGGCCTTAATGGGCCATAAGAGAGAAGAGGAAGGGCCGGCCAGGTGGGCTCGCGCCCCCCCCCTCTAGTCCGAATAGGACAGGAGAGGGGGCGCGCCTTTCCCTCTTCCCCTCCTCCAATCCTAATCCAACTAGGAGGGGGGAGTCCTACTCGGTGGGAGTAGGACTCCTCCAGCGCCTCCCAAGGCTGGCCGCACCCCCTTGGCTCCTTTATATACGAGGCAGGGGCACCCCATGACACACAAGTTGATCTACGGATCTTTCCTTAGCCGTGTCGCGGTGCCCCTTCCACCATATTCCACTTCGGTCATATCGTCATGAGCTTAGGTGAAGCCCTGCGCCGGAGAAGTCATATCGTCATGAGCTTAGGCGAAGCCCTCGTCGGTGGAGCATCAATATCGCCACCACGCCGTCGTCTCGACGGAACTCATCCCGACACTTTGCTGGATCGGAGTCCGGGATCGCCATCGAGCTGAACGTGCGTAACTCGGAGGTGCCGTCGCTCGGTGCTTGGATCGGTCGGATCGTGAAGACGTCGACTACATCAACCGCGTTGTTATAACGCTTCGCTTTCGGTCTCACGAGGGTACGTGGACGGACACTCTCCCTCTCGTTGCTATGCCATCACCATGGTCTTGCGTGATCGTGAGGAAATTTTTGAAATTACTACGCTCCCCAACAAAGGCATCCGAGCCTGGTTTTATGCGTTGATGTCATATGCACGAGTAGAACACAAGTGAGTTGTGGGCGATACAAGTCATACTACCTACCAGCATGTCATACTTTGGTTCAGCGGTATTGTGAGATGAAGCGCCCGGACCGACATTACGCCAGACGCTTACGCGAGACTGGTTTCACCGCCCGAGCACTCGTTGCTTAAAGGTGACCGGCGGTGTCTGCTCTCTCACTTTAGTTGAATCGAGTGTGGCTACGCCCGTCCTTGAGAAGGTTAAACGGAGTCTATTTGACGAAGTATCGCTGTGGTTTTGATGCGAGGTAAGAATGGTTCTTGCTCAGCCCGTAGCAGCCACGTAAAACTTGCAACAACAAAGTAGAGGACGCCTAACTTGTTTTTGCAGGGCATGATGTGATGTGATGTGGTCAAGACGTGATGCTATATTTTATTGTATGAGATGATCATGGTTTGTAACCGAAGTTATCGGCAATCGGCAGGAGCCATATGGTTGTCGCTTATTGTATGAAATGCAACGCCATGTAATTGCTTTACTTTATCACTAAGGAGTAGCGATAGTCGAGAAGCAATAGTTGGCGAGACGACAACGATGCTACGATGGAGATCAAGGTGTCGCGCCGGTGATGATGGTGATCATGACGGTGCTTGGCGATGGAGATCACAAGCACAAGATGATGATGACCATATCATATCACTTATATTGATTGCATGTGATGTTTATCCTTTATGCATCTTATCTTGCTTTGTTTGACGGTAGCATTATAAGATGATCTCTCACTAAAATTATCAAGAAGTGTTCTCCTCGAGTATGCACCGCTGCCAAAGTTCAGAGTACCCGGACACCACGTGATGATCGGGTGTGATAAGTTCTACGTCCATCTACAACGGTGCAAAACAGTTGCACGCAGAATACTCAGTTAAACTTGACGAGCCTAGCATATAACAGATATGGCCTCGAACACGGAGACCGAAGGTCGAACGTGAATCATATAGTAGATATGATCAACATAGTGATGTTCACCATTGAAACTACTCCGCCTCACGTGATGATCGGACATGGTTTAGTTGATTTGATCACGTGATCACTTAGATGACTAGAGAGATGTCTGCCTAAGTGGGAGTTTTTAATATGATTAATTGAACTTAAATTTATCATGAACTTAGTACCGATAGTATTTTGCTTGTCTATGTTTATCGTAGATAGATGGCTCGTCTGTTGTTCCGTTGAATTTTAATGCGCCCTTGAGAAAGCAAAGTTGAAAGATGATGGTAGCAATTACACGGACTGGGTCCGTAATTTGAGGATTATCCTCATTGCTGCACGTAAAATTACGCCCCGAAGCACCGCTGGGTGACAGGCCTGCTGCAGATGCCGAGCCGAAGTTGTGAACGCCTAGCAAAGCAAAGCTGATGACTACTCAATAGTTCAGGTGCCATGCTTTACGGCTTAGAACCGGTCTTCAACGACGTTTTGAACGCCATGGAGCATATGAGATGTTCCAGAGTTGAAGTTAATATTTCAAGCAAATGCCCGGATTGAGAGATATGAAGTCTCCAATAAGTTCTATAGCTGCAAGATGGAGGAGAATAGTTCATCGGTGAGCACATACTCAAAATGTCCGGGTATAACAATCACTTAATTCAGCTGGGAGTTAATCTTCCGGATGATAGTGTCATTGATGAAATTCTCCAATCATCGCCACCAAGCTACAAGAGCTTCGTGATGAACTATAATATGCAAGGGATGACTAAGACAATTCTCGAGCTCTTCGCGATGCTAAAAGTCATGGAGGTAGAAATCAAGAAAGAGCATCAAGTGTTGATGGTCAACAAGACCACTAGTTTCAAGAAAAGGGCAAAGGGAAGAAGAAGGAAACTTCAAAAGAACAGCAAGAAAGTTGCTGATCAAGAGAAGAAACCCAAGTCTGGACCTAAGCCTGAAATCGAGTGTTTTACCGCAAGCGACCGACACCGGAAGCGGAACTGCCCCAAGTATTTGGCGGATAAAAGGATGGCAAGGTGAACAAAGTTATATGTGATATACATGTTATTGATGTGTACCTTACTAGAGCTCGTAGTAGCACTGGTATTTGATACCGGTTCTGCTGCTAATATTTGCAACTCAAACAGGACTACGGAATAGACGAGCACCGGCAAAGGACGAGGTGACGATGCGCGTGGGAAATGGTTCCAAAGTCAATGTGATCGCGGTCGGCACGCTACCTCTACATCTACCTTCGGGATTAGTTTTAGACCTAAATAATTGTTATTTGGTGCCGCGTGAGCATGAACATTATATCTGGATCTTGTTTAATGCGAGACGGTTATTCATTTAAATCAGAGAATAATGGTTGTTCTATTTATATGAGTAATATCTTTTATGGTCATGCACCCTTGAAGAATGGTCTATTCTTGTTGAATCTCGACAAGAGTGATACACATATTCATAATGTTGAAGCCAAAAGATGCAGAGTTGATAATGATAGTGCAACTTATTTGTGGCAATCGCCGCTTAGGTCATATCGGTGTAAAACGCATGAAGAAACTCCATACCGATGGGCTTCGAATCACTTGATTATGAATCACTTGGTACTTGCGTAACCGTGCCTCATGGGCAAGATGACCAAAACGCCGCTTCTCCTAACTATGGAGCGAGCAACTGATTTGTTGGAAATCATACATACCGATGTTTGTGGTCCAATGAATGTTGAGGCACGCAAGGGTATCGTTATTTTCTCACCTTCACAGATGATTTGAGCAGATATGGGTATATCTACTTAATGAAACACAAATCTGAAACATTTGAAAAGTTCAAAGAATTTCAGAGTGAAGTGGAAAATCATCGTAACAAGAAAATAAAGTTTCTACGATCTGATCGTGGAGGAGAATATTTGAGTTACGAGTTTGGTTTACATTTGAAACAATGTGGAATAGTTTCAAACTCACGCCACCCGAACACCACAGAGAAATGGTGTGTCCGAACGTCGTAATCGTACTTTACTAGATATGGTGCGATCTATGATGTCTATTTCCGATTTACCGCTATCGCTTTGGGGTTATGCTTTAGAGACGGCCGCATTCACGCTAAATAGGACACCGCCAAAATCCGCTGAGACGACGCCTTATGAACTGTGGTTTGGCAAGAAACCAAAGTTGTCGCTTTCTTAAAGTTTGGGGCTGCGATGCTTATGTAAAGAAACTTCAACCAGATAAGCTCGAACCCAAATCGGAAAATGTGTCTTCATAGGATACCCAAAGGAGATCATGGGTACACCTTCTATCACAGATCCAAGGCAAGATTTTCGCTGTTAAATTCGGATCCTTTCTAGAGAAGGAGTTTCTCTCGAAAGAAGTGAGTGGGAGGAAAGTAGAACTTGATGAGATAATCAGATTCTGCTCCCTTATTGGAAAGTAGTTCATCACAAGAAATGGTTCCTGTGACAACTACACCAATTAGTGAGGAAACTAATGATGATGATCATGAAGCTTCGATCAAGTTGCTATCGAACCTCGTGGGTCAACCAGAGTAAAATACGCACTGAGTGGTACGGTAATCCTATTCGAAGTCATGTTACTTGACCATGGCGAACCTACAAACTATGAAGAAGCGATGGTGAGCCCAGATTCGCAAAATGGCTGGAAGCCATGAAATCTGAGATGGGATCCATGTATGAGAACAAAGTATGGACTTTGGTTGACTTGCCCGATGATCGGCAAGCCATTGAAAATAAATGGATCTTTAAGAAGAAGACTGACGCCGATGGTAATGTAACTGTCTACAAAGCTCGACTTGTTGCGAAAGGTTTTCGACAAGTTCAAGGGGTTGACTACGATGAGACTTTCTCACCAGTAGCGATGCTTAAGTCTGTCCGAATCATGTTAGCAATTGCCGCATTTTATGATTATGAAATTTGGCAAATGGATGTAAAACTGCATTCTTGAATGGATTTCTAGAAGAAGAGTTGTATATGATGCAACCAGAAGGTTTTGTCGATCCAAAGGGTACTAACAAAGTGTGCAAGCTCCAACGATCAATTTATGGTCCGTGCAAGCCTCTCGAGTTGAATAAACGCTTTGATAGTGTGATCAAAGATATGGGTTTATATGCACTTTTGGAGAAGCCTCAGATTTACAAGAAAGTGAGTGGGAGCTCAGAGCATTTCTAATATTATATGTGGACGACATATTATTGATTGGAAATGATATAGAATTTCTGGATAGCATAAAAGGATACTTGAATAAAAGTTTTTCAATGAAAGACCTCGTGAAGCTGCTTACATATTGGGCATCAAGATCTATAGAGATAGATCAAGACGCTTAATTGACTTTCACAAAGCACATACCTTGATAAAGTTTTGAAAAGTTCAAAATGGATCGTGCAAAGAAAGGTTTTTACCAGATTATAAGGTGTAAGATTGAGTCGACTCAATGCCCCACCACAAGCAGAAGATAGAGAGAAAATGAAAGATGTTCCTATGCTTCAGCCATAGGCTCTATCATGTATGCAATGTGTGTACCAGACCGACGATGCTTAGCTGTAAGCTTGGCAGGAAGGTACCAAAGTAATCCAGAGTGGATCATCGGACAGCGGTCAAGAACATCCTGAAATACCGAAAAGGACTAAGGATATGTTTCTCGATATGGAGGTGACAAAGAGCTAGTCGTAAATGGTTACGCCGATGTAAGCTTTTGACACCGATCCGGACGATTCTAAATCGCAAACCGGATACGTGTTTTATTAAACGGTGGAGCTGCCGGTTGGTGCAGTTCTAAACAAAGCGCCGTGGCGGGATCTACATGTGAAGCGGAGTACATAGCTGCTTCGAAGCAGCAAATGAAGGAGTCTGGATGAAAGAGTTCATTTCCGATCTAGGTGTCATACCTAGTGCATCGGGACCGATGAAGATCTTCCGTGACAATATCGTGCAATTGCCTTGGCAAAGGAATCCAGATTTCACAAGAGGACCAAGCATATCAAGAGACGCTTCTAATTCCATTCGGGACCAAGTCCAAGTGGGAGACATAGAGATTTGCAAAATACATACGGATCTGAATGTTGCGATCCATTGACTAAGCCTCTTCCACGAGCAAAACATGATCAGCACCAAGACTCCATGGGTGTTAGAATCATTACTATGTAATCTAGATTATTGACTCTAGTGCAAGTGGGAGATCAAGGAAATATGCCCTAGAGGCAATAATAAAGTTATTATTTATTTCCTTATACCATGATAAATGTTTATTATTCATGCTAGAATTGTATTAACCGGAAACATAATACATGTGTGAATATATAGACAAACAAGATGTCACTAGTATGCCTCTACTTGACTAGCTTGTTAATCAAAGATGGTTATGTTTCCTAACCATGAACAAGGAGTTGTTATTTGATTAACAAGGTCACATCATTAGTTGAATGATCTGATTGACATGACCCATTCCGTTAGCTTAACACTTGATCGCTTAGTATGTTAATGCTTTCTTCATGACCCATACATGTTCCTATAACTATGAGATTATGCAACTCCTGCTTACGGAGGAACACTTTGGTACTACCAAACGCCACAACGAATCGGGTGATTATAAAGGAGTACTACAGGTGTCTCCAAAGGTACTTGTTGGGTTGGCGATTTCGAGATTAGGTTTTGTCACTCCGATTGTCGGAGAGGTATCTCTAGGCCTTCTCGGTAATACACATCACTTAAGCCTTGCAAGCATTACAACTAATGAGTTAGTTGTGAGATGATGTATTACGGAACGAGTAAAGAGATTTACGGTAACGAGATTGAACTAGGTATTGGATACCGACGATCGAATCTCGTAAGTAACATACCGATGACAAAGGAACAACGATGTCGTTATGCGGTTTGACCGATAAAGATCTTCGAGAATATGTAGGAACCAATATGGGCATCCAGGTTCCGCTATTGGTTATTGACCGAGAATGGTTCTAGGTCATGTCTACATAGTTCTCGAACCCGTAGGGTCCGCACGCTTAACGCTTCGATGACAGCTCATTATGAGTTTATAAGTATTGATGCACCAAGGTTGTTCGAGTCCCGGATGTGATCACGGACATGACGAGGAGTCTCAAATGGTCGAGACATAAAGATTGATATATTGAAGCCTACATTTGGACATCGAAGTGTTCCGAGTGAAATCGAATTTATCGAGTACCGGAGGTTACCGGACCCCCGGAGGTCTATGGGCCTTAATGGGCCATAAGAGAGAAGAGGAAGGGCCGGCCAGGTGGGCTGCGCCCCCCCCCTCTAGTCCGAATAGGACAAGGAGAGGGGGGGCGGCGCCCCCTTCCCTCTTCCCCCTCCTCCAATCCTAATCCAACTAGGAGAGGGGAGTCCTACTCCCGGTGGGAGTAGGACTCCTCCAGGCGCGCCTCCCAAGGCTGGCCGCACCCCCTTGGCTCCTTTATATACGGGGGCAGGGGCACCCCATGACACACAAGTTGATCTACGGATCTTTCCTTAGCCGTGTGCGGTGCCCCCTTCCACCATATTCCACTTCGGTCATATCGTCATGAGCTTAGGCGAAGCCCTGCGCCGAGAAGTCATATCGTCATGAGCTTAGGCGAAGCCCTGCGCCGGTGGAGCATCAATATCGTCACCACGCCGTCGTCTTGACGGAACTCATCCCGACACTTTGCTGGATCGGAGTCCGGGATCGCCATCGAGCTGAACGTGTGCGTAACTCGGAGGTGCCGTGACGCTCGGTGCTTGGATCGGTCGGATCGTGAAGACGCACGACTACATCAACCGCGTTGTTATAACGCTTCCGCTTTCGGTCTACGAGGGTACGTGGACGGACACTCTCCTCTCTCGTTGCTATGCCATCACCATGGTCTTGCGTGATCGTAGGAATTTTTTTTTGAAATTACTACGTTCCCCAACACTTCTATATATGTAGGATTTATTTTTACCTTGTCTTGTACTCCAAGTTAATCATATACTTCTATATATGAAGGAAATATGCCCTAGAGGCAATAATAAAGCTGTTATTTATATTTACTTATATCATGATAAATGTTTATTATTCATGCTAGAATTGTATTAAGCAGAAACTTAGTACATGTGTGAATACATAGACAAAATAGAGTGTCCCTAGTATGCCTCTACTTGACTAGCTCGTTAATCAAAGATGGTTATGTTTCCTGACCATAGACATGTGTTCTCATTTGATGAACGGGATCACATCGTTAGAGAATGATGTGATGGACAAGACCCATTCGTTAGCTTAGCATTATGATCGTTGAGTTTTATTGCTATTGCTTTCTTCATGACTTGTACATGTTCCTCTGACTATGAGATTATGCAACTCCTGAATACCGGAGGAACACCTTATGTGTTATCAAACGTCACAACGTAACTGGGTGATTATAAAGATGTTCTACAGGTGTCTCTAAAGGTGTTTGTTGGGTTGGCATATATCGAGATTAGGATTTGTCACTCCATGTATTGGAGAGGCATCTCTGGGCCCTCTCGGTAATGCACATCACTATAAGCCTTGCAAGCAATGTGACTAATGAGTTAGTTGTGGGATGATGCATTACGGAACGAGTAAAGAGACTTGCTGGTAACGAGATTGAACTAGGTATGATGATACCGACGATCGAATCTTGGGCAAGTAACATACCGATGACAAAGGGAACAATGTATGTTGTTATGCGGTTTGACCAATAAAGATCTTTGTAGAATATATAGTAGCCAATATGAGCATCCAGGTTCCGCTATTGGTTATTGACCGGAGATATGTCTCGGTCATGTCTACATAGTTCTCGAACCCGTAGGGTCCGCACGCTTAACGTTCGATGATGATTTGTATTATGAGTTATGTGATTTGATGTACCGAAGGTTGTTCGGAGTCCCGGATGAGATCACAGACATGATGAGGAGTCTCGAAATGGTCGAGATGTAAAGATCGATATATTGGAAGGCTATATTCGGACATCGGAAAGGTTCCGAGTGATTCAAGTATTTTTCGGAGTACCAGAGAGTTACGGGAATTCGCCGAGGGAAGTAGTGGGCCTTAATGGGCCATACTGGAGAGGAGAGAAGGGCCTCAAGGGGTGCCCCCCATGGCAAGTCCGAATTTGACTAGGGAGGGGTCGGCGCCCCCCTCTCTTTCCTTCTCCCTCTCCTACTCCTTCCCTCTCTCCCCTCTTGGAAAAGGAAGGGGACTCCAACTAGGATTGGGAATCCTAGTTGGACTCCCCCTATAGGCGCGCCCCTCCTAGGATGGCCTCCTCTTCCTCCCTCCTTTATATACGTGGCCAGGGGCACCCCAATAGCAGAACAGACAATCTCTTAGCCGTGTGCGGTGCCCCACTCCACAGTTACACACCTCGGTCATATTGTCGTAGTGCTTAGGCAAAGCCCTGCGCCGGTAACTTCATCATCACTGTCACCATGCCGTCGTGCTGACGGAACTCTCCCTCGTTCTCAACTGGATCAAGAGTTCGAGGGACGTCACCGAGCTGAACGTGTGCTGAACGCGGAGGTGCCGTACATTCAGTGCTTGGATCGGTTGGACCGCGAAGACGTTCGACTACATCAACCGCGTTACTAAACGCTTCTGGTTTCGGTCTACGAGGGTACGTGGACACACTCTCCCCGCTCGTTGCTATGCTTCTCGTAGATAGATCTTGCGTGATCGTAGGTAAATTTTTAGAAATACTACGTTCCCCAACAGTGGCATCCGAGCCAGGTCTATGCGTAGATGTTATATGCACGAGCAGAACACAAAGCGTTATGGGCGATAATAGTCATACTGCTTACCAACATGTCATACTTTGATTCGGCGGTATTGTTGGATGAAGCGGCCCGGACCGACATTACGCATACGCTTACGTGAGACTGGTTCTACCAACGTGCTTTGCACACAGGCGGCTGGCGGGTGTCAGTTTGTCCAACTTTAGTTGAATCGAGTGTGACTACGCCCATTCCTTGTTGAATGTAAAAACAACACACTTGACGAAAACTCGTTGTGGTTTTGATGCGTAGGTAAGAACGGTTCTTGCTCAGCCGGTAGCAGCCACGTAAAACTTGCAACAACAAAGTAGAGGACGTCTAACTTGTTTTTGCAGGGCATGTTGTGATGTGATACTGTCAAGACATGATGCTAAATTTTATTGTATGAGATGATCATGTTTTGTAACCGAGTTATCACAACTGGCAGGAGCCATATGGTTGTCGCTTTATTGTATGCAATGCAATCGCCCTGTAATTGTTTTTACTTTATCACTAAGCGGTAGCGATAGTCGTAGAAGCAATAGTTGGCGAGACGACAATGATGCTACGATGGAGATCAAGGTGTCGCGCCTGTGACGATGGTGATCATGACGGTGCTTTGGAGATGGAGATTAAAGGCACAAGATGATGATGGCCATATCATATCACTTATATTGATTGCATGTGATGTTTATCCTTTATGCATCTTATTTTTCTTAGTTCGGCGGTAGCATTATAAGATTATCTCTCACTAAAGTTCAAGGTACAAGTGTTCTCCCTGAGTATGCACCATTGCGAAAGTTCGTCGTGCCGAAACACCATGTGATGATCGGGTGTGATAAGCTCTATGTTCACATACAACGGGTGCAAGCCAGTTTTGCACACGCAGAATACTCAAGTTAAACTTGACGAGCCTAGCATATGCAGATATGGCCTCGGAACACTGAGACCAAAAGGTCGAGCGTGAATCATATAGTAGATATGATCAACATAGTGATGTTCACCATTGGAAACAACTCCATCTCACGTGATGATCGGACATGGTTTAGTTGATTTGGATCACGTGATCACTTAGATGATTAGAGGGATGTCTATCTAAGTGGGAGTTCTTAAGTAATATGATTAATTGAACTTTAATTTATCATGAACTTAGGCCTGATAGTATTTGCATAACTATGTAGATCAATAGCTCGCGATGTAGCTCCCCGTTTATTTTTTGATATGTTCCTAGAGAAAAATAAGTTGAAAGATGATAGTAGCAATGATGCGGACTTGGTCTATGATCCGAGGATCATCCTCGTTGCTGCACAGAGGAATTATTGTTGGGGAACGTTGCAGAAAATAAAAATTTTCCTACGGTTTCACCAAGATCCATCTATGAGTTCATCTAGCAACGAGCGATAGGAGTGCATCTACATACCTTTGTAGATCGCGAGCGGAAGCGTTCAAGTGAACGGGGTTGAGGGAGTCGTACTCGTCGTGATCCAAATCACCGATGACCAAGTGCCGAACGGACATCACCTCCGCGTTCAACACACATACGGAGCGGATGGCATCTCCCACACCTTGATCCAGCAAGGAGGAGGGAGAGGTTGATGAAGATCCAGCAGCACGACGGCGTGGTGGTGGATGCAGCAGAGTTCCGGCAGGGCTTCGCCAAGCGACTACGGGAGGAGGAGCTGTAGCAAGGGGGAAGGGAGGCGCCAAGTGCAAGGGTGCGGCTGCCCTCCCTCCCCCCCTCTATATATAGGGTCTCCAGGGGGGGCGCTGGCCCTAGGAGATCCATCTCCTAGGGGGGGCGGCGGCCAAGGGGGGTGGAGTGCCCCCCAAGGCAAGTGGGGCGCCCCCTCCCCTAGGGTTCCCAACCCTAGGCGCAAAGGGGGCCCGGGGCGCACCAGCCCACCAGGGGCTGGTTCCCCTCCCACTTCAGCCCATGGGGCCCTCCGGGATAGGTGGCCCCACCCGGTGGACCCCCGGGACCCTTATGGTGGTCCCGGTACATTACCGATGGACCCCGAAACTTACCCGATGGCCGAAACTCGACTTCCCATATATCATTCTTTACCTCCGGACCATTCCGGAACTCCTCGTGACGTCCGGGATCTCATCTGGGACTCCGAACAACTTTCGGTTTGCTGCATACTCATATTCATAGAACCCTAGCGTCACCGAACCTTAAGTGTGTAGACCCTACGGGTTCGGGAGACACGTAGACATGACCGAGACGGATCTCCGGTCAATAACCAACAGCGGGATCTGGATACCCATGTTGGCTCCCACATGCTCCTCGATGATCTCATCGGATGAACCACGATGTCGAGGATTCAAGCAACCCCATTTACAATTCCGTTTGTCAATCGGTATGTTACTTGCCCGAGATTCGATCGTCGTGTTGGAAATATGCCCTAGAGGCAATAATAAAAGGATTATTATTATATTTCCTTGTTCGTGATAATTGTCTTTCATTCATGCTATAATTGTATTATCTGGAAATCGTAATACACGTGTGAATACATAGACCACAATATGTCCCTAGTGAGCCTCTAGTTGAATAGCTCGTTGATCAATAGATAGTCATGGTTTCCTGACTATGGACATCGGATGTTGTTGATAACGGGATCACATCATTAGGAGAATGATGTGATGGACTAGACCCAATCCTAAGCATAGCACAAGATCGTGTAGTTCGTTTTGCTAGAGCTTTTCCAATGTCAAGTATCTTTTCCTTAGACCATGAGATCGTAACTCCCGGATACCGTAGGAGTGCTTTGGGTGTACCAAATGTCACAACGAATCGGGTGACTATAAAGGTACACTACAGGTATCTCCGAAAGTGTCTGCTGGGTTGACACGGATCGAGGCTGGATTTGTCACTCCGACATTACAGAGAGGTATCACTGGGCCCACTCGGTAGTGCATCATCATAATGAGCTCAAAGTGACCAAGTGTCCGTCACGGATCATGCATTACTGATGAGTATAGTGACTTGCCAAGAACGAGATTGAACGAGGTATTGGGATACCGACGATCGAATCTCGGGCAAGTAACATACCGATTGACAAAGGGAATTGTATACGGGGTTGTTTGAATCCTCGACATCGTGGTTCATCCGATGAGATCATCGAGGAGCATGTGGGAGCCAACATGGGTATCCAGATCCCGCTGTTGGTTGTTGCCCGAGAGCCGTCTCGGTCTTGTCTACGTGTCTCCCGAACCCGTAGGGTCTACACACTTAAGGTTCGGTGACGCTAGGGTTGTATGAATATGAGTATGCAGTAAACCGAATGATGTTAGAAGTCCCGGATGAGACCCGGATGTCACGAGGAGTTCCGGAATGGTCCGGAGGTAAAGAATTATATATAGGAAGTGTTGTTTCGGCCATCGGGAAAGTTTCGGGGTCACCCGGTATTGTACCGGGACCATCGAAAGGGTCCCGGGGGTCCATCGTGTGGGGCCACCCATCTCGGAGGGCCCCATGGGCTGAAGTGGGGAGGGGAACCAGCCCATAGTGGGCTGGTGCGCCCCCCTTGGCCCACCCCCTGCGCCTAGGGTTGAAACCCTAGGGGGGGGCGCCACTGCCTTGGGGGCACTCCACCCCCACAGCCCGCCCGGGAGATCAGATCTCCAGGGCCGGCGCCCAGGGGCCTATATAGGGAGGGGGAGGGGCAGCCGCACCTGAAGTTCTGCCCTCCTCCCCTCGCTACACCTCTTCCTCCTCCGCCACGAAGCTTGGCGAAGCCCTGAGAATCTTGCTGCTCCACCACCACCACGCCTGTCATGCTGCTGCTGAGCCATATTCTTCAACCTCTCCTTCCCCTTGCTGGATCAAGAAGGAGGAGACGCCATCCGCTCCGACGCAGTGTTGAACGCGGAGGTGCCGTCCGCTCGCACTCGGTCATCGGTGATTTGGATCACGGCGAGTACGACTCCATCATCCACGTTCTAGTGAACGCTTCCGCACGCGATCTACAAGTGGTATGTAGATGCAATCTCTCCCATGACTCGTTGTTTAGATGAACTCATAGATGGATCTTGGTGAAACCGTAGGAAAAATTTTAATTTTCTCGCAACGCTCCCCAACAAAGGGCATCATGAGCTAGGTCTATGCGTAGTTCTCTATTGCACGCAGTAGAACGCAATTTTGTTGTGGGCGAGATCTTGTCAACTTGCTTGCCGCTACTAGTCTTTTCTTGCTTCAGCGGTATTGTGGGATGAAGCGCCCGGACCGACCTTACACGTGCGCTTACGTGAGACAGGTTCCACCGAATCGACATGCACTAGATGCATAAGGTGGCTAGCGGGTGTCTGTCTCTCCTACTTTAGTTGGAGAGGATTAGATGAAAAGGGTCCTTACAAAGGGTAAATAGAAGTTGACAAAATCACGTTGTGGTTATTCGTAGGTAAGAAAACGTTCATGCTAGAACCCAATTGCAGCCACGTAAAAGATGCAACAACAATTAGAGGACGTCTAACTTGTTTTTGCAGCAATTGTCATGTGATGTGATATGGCCAGAAGTTGTGATGAATGATGAATGATATATTGTGATGTATGAGATCATGTTCTTGTAATAGGAATCACGACTTGCATGTCGATGAGTTTGACAACCGGCAGGAGCCATAGGAGTTGTCTTAATTATTGTATGACCTGCGTGTCATTGATTCAACGCCATGTAAATTACTTTACTTTATCGCTAAACGTGTTAGTGTTGGGTAACGTAGTAATTTCAAAAAATTTCCTACGCACACGCAAGATCATGGTGATGGCATAGCAACGAGAGGGAGAGTGTCCGCCCACGCACTGTGAGACCGAAAGCGAAGCGTTATAACAACGCTGTTGATGTAGTCGACGCCTTCACGATCCGACCGATCCAAGCACCGAACGTCACGGCACCTCCGAGTTCGCACACGCTCAGCTCGATGACGATCCCGGACTCGATCCAGCAAAGTGTCGGGATGAGTTTCACAAGACGACGGCGTGGGACGATGATGATGCTCCACCGACGCAGGGCTTCGCCTAAGCTCCGCGACGATATGACTTCTCCGGCGCAGGCTTCGCTTAAGCTCCGCGACGATATGACCAAGTGGAATATGGTGGAAGGGGCACCGCACACGGCTAAGGAACGATCCGTAGATCAACTTGTGTGTCATGGGGTGCCCCCGCCTCAGATATAAAGGAGCCAAGGGGGCGGCCAGCCCTAGGGGAGGCGCCGAGGAGTCCTACTCCCACCGAGTAGGACTCCCCCTCCTAGTTGGATTAGGATTGGAGGAGGGGAAGAGGGAAGGCGCGCCCCTCCTTGTCCTATTCGGACTAGAGGGGAGGGGGCGCGCCTGCCTGGCCGGCCCTTCCTCTTCTCTCTATGGCCCATTAAGGCCCATAGACCTCCCGGGGTTCCGTAACCCCCTGTTCCAGAACTTCCTGCTTTCATCCGAACCTTCCAAGTCCAAACATAGGCTTCCAATATATCAATCTTTATGTCTCGACCATTTCGAGACTCCTCGTCATGTCCGTGATCACATCCGGACTCAACAACCTTCGTACATCAATACTTATAAACTCATAATGAACTGTCATCGAACGTTAAGCGTGCGGACCCTACGGGTTCGAGAACTATGTAGACATGACCTAGAACCATTCTCGGTCAATAACCAATAGTGGAACCTGGATGCCCATATTGGTTCCTACATATTCTACGAAGATCTTTATCGGTCAAACCGCATAACGATATCGTTGTTCCCTTTGTCATCGGTATGTTACTTACCCGAGATTCGATCGTCGGTATCCAATACCTAGTTCAATCTCGCTACGTAAGTCTCTTTACTCGCTCCGTAATACATCATCTCACAACTAACTCATTAGTTGCAATGCTTGCAAGGCTTATGTGATGTGTATTACCGAGAAGGCCCAGAGATACCTCTCCGACAATCGGAGGACAAAACCTAATCTCGATTCATGCCAACTCAACATATACTTTTGGAGACACCAGAGTACCTTTATAATCACCCAGCTTACGCCAGTGACGCTTTGGTAGCACACAAAGTGTTCCTCCGTAAACGGAGTTGCATAATCTCATAGTTGCAGGAACTTTGTATAAGTCATGAAGAAAGCATAAGCAACATACTAAACGATCAAGTGCTAAGTTAACGAATGGGTCATGTCAATCACATCATTCTCCTAATGATGTGATCCCATTAATCAAATGACAACACATGTCTATGGTTAGGAAACATAACCATCTTCGATCAATGAGCTAGTCTTGTAGAGTCATACTAGTGACTATCTGCTTGTCTATGTATTCACACATGTATTATGTTTCCGGTTAATACAATTCTAGCATGAATAATAAACATTTATCATGATATAAGGAAATAAATAATAACTTTATTATTGCCTCTAGGGCATATTTCCTTCAGCCTCCCACTTGCACTAGAGTCAATAATCTAGATTACACAAGAATGATTCTAACACCCATGGAGTCTTGGTGCTGATCATGTTTTGCTCGTGGAAGAGGCTTAGTCAACGGGTCTGCAACATTCAGATCCGTATGTATTTTGAAAATCTCTATGTCTCCCACTTGGACTTGGTCCCGAATGGAATTGAAGCGCCTCTTGATATGCTTGGTCCTCTTGTGAAATCTGGATTCCTTTGCCAAGGCAATTGCACCAAGATTGTCACGAGAAGATCTTCATTGGTCCCGATGCACTAGGTATGACACCTAGATCGGAAATGAACTCTTTCATCCGCACTCTTCATTTGCTGCTTCAAGCAGCTATGTACTCCGCTTCACATGTAGATCCCGCCACGACGCTTTGTTTAGAACTGCACCAACCGACAGCTCCACCGCTTAATAAAAATACGATCCGGTTTGCGATTTAGAATCGTCCGGATCAGTGTCAAAGCTTGCATCGACGTAACCATTTACGACTAGCTCTTTGTCACCTCCATATACGAGAAACATATCCTTAGTCCTTTTCGTATTTCAGATGTTCTTGACCGCTGTCCAATGATCCACTCTGGATTACTTTGGTACCTTCCTGCCAAGCTTACAGCTAAGCATACGTTAGGTCTGGTACACATCATTGCATACATGATAGAGCCTATGGCTGAAGCATAGGAACATTTTTCATTTTCTCTATATCTTCTGCTGTGGTCGGGCATTGAGTCGACTCAATCTTACACCTTGTAATACTGTAAAAACCTTTCTTTGCTCGATCCATTTTGAACTTCTTCAAAACTTTATCAAGGTATGTGCTTTGTGAAAGTCCAATTAAGCGCCTTGATCTATCTCTATAGATCTTGATGCCCAATATGTAAGCAGCTTCACCGAGGTCTTTCATTGAAAAACTTTTATTCAAGTATCCTTTATGCTATCCAGAAATTCTATATCATTTCCAATCAACAATATGTCGTCCACATATAATATCGAAATGCTACAGAGCTCCCACTCACTTTCTTGTAGATACAGGCTTCTCCAAAAGTCTCAGATAAAACCATATGCTTTGATCACACTATCAAAGCGCTTATTCCAACTCCGAGAGGCTTGCACTGCACTATAAATTGATCGTTGAGCTTGCACACTTTGTTAGCACCCTTTGGATCAACAAAACCTTCTGTTGCATCATATACAACTCTTCTTCTAGAAATCCATTCAAGAATGCAGTTTTACATCCATTTGCCAAAATTCATAATCATAAAATGCGGCAATTGCTAACATGATTCGGACAGACTTAAGCATCGCCACGGGTGAGAAAGTCTCATCGTAGTCAACCCCTTGAACTTGTCGAAAACCTTTGCAACAAGTCGAGCTTTGTAGACAGCTACATTACCATCGGCGTCTTTCTTCTTAAAGATCCATTTATTCTCAATGGCTTGCCGATCATCGGCAAGTCAACCAAAGTCCATACTTTGTTCTCATACATGGATCCCATCTCAGATTTCATGGCTTCAAGCCATTTTGTGGAATCTGGGCTCACCATCGCTTCTTCATAGTTCATAGGTTCACCATGATCTAGTACCATGACTTCGAGAATAGGATTACCGTACCACTCGTGCGGATTTTATTCTGGTTGATCTACGATTCAAAGGTGACAACTTGATCTGAAGTTTCATGATCATTATCATTATCTTCCTCGCTAATTGGTGCGGTGTCACGAAACCGATTTCGTGATGAACTACTTTCCAATAAGGGAGCTGGTACTATTACCTCATCAAGTTCCACTTTCCTCCCACTCACTTCTTTCGAGAGAAACTCCTTCTCTAGAAAGGATCCATTCTTAGCAACGAATGTCTTGCCTTCGGATCTGTGATAGAAGGTATACCCAATTGTCTCCTTTGGGTATCCTATGAAGACACATTTTTCCGATTTGGGTTCAAGCTTATCGGGTTGAAGTTTTTTCACATAAGCATCGCAACCCCAAACTTTCGAAGCGACAACTTTGGTTTCTTGCTAAACCATAGTTCATAAGGCGTCATCTCAATGGATTTTGACGGTGTCCTATTTAACGTGAATGCGGCCGTCTCTAAAGCATAACCCCAAAACGATAGCGGTAAATCGAAATAGACATCATAGATCGCACCATATCTAGTAAAGTACGACACGACGCTCGGACACACCATTACGCTGTGGTGTTCCGGTGGCGTGAGTTGCGAAACTATTCCGCATTGCTTCAAATGTAGACCAAACTCAGAACTCAAATATTCTCCTCCACGATCAGATCGTAGAAACTTTATTTTCTTGTTACGATGATTTTCAACTTCACTCTGAAATTCCTTGAACTTTTCAAATGTTTCAGATTGATGCTTCATCAAGTAGATATACCCGTATCTGCTTAAATCATCTGTGAAGGTGAGAAAATAACGATATCCGCCACGAGCTTCAACATTCATCGGACCACATACATCCGTATGTATGATTTCCAATAAGTCTGTTGCTCTCTCCATACAACCGAGAACGGTGTTTTAGTCATCTTGCCCATGAGGCACGGTTCGCAAGTACCAAGTGATTCATAATCAAGTGATTCCAAAAGTCCATCTGTATGGAGTTTCTTCATGCTTTTACAATCGATATGACCTAAACGGCAAGTGCCACAAATAAGTTGCACTATCATTATCAACTCTGCATCTTTTGGCTTCGACATTATGAATATGTGTATCACTACTGTCGAGATTCAACAAGAATAGACCATTCTTCAAGGGTGCATGACCATAAAAGATATTACTCATATAAATAGAACAACCATTATTCTCTGATTTAAATGAATAACCGCCTCGCATCAAACAAGATCCAGATATAATGTTCATGCTCAACGCGGCACCAAATAACAATTATTTAGGTCTAAAACTAATCCCGAAGGTAGATGTAGAGGTAGCGTGCGATCATGATCACATTGACTTTGGAACCATTTCCCACGCCAGCATCGTCACCTCGCCCTTTGCCGATGCTCGTCTATTCAGTAGTCCCTGCTTCGAGTTGCAAATATTAGCAATGTAACCAGTATCAAATACCCAAAAGCTACTACGAGCTCTAGTAAGGTACACATCAATAACATGTATATCACATATACCTTTGTTCACCTTGCCATCCTTCTTATCCGCCAAATACTTGGGGCAGTTCCGCTTCCAAAGTCCATCGCTTGCGGTAAAACACTCGATTTCAGGCTTAGGTCCAGACTTGGGTTTCTTCTCTTGATCAACAACTTTCTTGCTGTTCTTTTGAAGTTTCCTTCTTCTTTCCTTTGCCCTTTTCTTGAAACTAGTGGTCTTGTTAACCATCAACACTTGATGCTCTTTCTTGATTTCTACCTCCGCTGCTTTTAGCATTGCGAAGAGCTCAGAATTGTCTTAGTCATCCCTTGCATATTATAGTTCATCACGAAGCTCTTGTAGCTTGGTGGCGTGATTGGAGAATTCATCAATGACACTATCATCCGGAAGATTAACTCCTAGCTGAATTAAGTGATTATTATACCCGGACATTTTGAGTATGTGCTCACCGACGAACTATTCTCCTCCATCTTGCAGCTATAGAACTTATTGGAGACTTCATATCTCTCAATCCGGGCATTTGCTTGAAATATTAACTTCAACTCCTGAACATCTCATATGCTCCATGACGCTCAAAACGCCGTTGAAGACCCGGTTCTAAGCCGTAAAGCATGGCACACTGAACTATAGAGTAGTCATCAGCTTTGCTCGCCAGACGCTCACAACTTCGGCGTTGCTCTCAGCAGCAGCTCGCACCCAGCGGTGCTTCCAGGACGTAATTCTTCCGTGCAGCAATGAGGATAATCCTCAAATTACGGACCCAGTCCGTGTAATTGCTACCATCATCTTTCAACTTTGCTTTCTCAAGGAACGCATTAAAATTCAACGGAACAACAACACGAGCCATCTATCTACAGAAACATAGACAAGCAAAACACTATCGTACTAAGTTCATGATAAATTTAAGTTCAATTAATCATATTAAAAACTCCCACTTAGACGACATCTCTCTAGTCATCTAAGTGTTTACGTGATCCAAATCAACTAAACCATGTCCGATCATCACGTGAGATGGAGTAGTTTCAATGGTGAACATCACTATGTTGATCATATCTACTATATGATTCACGCCGACCTTTCGGTCTCCGTGTTCCGAGGCCATATCTGCATATGCTAGGCTCGTCAAGTTTAACTCGAGTATTCTGCGTGTGCAAAACTGGCTTGCACCCGTTGTAGATGGACGAGAACTTATCACACCCGATCATCACGTGGTGTCTGGGTACTACAAACTTTTAGCAACGGTGCATACTCAGGGAGAACACTCCTTGATAATTTTAGTGAGAGATCATCTTATAATGCTACCGTCAATCAATGCAAGATAAGATGCATAAAAGATAAACATCACATGCAATCAATATAAGTGATATGATATGGTCATCATCATCTTGTGCTTGTGATCTCCATCTCCGAAGCACCGCCATGATCACCATCGCCATCGGCGCGACACCTTGATCTCCATCGTAGCATCGTTGTCGCCTCGCCAACTATTGCTTCTACGACTATCGCTATCGCTTAGTGATAAAGTAAAGCAATTACATGGCTTTGCATTTCATACAATAAAGCGACAACCATATGGCTCCTGCCATTGCCGATAACTCGTTACAAAACATGATCATCTCATACAATAAAATATAGCATCACGCCTTGACCACATCACATCACAACATGCCCTGCAAAAACAAGTTAGACGTCCTCTACTTTGTTGTTGCAAGTTTTACGTGGCTGCTACGGGCTGAGCAAGAACCGTTCTTACCTACGCATCAAAACCACAACGATAGTTTGTCAAGTTGGTGCTGTTTTAACCTTCGCAAGGACCGGGCGTAGCCACACTCGGTTCAACTAAAGTGAGAGAGACAGACACCCGCGGTCACCTTTAAGCAACTAGTGCTCGAGCGGTGAAACCAGTCTCGCGTAAGCGTCTGCGTAATGTCGGTCCGGCCGCTTCATCTCACAATACCGCTGAACCAAAGTATGACATGCTGGTAAGCAGTATGACTTATATCGCCCACAACTCACTTGTGTTCTACTCGTGCATATGACATCAACGCATAAAACCAGGCTCGGATGCCACTGCTGGGGAACGAGTAATTTCAAAAATTTCCTACGCACACGCAAGATCATGGTGATGGCATAGCAACGAGAGGGAGAGTGTCCGCCCACGCACTCGTGAGACCGAAAGCGAAGCGTTATAACAACGCTGTTGATGTAGTCGACGCCTTCACGATCCGACCGATCCAAGCACCGAACGACGGCACCTCCGAAGTTCTGCACACGCTCAGCTCGATGACGATCCCGGACTCCGATCCAGCAAAGTGTCGGGATGAGTTTCACAAGACGACGGCGTGCAGGACGATGATGATGCTCCACCGACGCAGGGCTTCGCCTAAGCTCCGCGACGATATGACTTCTCCGGCGCAGGCTTCGCTTAAGCTCGCGACGATATGACCAAGTGGAATATGGTGGAAGGGGCACCGCACACGGCTAAGGAACAATCCGTAGATCAACTTGTGTGTCATGGGGTGCCCCTGCCCCGTATATAAAGGAGCCAAGGGGGTGCGGCCAGCCCTAGGGGCGGCGCCGAGGAGTCCTACTCCCACCGGAGTAGGACTCCCCCTCTCTAGTTGGATTAGGATTGGAGGAGGGGAAGAGGGAAGGCGCCCCCTCTCCTGTCCTATTCGGACTAGAGGGGAGGGGGGCGCGGGCCTGCCCGGCCGCCCCTTCCTCTTCTCTCTTATGGCCCATTAAGGCCCATAGACCTCCGGGGGGTTCCGGTAACCCCGGTGTTCCGCAGAATTCCTGTTTTCATCCGAACCTTTCCAAGTCCAAACATAGGCTTCCAATATATCAATCTTTATGTCTCGACCATTTCGAGACTCCTCGTCATGTCCGTGATCACATCCGGGACTCAACAACCTTCGTACATCAATACTTATAAACTCATAATGAACTGTCATCAAACGTTAAGCGTGGGACCCTACGGGTTCGAGAACTATGTAGACATGACCTAGAACCATTCTCGGTCAATAACCAATAGCGGAACCTGGATGCCCATATTGGTTCCTACATATTCTACTGAAGATCTTTATCGGTCAAACCGCATAACGATATATGTTGTTCCTTTGTCATCGGTATGTTACTTACCCGAGATTCGATCGTCGGTATCCAATACCTAGTTCAATCTCGCTACGTAAGTCTCTTTACTCGCTCCGTAATACATCATCTCACAACTAACTCATTAGTTGCAATGCTTGCAAGGCTTATGTGATGTGTATTACCGAGAAGGCCCAGAGATACCTCTCCGACAATCGGAGTGACAAAACCTAATCTCGATTCATGCCAACTCAACATATACTTTTGGAGACACCTGAGAGTACCTTTATAATCACCCGATTACGCCAGTGACATTTGGTAGCACACAAAGTGTTCCTCCGGTAAAAGGGAGTTGCATAATCTCATAGTTGCAGGAACTTTGTATAAGTCATGAAGAAAGCATAAGCAACATACTAAACGATCAAGTGCTAAGCTAACGAAATGGGTCATGTCAATCACATCATTCTCCTAATGATGTGATCCCATTAATCAAATGACAACACATGTCTATGGTTAGGAAACATAACCATCTTCGATCAATGAGCTAGTCTTGTAGAGGCATACTAGTGACTATCTGTTTGTCTATGTATTCACACATGTATTATGTTTCCGGTTAATACAATTCTAGCATGAATAATAAACATTTATCATGATATAAGGAAATAAATAATAACTTTATTATTGCCTCTAGGGCATATTTCCTTCAGTTAGCCATAGTAGTAGAAGTAATAGTTGGTGAGCAACTTCATGGAGACACGATGATGGAGATCATGATGATGGAGATCATGGTGTCATGCCGGTGACAAGATGATCATGGAGCCCCGAAGATGAAGATCAAAGGAGCTATATGATATTGGCCATATCATGTCACTACTTTATATAATTGCATGTGATGTTTATTATGTTTATGCATCTTGTTTACTTAGAACGACGGTAGTAAATAAGATGATCCCTTAGAACAATTTCAAGAAAGTGTTCCCCCTAACTGTGCACCGTTGCTAAAGTTCATCGTTTCGAAGCACCACGTGATGATCGGGTGTGATAGATCCTTAGGTTCACATACAACGGGTGTAAGACAGTTTTACACATGCATAAACACTTAGGGTTAACTTGACGAGCCTAGCATGTACAGACATGGCCTCGGAACACAAGAGACCGAAAGGTCGAACATGAGTCGTATGGAAGATACGATCAACATGAAGATGTTCACCAACGATGACTAGCCCGTCTCACGTGATGATCGGACATGGCCTAGTCGACTCGGATCATGTAACACTTAGATGACTAGAGGGATGTCAAATCTGAGTGGGAGTTCATTAAATAATCTGATTAGATGAACTTAATTATCATGAACTTAGTCTAAAGTCTTTGCAAAATATGTCTTGTAGATCAAATGGCCAACGCCATGTCAACATGAACTTCAACGCTTCTAGAGAAACCAAGCTGAAAGATGATGGCAGCAACTATTCGGACTGGGTCCGGAACCTGAGGATCATCCTCATAGAAGCCAAGAAACAATATGTCCTAGAAGCACCGCTAGGTGATGCACCCATCCCAGAGAACCAAGACATTATGAATGCTTGGCAGTCTCGTCTTGATGATTACTCCCTCGCTCAGGCGGCATGCTTTACAGCTTAGAACCGGGCTCCAAAAGCGCTTTTGAGCAACACGGAGCATATGAGATGTTCGAGGAGCTGAAAATGGTTTTCCAAGCTCATGCCCGGTCGAGAGATATGAAGTCTCCGACAAGTTCTATAGTTGTAAGATGGAGGAAAACAGTTCATCGGTGAGCACATACTCAAAATGTCTGGGTTGCACAACCGCCTGTCCCAGCTGGACATAAACCTCCCGGACGAGGCGGTCATTGACAGAATCCTTCAGTCGCTCCCACCAAGCTACAAGAGCTTTGTGATGAACTACAATATGCAAGGGATGGTGAAGACCATTCCTGAAGTATTCTCAATGCTGAAGTCAGCAGAGGTTGAAATCAAGAAAGAACATCAAGTTTTGATGGTCAATAAAACCACTAAGTTCAAGAAGGGCAAGGGTAAGAAGAACTTCAAGAAGGACGGCAAGGATGTTGCCGCGCCCGGTAAGCAAGTTGCCGGGAAGAAGTCAAAGAATGGACCCAAGCCCGAGACAGAGTGCTTTTATTGCAAAGGGAAGGGCCACTAGAAGCGGAACTGCCCCAAATACTTAGCGGACAAGAAGGCCGCAACACCAAAGGTATATTTGATATACATGTAATTGATGTGTACCTTACCAAGACTCGTAGTAACTCCCGGTATTTGATACCGTGCCGTTGCTCATATTTGTAACTCACAAGGAGCTGCGGAATAAACGGAGACCGCTAAGGACGAGGTGACGATCTTGGCGTCGGGAATGGTTCCAAGGTCGATGTGATCGCCGTCGCACGCTATCTCTACATTTACCTACGGATTAGTTTTAAACCTCAATAATTGTTATTTAGTGCCAAGTTTGAGCATGAACATTGTATCGGATCTCGCTTAATGCGAGATGGCTACTCATTTAAATCCGAGAATAATGGTTGTTCTATTTATATGAGAGATATGTTTTTTGGTCATGCTCCGATGGTCAATGGTTTATTCTTAATGAATCTTGAACGTAATATTACACATATTCATAGTGTGAATACCAAAAGATGTAAAGTTGATAATGATAGTCCCACATACTTGTGGCACTGCCGCCTTGGTCACATTGGTGTCAAGCGCATGAAGAAACTCCATTCCGATGGAATTTTTTAGAGTCTCTCGATTATGAATCATTTGACACATGCGAACCATGCCTTATGGGCAAAATGACCAAGACTCCGTTCTCCGGAACAATGGAGCGAGCAACCAACTTATTGGAAATCATACATACCGATGTAAAAGGTCCAATGAGCGTTGAGGCTCATGGAGGATATCGTTATGTTCTCACTCTCACCGATGACTTAAGTAGATATGGGTATGTCTACTTGATGAAACACAAGTCCGAGACCTTGAAAAGTTCAAGGAATTTCAGAATGAGGTAGAGAATCAACGTGACCGAAAATAAAGTTCTTACGATCAGATCGTGGAGGAGAATATTTAAGTCACGAATTTGGTACACACTTAAGGAAATGTGGAATCATTTCACAACTCACGCCGCCTGGAACACCTCAGCGTAATGGTGTGTCCGAACGATGTAATCGCACTCTATTGGATATGGTGCGATCTATGATGTCTCTTATAGATTTACCGCTATCATTTTGGGGATACGCACTAGAGACAGCTACATTCACTTTAAATAGGGCACCGTCTAAATCCGTTGAGACGACATCGTATGAATTATGGTTTGGAAAGAAACCTAAGCTGTCGTTTCTAAAAGTTTGGGGATGCGATGCTTATGTCAAGAAACTTCAACCTGAAAAGCTCGAACCCAAGTCGGAAAAATGCGTCTTCATAGGATACCCTAAGGAAACCATTGGGTATACCTTCTACCTTAGATCCGAAGGCAAGATCTTTGTTGCCAAGAACGGATCCTTTCTGGAAAAAGAGTTTCTCTCGAAAGGAGTAAGTGGGAGGAAAGTAGAACTCGATGAAGTACTACCTCTTGAACCGGAAAGTAGTGCAGCTCAGAAAATGTTCTGTGGTGCCTACACCTCTTGGAGAGGAAATTAATGATGATGATCAAGGTACTTCGGATCAAGTTGCTCTTGAACTTCAGAGGTCCACAAGGACACGCTCCACACCGAGTGGTATGGCAACCCTGTCCCGGAAATCATGTTGTTAGACAACGGTGAACCTTCAACTATGAAGAAGCGATGGCGGGCCCGATTCCAACAAATGGCTTGAAGCCATGCAATCCGAGATAGGATCCATGTATGAAAACAAAGTATGGACTTTGACAGACTTGCCCGATGATCGGCGAGCGATAGAAAACAAATGGATCTTTAAGAAGAAGATGGACGCGATGGTAATGTCACCATCTATAAAGCTCGACTTGTCGCTAAGGGTTATCGGCAAGTTCAAGGGATTGACTACGATGAGACTTTCTCTCCGTGGCGAAGCTTAAGTCCGTCCGAATCATGTTAGCAATTGCCGCATACTATGATTATGAGATATGGCAGATGGACGGCAAAACGGCATTCCTTAACGGTTATCTTAAGGAAGAGCTGTATATGATGCAGCCGGAAGGTTTTGTCGATCCTAAAAATGCTAACTAAGTATGCAAGCTCCAGCGATCCATTTATGGGATGGTGCAAGCATCTCGGAGTTGGAACATTC
The DNA here is from genome assembly GCA_021605205.1 of Aegilops longissima. Lineage (NCBI taxonomy): Eukaryota > Viridiplantae > Streptophyta > Magnoliopsida > Poales > Poaceae > Aegilops > Aegilops longissima. The sequence goes on along the minus strand of CM038678.1, from coordinate 148,092,621 downwards.
GCTTTGATGAGATGATCAAAGCGTTTGGTTTATGCGACTTATGGAGAAGCTGCGTTTACAAGAAAGTGAGTGGGAGCTCTGTAGCATTTCTCATATTATATGTAGATGACATACTTTTGATGGGAAATGATATAGAATTCTTGGACAGCATTAAGGCCTACTTGAATAAAAGTTTTTCAATGAAGGACCTTGGAGAAGCTGCTTATATATTAGGCATCAAGATCTATAGAGATAGATCGAGACGCATCATAGGTATTTCACAAAGCACATACCTTGATAAGATTTTGAAGAAGTTCAAAATGGATCAGTCCAAGAAAGGGTTCTTGCCTGTACTGCAAGGTGTGAGATTGAGCTCGACTCAATGCCCGACCACGGCAAAAGATAAAGAAGAGATGAGCGTCATCCCCATGCCTCGCCATAGGATCTATTATGTATGCCATGCTGTGTACCATACCTGATGTAAACCTTGCCGTAAGTTTGGTAGGAAGGTACCAAAGTAATCCCGCAAGGAACACCGGACAGCGGTCAAGAATATCCTGAAGTACCGAAAAGGACAAAGGACATGTTTCTCGTTTATGGAGGTGACGAAGAGCTCGTCAGAAGGGTTACGCCGACGCTAGCTTCGACACAGATCTGGATGACTCTAAGTCACAAACCGGATACGTGTATATGTTGAATGGTTGGAGCGAAGGCTGGTGCAGCTACAAGCGAGAGCGTCGTGGGAGGATCTACATGTGAAGCGGAGTACATGGCAGCCTCGGAGGCAGCGCATGAAGCAATTTGGGTGAAGGAGTTCATCACCGACCTAGGAGTCATACCCAATGCGTCGGGGCCGATCAAACTCTTCTGTGACAACACTAGAGCTATTGCACTTGCCAAGGAGCCCAGGTTTCACAAGAAGACCAGGCACATCAAGCCGCTCAACTCCATCCGTGAAAATGTTCAAGATGGAGACATAGAAATTTGCAAAGTGCATACGGATCTGAATGTCGCAAATCCGTTGACTAAACCTCTTCCGCGAGCAAAACATGATCAACACCAGAACTCTATGGGTGTTCGGTTCATCACAATGTAACTAGATTATTGACTCTAGTGCAAGTGGGAGACTGTTGGAAATACGCCCTAGAGGCAATAATAAAAGGATTATTATTATATTTCCTTGTTTGTGATAATTGTCTTTTATTCATGCTATAATTGTATTATCCGGAAATCGTAATACACGTGTGAATACATAGACCACAATATGTCCCTAGTGAGCCTCTAGTTGACTAGCTCGTTGATCAATAGATAGTCATGGTTTCCTGACTATGGACATTGGATGTCGTTGATAACGGGATCACATCATTAGGAGAATGATGTGATGGACTAGACCCAATCCTAAGCATAGCACAAGATCGTAGTTCGTTTTGCTAGAGCTTTTCCAATGTCAAGTATCTTTTCCTTAGACCATGAGATCGTGTAACTCCGGATACCGTAGGAGTGCTTTGGTGTACCAAACGTCACAACGAATCGGGTGACTATAAAGGTACACTACAGTATCTCCGAAAGTGTCTGCTGGGTTGACACGGATCGAGGCTGGGATTTGTCACTCCGATTACGAGAGGTATCACGGGCCCACTCGGTAGTGCATCATCATAATGAGCTCAAAGTGACCAAGTGTCTGGTCACGGGATCATGCATTACGGTACGAGTAAAGTGACTTGCCGGTAACGAGATTGAACGAGGTATTGGGATACCGACGATCGAATCTCGGGCAAGTAACATACCGATTGACAAAGGGAATTGTATATGGGGTTGTTTGAATCCTCGACATCGTGGTTCATCCGATGAGATCATCGAGGAGCATGTGGGAGCCAACATGGGTATCTAGATCCCGCTGTTGGTTGTTGCCCGAGAGCCGTCTCGGTCATGTCTACGTGTCTCCCGAACCCGTAGGGTCTACACACTTAAGGTTCGGTGACGCTAGGGTTGTATGAATATGAGTATGCAGTAAACTGAATGTTGTTCGGAGTCCCGGATGAGATCCCGGACGTCACGAGGAGTTCCGGAATGGTCCGGAGGTAAAGAATTATATATAGGAAGTGTTGTTTCGCCATCGGAAAGTTTCGGGTCACCGGTATTGTACCGGACCACCGGAAGGGTCCCGGGGTCCACCGGTGGGGCCACCCATCCGGAGGGCCCCATGGGCAGAAGTGGGGAGGAACAAGCCCATAGTGGGCTGGTGCGCCCCTTGGCCCACCTAGCCTAGGGTTGAAACCCTAGGGGGGGGGCGCCCACTTGCCTTGGGGGCACTCCACCCCCTGCCGCCGCCCCCACGGGAGATCAGATCTCCGGGGCCGGGCGCCCAGGGGCCTATATAAAGGGAGGGAGGGGCAGCCTCACCTCAAGTTCTGTGCCTCCTCCCCTGCTACACCTCTTCCTCCTCCGTCACGAGCTTGGCGAAGCCCTGCCGGAGTACTGCTGCTCCACCACCACCACGCCGTCGTGCTGCTGCTGGAGCCATCTTCTTCAACCTCTCCTTCCCCCTTGCTGGATCAAGAAGGAGGAGACGCCATCCGCTCCGTACATGTGTTGAACGCGGAGGTGCCGTCCGTTCGGCACTCGGTCATCGGTGATTTGGATCACGGCGAGTACGACTCCATCATCCACGTTCTAGTGAACGCTTCCGCACGCGATCTACAAGTGGTATGTAGATGCAATCTCTCTCCCATGACTCGTTGCTTAGATGAACTCATAGATGGATCTTGGTGAAACCGTAGGAAAAATTTTAATTTTCTGCAACGTTCCCCAACACGTGGTATCCCAATACCTCGTTCAATCTCGTTACCGGCAAGTCACTTTACTCGTACCGTAATGCATGATCCCATGACCAAACACTTGGTCACTTTGAGCTCATTATGATGATGCATTACCGAGTGGGCCCAGTGATACCTCTCCGTAATCACGGAGTGACAAATCCCAGTCTCGATCCGTGACAACCCAATGACACACTTTCGGAGATACCAGTAGTGCACCTTATATAGTCACCCGCCACGTTATGACATTTGGTACACCCAAAGCACTCCTACGGTATCCGGGAGTTACACGATCTCATGGTCTAAGGAAAAGATACTTGACATTGAAAAAGCTCTAGCAAAACGAACTACACGATCTTGTGCTATGCTTAGGATTGGGTCTTGTCCATCACATCATTCTCCCAATGATGTGATCCCGTTATCGATGACATCCAATGTCCATAGTCAGGAAACCATGACTATCTATTGATCAACGAGCTAGTCAACTAGAGGCTCACTGGGGACATGTTGTGGTCTAAGTATTCACACGTGTATTACGATTTCTGGATAATACAATTATAGCATGAATAAAAGACAATTAACATGAACAAGGAAATATAATAATAATCCTTTAATTATTGCCTCTAGGGCATATTTCCAACAGTCTCCCACTTGCACTTGAGTCAATAATCTAGTTACATTGTGATGAATCGAACACCCATAGAGTTCTGGTGTTGATCATGTTTTGCTCGCGGAAGAGGTTTAGTCAACGGATCTGCGACATTCAGATCCGTATGCACTTTGCAAATTTCTATGTCTCCATCTTGAACATTTTCACGGATGGAGTTGAAGCGACGCTTGATGTGCCTGGTCTTCTTGTGAAACCTGGGGTCCTTGGCAAGTGCAATAGCTCCAGTGTTGTCACAGAAGAGTTTGATCGGCCCCGACGCATTGGGTATGACTCCTAGGTCGGTGATGAACTCCTTCACCCAAATTGCTTCATGCGCTGCCTCCGAGGCTGCCATGTACTTCACTTCACATGTAGATCCCGCCACAACGCTTCGCTTGCAAACTGCACCAGCTCACTGCTCCACCATTCAACATATACACGTATCCGGTTTGTGACTTAGAGTCATCCAGATCTGTGTCGAAGCTAGCGTCGACGTAACCCTTTACGACAAGCTCTCCGTCACCTCCATAAACGAGAAACATGTCCTTAGTCCTTTTCAGGTACTTCAGGATATTGTTGACCGTTGTCCAGTGTTCCTTGCCGGGATTACTTTGGTACCTTCCTACCAAACTTACGGCAAGGTTTACATCAGGTCTGGTACATAGCATGGCATACATAATAGACCCTATGGCTGATGCATAGAGGATGACTCTCATCTCTTCTATATCTTCTGCCCTGGTCGGACATTGAGCCGATCTCAATTTCACACCTTGTAATACAGGCAAGAACCCTTTCTTGGACTGATCCATTTTGAACTTCTTCAATATCTTATCAAGGTATGTGCTTTGTGAAAGACCTATGAGGCGTCTCGATCTATCCCTATAGATCTTGATGCCTAATATGTAAGCAGCTTCTCCAGGGTCCATTGAAAAACTCTTATTCAAGTAGGCCTTAATGCTGTCCAAAAGTTCTATATCATTTCCCATCAAAAGTATGTCATCTACATATAATATGAGAAATGCTACAGAGCTCCCACTCACTTTCTTGTAAACGCAGGCTTCTCCATAAGTCTGCATAAACCCAAACGCTTTGATCATCTCATCAAAGCGAATGTTCCAACTCCGAGATGCTTGCACCAGCCCATAAATGGATCGCTGGAGCTTGCATACCTTGTTAGCATTATTAGGGTCGACAAAACCTTCCGCTGCATCATATACAATTCTTCCTTAAGATAGCCGTTAAGGAATGCCGCTTTTGACGTCCATTTGCCATATCTCATAATCATAGTATGCGGCAATTGCTAACATGATTCGGACGGACTTCAGCTTCGCCACGGAGAGAAAGTCTCATCGTAGTCAACCCCTTGAACTTGCCGATAACCTTTAGCGACAAGTCGAGCTTTATAGATGGTAACATTACCATCCGCGTCCGTCTTCTTCTTAAAGATCCATTTGTTTCTATCGCTCGCCGATCATCGGGCAAGTCTGTCAAAGTCCATACTTTGTTTTCATACATGGATCCTATCTCAGATTGCATGGCTTCAAGCCATTTGTTGGAATATGGGCCCGCCATCGCTTCTTCATAGTTCAAGGTTCACCTTGTCTAACAACATGATTTCCGGACAGGGTTGCCATACCACTGTGTGGAACGTGTCCTTGTGGACCTACGGGTTCAAGAGCAACTTGATCCAAGTACCTTGATCATCATCATTAATTTCCTCTCCAAGAGGTGTAGGCACCACAGAACATTTTCCCGAGCTGCACTACTTTCCGGTTCAAGAGGTAGTACTTCATCGAGTTCTACTTTCCTCCCACTTAGTCCTTTTGAGAGAAACTCTTTTTCCAGAAAGGATCCGTTCTTGGCAACAATGATCTTGCCTTCGGATCTAAGGTAGAAGGTATACCCAATAGTTTCCTTAGCGTATCCTATGAAGACGCATTTTTCCAACTTGGGTTCGAGCTTTTCAGGTTGAAGTTTCTTGACATAAGCATCGCATCCCCAAACGTTTAGAAACGACAGCTTAGGTTTCTTCCCAAACCATAATTCATACGGTGTCGTATCAACGGATTTAGACGGTGCCCTATTTAAAGTGAATGTAGCTGTCTCTAGAGCGTATCCCCAAAATGATAGCGGTAAATCAGTAAGAGACATCATAGATCGCACTATATCCAATAGAGTGCGATTACGACGTTCGGACACACCGTTACGCTGAGGTGTTCCAGGCGGCGTGAGTTGTGAAACGATTCCACATTTCCTTAAGTGTGTACCAAATTCGTGACTTAAATATTATCCTCCACGATCTGATCGTAAGAACTTTATTTTTTGGTCACATTGATTCTCTACCTCATTCTGAAATTCCTTGAACTTTTCAAAGGTCTCAGACTTTTGTTTCATCAAGTAGACATACCCATATCTACTCAAGTCATCAGTGAGAGTGAGAACATAACGATATCCTCCGCGAGCCTCAACGCCATTGGACCGCATACATCGGTATGTATGATTTCCAATAAGTTGGTTGCTCGCCCATTGTTCCGGAGAACGGAGTCTTGGTCATTTTGCCCATAAGGCATGGTTCGCATGTGTCAAATGATTCATAATCGAGAGACTCTAAAAGTCCATCAGCATGGAGCTTCTTCATGCGCTTGACACCAATATGACCAAGGCGGCAGTGCCACAAGTATGTGGGACTATCGTTATCAACTTTACATCTTTTGGTATTCACACTATGAATATGTGTAACATCACGTTCGAGATTCATTAAGAATAAACCATTAACCATCGGAGCATGACCATAAAACATATCTCTCATATAAATAGAACAACCATTATTCTAGGATTTAAATGAGTAGCCATCTCAGATTAACGAGATCCCGATACAATGTTCATGCTCAAACTTGGCACTAAATAACAATTATTGAGGTTTAAAACTAATCCCGTAGGTAAATGCAGAGGTAGCGTGCGACGGCGATCACATCGACCTTGGAACCATTCCCGACGCGCATCGTCACCTCGCCCTTCGCCAGCCTCCGCTTATTCCGCAGCTCCTGCTGTGAGTTACAAATATGAGCAACGGCACCGTATCAAATACCCAGGAGTTACTAAGAGTACTCGTAAGGTACACATCAATTACATGTATATCAAATATACCTTCGAGTGTTGCCGCCTTCTTGTCCGCTAAGTATTTGGGGCAGTTCGCTTCGAAGACCCTTCCTTTGCAATAAAAGCACTCGGTCTCGTGCTTGGGTCCATTCTTTGATTTCTTCCCGCAATCGGCTTATCGGGCGGCAACATCCTTGCCATCCTTCTTGAAGTTCTTCTTACCCTTGCCCTTCTTGAACTTAGTGGTTTTATTGACCATCAACACTTGATGTTCTTTCTTGATTTCTACCTCTGCTGACTTCAGATTGAAAATACTTCAGGAATAGTTTTCACCATCCCCCATATTGTAGTTCATCACAAAGCTCTTGTAGCTCGGTGGGAGCGATCAAGGATTCTATCAATGACCGCCTCGTCCGGAGGTTAATGTCCAGTGGGACAAAGCGGTTGTGCAACCCGGACATTTTGAGTATGTGCTCACCGACAGAACTATTTTCCTCCATCTTACAACTATAGAACTTGTCGGAGACTTCATATCTCTCGACCCGGGCATGAGCTTTGAAAACCATTTTCAGCTCCTCGAACATCTCATATGCTCCGTGTTGCTCAAAACGCTTTTGGAGCCCCGGTTCTAAGCTGTAAAGCATGCCGCACTGAACGAGGGAGTAATCATCAACATGAGACTGCCAAGCGTTCATAACGTCTTGGTTCTCTAGGATGGGTGCTTCACCTAGCGGTGCTTCTAGGACATATTGTTTCTTGGCTGCTATGAGGATGATCCTCAGGTTCCGGACCCAGTCCGAATAGTTGCTGCCATCATCTTTCAGCTTGGTTTTCTCTAGGAACGCGTTGAAGTTCATGTTGACATGAGCATTGGCCATTTGATCTACAAGACATTTTTGCAAAGATTTTAGACTAATGTTCATGATAATTAAGTTCATCAAATCAAATTATATAATGAACTCCCACTCAGATTTGACATCCCTCTAGTCATCTAAGTGTTACATGATCCGAGTCGACTAGGCCGTGTCCGATCATCACGTGAGACGGACTAGTCATCGTCGGTGAACATCTCCATGTTGATCATATCTTCCATATGACTCATGTTCGACCTTTCGGTCTCTTGTGTTCCGAGGCCATGTCTGTACATGCTAGGCTCGTCAAGTTAACCTAAGTGTTTTGCATGTGTAAAACTGTCTTACACCCGTTGTATGTGAACGTAGGAATCTATCACACCCGATCATCACGCGGTGCTTCGAAACGACGAACTGTAGCAACGGCGCACAGTTAGGGAGAACACTTTCTTGAAATTATTATAAGGGATCATCTTATTTACTACCGTCGATCTAAGTAAACAAGATGCATAAACATAATAAACATCACATGCAATTATATAGCAGTGACATGATATGGCCAATATCATATAGCTCCTTTGATCTCCATCTTCGGGGCTCCATGATCATCTTGTCACCGGCATGACACCATGATCTCCATCATCATGATCTCCATCATCGTGTCTCCATGAAGTTGCTCGCCAACTATTACTTCTACTACTATAGCTAACGGTTTAGCAATAAAGCAAAGTAGTTACATGGCGTTGAATCAATGACACGCAGGTCATACAATAATTAAGACAACTTCTATGGCTCCTGCCGGTTGTCATACTCATCGACATGCAAGTCATGATTCCTATTACAAGAACATGATCTCATACATCACAATATATCATTCATCATTCATCACAACTTTTGGCCATATCACATCACAAGGCAATTGCTGCAAAAACAAGTTAGACGTCCTCTAATTGTTGTTGCATATTTTACGTGGCTGCAATTGGGTTCTAGCAAGAACGTTTTCTTACCTACGAAAAAGCCACAACGTGATTTGTCAACTTCTATTTACCCTTCATAAGGACCCTTTTCGTCGAATCCGCTCCAACTAAAGTGGGAGAGACAGACACCCGCTAGCCACCTTATGCAACTAGTGCATGTCGACCGGTGGAACCTGTCTCACGTAAGCGTACGTGTAAGGTCGGTCCGGGCCGCTTCATCCCACAATACCGCTGAAGCAAAATAAGACTAGTAGCGGCAAGAAAGTTGACAACATCTACGCCCACAACAAATTGTGTTCTACTCGTGCAATAGAGAACTACGCATAGACCTAGCTCATGATGCCACTGTTGGGGAATGTTGCAGAAAATAAAAATTTTCCTACGGTTTCACCAAGATCCATCTATGAGTTCATCTAGAAACGAGTGATAGGAGTGCATCTACATACCTTTGTAGATCACGAGCGGAAGCGTTCAAGTGAACGGGGTTGAGGGAGTCGTACTCGTCGTGATCCAAATCACCGATGACCAAGTGTCGAACGGACAGCACCTCCGCGTTCAACACACGTACGGAGCGGATGATGTCTCCCACGCCTTGATCCAGCAAGGAGGAGGGAGAGGTTGATGAAGATCCAGCAGCACGACGGCGTGGTGGTGGATGCAGCGAGGTTCCCAAGACGGCCGCCAAGCGACTACGGGAGGAGGAGGTGTAGCAAGGGGAAGGGCGCCAAGTGCAAGGGTGGGGCTGCCCTCCTCCCCCTATATATAGGGTCCCAAGGGGCGCCGGCCAAGGGGGTGGAGTGCCCCCAAGGCAAGTGGGCGCCTCCCTAGGGTTCCCAACCCTAGGCGCAAGGGGGCCCAGGGGCGCACCAGCCCACCAGGGCTGGTTCCTCCCACTTCAGCCCATGGGGCCCTCCGGGATAGGTGGCCCCACCGGTGGACCCCGGGACCCTTCCGGTGGTCCCAGACAATACCGTGGACCCCAAACTTTCCCGATGGCAAACTCGACTTCCCATATATAATTCTTTACCTCCGGACCATTTCGGAACTCCTCGTGACGTCCGGGATCTCATCCGGGACTCCGAACAACTTTCGGTTTGCTGCATACTCATATTCATACAACCCTAGCGTCACCGAACCTTAAGTGTGTAGAGCCTACGGGTTCGGGAGACACGTAGACAAGACCGAGACGGCTCTCCGGTCAATAACCAACAGCGGGATCTGGATACCCATGTTGGCTCCCACATGCTCCTCGATGATCTCATCGGATGAATCACGATGTTGAGGATTCAAGCAACCCCGTATACAATTCCCTTTGTCAATCGGTATGTTACTTGCCCGAGATTGGATCGTCGGTATCCCAATACCTCGTTCAATCTCGTTACCGGCAAGTCACTTTACTCGTACCGTAATGCATGATCCCGTGACCAAACACTTGGTCACTTTGAGCTCATTATGATGATGCATTACCGAGTGGGCCCAGTGATACCTCTCCGTGTACGGAGTGACAAATCCAGCCTCGATCCGTGACAACCCAATGACACTTTCGGAGATACCTGTAGTGCACCTTTATAGTCACCCGCCACATTGTGACGTTTGGTACACCCAAAGCACTCCTACGGTATCCGGGAGTTACACGATCTCATGGTCTAAGGAAAAGATACTTGACATTGAAAAAGCTCTAGCAAAATGAACTACACGATCTTGTGCTATGCTTAGGATTGGGTCTTGTCCATCACATCATTCTCCCAATGATGTGATCCCGTTATCAATGACATCCAATGTCCATAGTCAGGAAACCATGACTATCTATTGATCAACGAGCTAGTCAACTAGAGGCTCACTAGGAACATGTTGTGGTCTAAGTATTCACACGTGTATTACGATTTCCGGATAATACCATTATAGCATGAATAAAAGACAATTAACATGAACAAGGAAATATAATAATAATCCTTTAATTATTGCCTCTAGGGCATATTTCCAACAATTATGTCCTTGATGCACCGCTAGGTGACAGAACTATTGCAGGAGCAAATGCAGATGTTATGAACGTTTGGCAAGCTCGAGATGATGACTACTTGATAATTTAGTGCACCATGCTTTACGTCTTAGAACCGGGACTCAAAAATGTTTTGAAAGCCATGGAGCATATAAGATGTTCCAAGAGCTGAAATTGGTATTTCAGACTCAAGCCCGAGTCGAGAGGTATGAGACCTCTGACAAGTACTTTGCCTACAAGATGGAGGATAATAGCTCAACCAGTGAGCATGTGCTCAGATTGTCTGCGTACTACAATCGCTTGAATCAAGTGGGAGTTAATCTTCCAGATAAAATAGTGATTGACAGAGTTATCTAGTCACTATCACCAAGTTACTGGAACTTCATGATGAACTATAATATGCAAGTGATGACGAAATCGATTCCCGAGCTCTTCGTGATGCTGAAATCGATGAAGGTAGAAATCAAGAAAAGCGTCAAATGTTGATGGTTGACAAAACCACTAGTCTCAAGTAAAAGGGCAAGGGAAAGAAAGGAAACTTCAAGAAGAATGGCAAGCAAGTTACCACTCCCATGAAGAAGCCCAAAGATGGACCCAAGCCTGAAACTGAGTGCTTCTACTGCAAAGGAAATGGTCACTGGAAGTGGAACTGCCCAAGATACTTGGCGGATAAGAAGGATGACAAAGTGAACAAAGGTATATTTGATATACATGTTATTAATGTGTACTTTACTAGTGTTTATAGCAACTCCTCAGTATTTAATACTGGTTCAGTTGCTTAGAGTAGTAACTCGAAACGGGAGTTGCAAAATAAACAGAGACTAGTTAAGGGCGAGGTGATGATGTGAGTTGGAAGTGATTCCAAGGTTGATAAGATGACCATCGCACACTCCCTTTACCTTAGGGATTAGTGTTGAACCTAAAATAAATGTTATTTGGTGTTTGCGTAAATATGATTGGATCATGTTTATTGCAATACGGTTATTCATTTAAGTCAAAGAATAATTGTTGTTCTATTTACATGAATAAAACCTTCTATGGTCATACACTCAATATAAATGGTTTATTGAATCCCGATCGTAGTGATACACATATTCATAATATTGATGCCAAAAGATGCAAAGTTGATAATGATAGTGCACCATATTTGTGGCACTGCCATTTAGGTCATATTGGTGTAAAGGGCATGAAGAAACTCCATGCTGATGGGTTTTTGGAATCACTTGATGCTTGTGAACCATGCCTCATGGGCAAGATGACTAAAACTCCGTTCTCCGAAACAATGGAGCGAGCAACTGACTTATTGGAAATAATACATACTAATGTATGCGATCCGATGAGTGTTGAGGCTCGCGGGGGGTATCGTTATTTTTCTGACCTTCACAGATGATTTGAGCAGACATGGGTATATCTACTTGATGAAACATAAGTCTGAAACATTTGAAAATTTCAAAGAATTTCAGAGTGAAGTAGAAAATCATTGTAACAAGAAAATAAAGTTTCTACGATCTGATCGCGGAGACGTATGTTTGAGTTACGAGTTTTGGTCTTCATTTGAAACAATGTGGAATAGTTTCACAACTCACGCCACCTGGAACACCACAGCGTAATGGTGTGCCCGAACATCATAACCGTACTTTATTAGATATGTTGCAATCTATGATGTCTCTTACCGATTTATCACTATCGTTTTGGGGTTATGCATTAGAGACAGCTGCATTGACGTTAAATAGGGCACCATCTAAATCCGTTGAGACGACACCATATAAACTGTGGTTTGGCAAGAAACCCAAGTAGTCGTTTCTTAGTATTTGGGGCTGCAATGCTTATGTAAAAAAGCTTCAACCTGATAAGCTCGAACCCAAGTCGGAGAAATGTGTCTTCATAGGATACCCAAAAGAAACTGTTGGGTACACCTTCTATCACAGATCCGAAGGCAAGATTTTGTTGCTAAGACTGGATCCTTTCTGGAGAAGGAATCTCGCTTGAAAGAAGTGTGTGGGAGGAAAGTAGAACTTGATGAGGTAGTTGTACTTTCTCCCTTATTGGAAAGTAGTTCATCACAAAAATTAGTTCCAGTGATTCCTACACCAATTAGTGAGGAAGCTAATGATGATGATCATGAAACTTCTGATCAAGTTACTACCGAACCTCGTAGGTCAACTAGAGTAAGATCCGCACTAGAGTGGTAGGGTAATCCTGTTCTGGAGGTCATGTTACTTGACCATGACAAACCTACGAACTATGAAGAAGCGATGATGAGCCCAGATTCCGGGAAATGGCTTGAGGCCATGAAATCTGAGATGGGATCCATGTATGAGAACAAAGTATATACTTTGATTGACTTGCCTGATGATTGGCTAGCCATTGAGAATAAATGGATCTTCAAGAGGAAGACAGGCGCTGATAGTAGTGTTACTATCTACAAAGCTCGAATTGTTACAAAAAAGTTTTCGACAAGTTCAAGGTGTTGACTAAGATAAGATTTTCTCACTCGTAGCGATGCTTAAGTCTGTCCGAATCATGTTAGCAATTGCCACATTTTATGAAATCTGGCAAATGGATGTCAAAACTACATTCCTTAATGGATTTCTTAAAGAAGAGTTGTATATGATACAAACAGAAGGTTTTGTCAATCCTAAAGGTGCTAACAAAATGTGCAAGCTCTAGCGACCCATCTATGGACTGGTGCAAGCATCTCGGAGTTGGAATATACACTTTGATAAGTTGATCAAAGCATGCAGTTTTATACAGACTTGCGGTGAAGCCTGTATTTACAAGAAAGTGAGTGGGAGCACTATAGCCTTTCTGATAAGTATATGTGAATGACATATTGTTGATCAGAAATGATGTAGAATTTTCTAGAAAGCATAAAGGAGTGTTTGAAAGGATTTTTTCAAAGAAAGACCTCGGTGAAGCTGCTTACATATTGGGCATCAAGATCTACAGAGATAGATCAAGACGCTTGATAAGATTTTTCAATGAGTACATACCTTGACAAGATTTTTGAAGTAGTTCAAAATGGAACAGTCAAAGAAGGAGTTCTTGCATGTATTGCAAGGTGTAAATTTGAGTAAGACTCAAAACACGACCACGGTAGAAAATAGAAAGAGAATGAAAGTCATTCCCTATGCCTCAGCCATAGGTTCTATAAAGTATGCTATGATGTGTACCAAACCTTTTGTGTACCTTCCCATGAGTTTGGCAAAGGGGTACGATATTGATCCAGGAGTGGATCACTTGAGAGCGGTCAAAATTATCCTTAGAAGACTAAGGAGATATTTCTCGGTTATGGAGGTGATAAAGAGTTCATCATAAAGAGTTACGCTGATGCAAGATTTTACACCGATCCGGATGACTCTGAGTCTCAATCTGGATACATATTGAAAGTGGGAGCAATTAGCTAGAGTAGCTTCATGCAGAGCATCGTAGACATAGAAAATTTGCAAAATACATACGCCTCTGAATATGACAGAACCATTGACTAAGCTTCTCTCATAAGCAAAACATGATCACGCCTTAGTACTCTTTGGGTGTTAATCACATATAGATGTGAACTAGATTATTGACTCTAGTAAAACCCTTTGAGTATTAGTCACATGACGATGTGAACTAATCACATGGTGATGTGAACTATTGGTGTTAAATCACATGGCGAAGTGAACTAGATTATTGACTCTAGTGCAAGTGGGAGACTGAAGGAAATATGCCCAAGAGGCAATAATAAAGTTGTTATTTATATTTCCTTATATCATGATAAATGTTTATTATTCATGCTAGAATTGTATTGACCAGAAACTTAGTACATGTGTGAATACATAGACAAAACATAGTGTCCCTAGTATGCCTCTACTTGACTAGCTCGTTAATCAAACATGGTTATGTTTCCTGACCATAGACATGTGTTGTCATTTGATGAATGGGATCACATCGTTAGAGAATGTTGTGATGGACAAGACCCATCCGTTAGCTTAGCATTATGATCGTTGAGTTTTATTGCTATTGCTTTCTTCATGAATTATACATGTTCCTCTGACTATGAGATTATGCAACTCCCGAATACTGGAGGAACACCTTGTGTGCTATAAAATGTCACAACGTAAGTGGGTGATTATAAAGATGTTCTACAGGTGTCTCTGAAGGTGTTTGTTGGGTTGGCATAGACCGAGATTAGGATTTGTCACTCCATGTATCGGAGGGGTATCTCTGGGCCCTCTTGGTAATGCACATCACTATAAGCCTTGCAAGCAATGTGACTAATGAGTTAGTTGCGGGATGATGCATTACGGAACGAGTAAAGAGACTTGCCGGTAACGAGATTGAACTAGGTATGATGATACCGACGATCGAATCTCGGGCAAGTAACATACCGATGACAAAGGGAACACCGTATGTTGTTATGCGGTTTGACCGATAAAGATCTTCGTAGAATATGTAGGAGCTAATATGAGCATCCAGGTTCCGCTATTGTTTATTGACCGGAGATGTGTCTCGGTCATGTCTACATAGTTCTCAAACCCATAGGGTCCGCACGCTTAACGTTCGATGATGATTTGTATTATGAGTTATGTGATTTGATGTACCGAAGGTTGTTTGGAGTCCCGGATGAGATCACGGACATGACAAGAAGTCTCGAAATGGTCGATACATAAAGATCGATATATTGGAAGGCTGTATTCGGACATCGGAAAGGTTCCGAGTGATTCGGGTATTTTTCGGAGTACCGGAGAGTTACGGGAATTCGCCGGGGGAAGTAGTGGGCCTTAATGGGCCATACTGGAAAGGAGAGAAGGGCCTCAAGGGGTGGCTGCACGCCCCCCCATGGCAAGTCCGAATTGGACTAGGGAGGGGGCGGCGCCGTCATCTCTTTCCTTCTCCCTCTCCTACTCCTTCCCTCTCTCCCCTCTTGGAAAAGGAAGGGGACTCCAACTAGGATTGGGAATCCTAGTTGGACTCCCCCTATAGGCGCGCCCCTCCTAGGCCGGCCTCCTCTTCCTCCCTCCTTTATATACGTGGCCAGGGGGCACCCCAATAGCAGAATAGACAATCTCTTAGCCGTGTGCGGTGGCCCCCTCCACAGTTACACACCTCAGTCATATCGTCGTGGTGCTTAGGCAAAGCCCTGCGCCGGTAACTTCATCATCACCGTCACCACGCCGTCGTCTGACGGAATTCTCCCTCGGCCTCAAGTGGATCAAGAGTTCGAGGGACATCACCGAGCTGAACGTGTGCTGAATGCAGAGGTGCCGTACGTTCGGTGCTTGGATTGGTTGGATCGCGAAGACGTTCGACTACATCAACCGCGTCACTAAACGCTTCCGCTTTCGGTGTACGAGGGTACGTGGACACACTCTCCCTGCTCGTTGCTATGCTTCTCCTAGATAGATCTTGCGTGATCGTTGGTAAATTTTTAGAAATACTACGTTCCCCAACAATATATACGTCCACAAGGCTCAAGCGACACAACAACAATTCCATCGATCTCCCTCTCTATTCCTCTTACATGGTATCAGTCTAATCTCGATCTAAACCCTGGCCATTGCCGTCGCATCATCACATCGTCCCTTGAGCGGTCGATCTCAATGATCGCCACCGGGGGCCACGCTGCACGTACCTAGGCTTCATCCGCCGGTCGTATTGATCGGCTGCCCTAGAGAGTCTTTTTCCCGATCCTTTGATCCGAGATTTTCTCTTGTGTCGGTCGTCTTGATCGGTATTTCTTTTTGGTTTTCCGATCTAATATAGGCGTGCGTCGCCCACCGCCTCCCGCGACCCTTGCGCGCCTCTACCTCGACACCGGCGTGACTACCAGGCCTCTTCACCGACCAGGCGGCCTCGTGCGATGCGGTGCCTGACGGTCGTCTTCTGCGCATCCATTCGCCCGTCATTCTGCGCCACCCGTCATCGCCTTCATCCGATCAGGATCCTGCACCAACCACACCTCCACCCCGCTCAGCTGAATCAGTCCGCCGGCCCTGGCGCATCCACGCACGGGATGCCTTCACACTGGTTGCGCTGTGCTGTGCACCTTGCGCTCCGCTCGGGCGTGGGCTGCTTGCACGCACTGATTGTTCACACGTCTGCTCGCGCGTGGCCTCGGTGGCTTGGTCACATCATCACTGAGGGCGTCTCGGACGTCGCAAGTGGTCAAGTTGGCTACCTGACCGCCACTCCTCTCCATCCACATCACGTGACCGACCTAACACGTCATCTGCACGCGCCTCTGCGGGTCCAGTGAAGACCGTCCCTGAGTCCAGCGCACCCCTCCACCGCTCGAGCAATGGGATGCCACTGCGTCACCCCGTCGGGTCACAGTGCCGCTGAGACGTCTGCTACCTCTTGAGCATGTGTTGCTTTCCCTTGAAGAGAAATGGGTGATGCAGCAAAGTAGCGTAAGTATTTCCCTTAGTTTTTGAGAACCTAGGTATCAATCCAGTAGGAGACTACACGCAAATCGCCTAGTACCTGCACAAACAATCAAGAACCTTGCAACCAACGCGATAAAGGGGTTGTCAATCCCTTCACGGCCACTTGCAAAATTGAGATCTGATAAAGATAATAAGATAGATATTTTTGGTATTTTTGTTGTATAGATTGAAAAGTAAAGATTGCAAAATAAATAGTAAACTAGAATTATAGATTGGAAACTTATATGATGTAAAGTAGACCCGGGGCCATAGGTTTCACTAGTGGCTTCTCTCATGATAGCGTATATTATGGTGGGTGAACAAATTACTGCCGAGCAATTGATAGAAAAGCGCATAGTTATGAGAATATCTAGGCATGATCATGAACATAGGCATCACGTCCGTGTCAAGTAGACCACAACGATTCCGCATCTACTACTATTACTCCACACATCGACCACTATCCAGCATGCATCTAGAGTATTAAGTTCATAAGAACAGAGTAACGCATTAAGCAAGATGACATGATGTAGAGGGATAAACTCAAGCAATATGATATGAACCCCATCTTTTTATCCTCGATGGCAACAATACAATACATGTCGGTTCACTTTCTATCACTGGGATCAAGCACCGCAAGATTGAACCAAAGCTAAGCACTTATCCCATTGGAAGAAAGATCAATCTAGTAGGCCAAACCAAACTGATAATTTGAAGAGACTTGGAAAGATATCAAATCATGCATATAAGAATTCAGAGAAGAATCAAATATTGTTCATAGATAATCTTGATCATAAACCCACAATTCATCAGATCTTGGCAAACACACCGCAAAAAGTATTACATCGAATAGATCTCGAAGAACATCGAGGAGAACTTTGTATTGAGAACCAAAGAGAGAGAAGAATCCATCTAGCTAATAACTATGGACCCGAAGGTCTGTGGTAAACTACTCACACATCAACGGAGAGGCTATGTTGTGGATGTAGAAGCCCTCCGTGATCAAATCCCCCTCCAGCAGATCGCCGAAAAAGGCCCCAAGATGGGATCTCATGGGTATAGAAGGTTGCGGTGGTGGAAAAGTGGTTTCGTGGCTCCCCTGGATGATTTCAGGGTATAAGAGTATATATAGGCGAAAGAAGTAGGTCGGTGGAGCTACGAGGGGCCCACGAGGGTGGGGGGCGTGCCCTCCTGCCTCGTGGCCGCCTCGTGGCGTCTCTGACTTCCACTCCAAGTCTCTTGGATTGCGTTTGTTCCAAGAAAGATCCTCGCGAAGGTTTCGTTCCGTTTGGATTCTGTTTGATATTCCTTTTCTGTGAAACACTGAAATAGGCAAAAAAAAGAATCGCACCTTTGGGCCTCCGGTTAATAGGTTAGTCCCGAAAATAATATAAAAGAGCATATTAAGGCCCATTAAACATCCAAAACAGATAATATAATAGCATGGAACAATAAATATGATAGATACATTGGAGAGGTATCAACATCCCCAAGCTTAATTCCTGCTCGTCCTCGAGTAGGTAAATGATAAAAACAGAACTTTTGATGTGGAATGCTACCTAACATATTTTTCAATGTAATTTTCTTTATTGTGGCATGAATGTTCAGATCCGAAAGATTCAAGACAAAAGTTTAATATTGACATAATAATAATAATAATAATAATAATAATAATAATAATAATAATAATAATAATAATAATAATACTTCAAGCATACTAATAAAGCAATCATGTCTTCTCAAAATAACATGGCCAAAGAAAGTTATCCCTACAAAATCATATAGTCTTGCTATGCTCTATCTTCATCACACAAAATATTTAAATAATGCACAACCCCGATGACAAGCCAAGAAATTGTTCCATACTTTGATGTTCTCAAACCTTTTCAACTTTCACGCAATACATGAGCGTGAGCCATGGACATAGCACTATAGGTGGAATAGAATGGTGGTTGTGGAGAAGACAAAAAGGAGAAGATAGTCTCACATCAACTAGGCGTATCAACGGGCTATGGAGATGCCCATCAATAGATATCAATGTGAGTGAGTAGGGATTGCCATGCAACGGATGCACTAGAGCTATAAGTGTATGAAAGCTCAACAAAAGAAACTAAGTGGGTGTGCATCCAACTCGCTTGCTCACGAAGACCTAGGGCATTTTGAGGAAGCCCATCATTGGAATATACAAGCCAAGTTCTATAATGAAAAAATTCCCACTAGTATATGAAAGTGACAACATCGGAGGCTCTCTATCATGAAGATCACGGTGCTACGTTGAAGCACAAGTGTGGAAAAAGGATAGTAACATTGTCCCTTCTCTCTTTTTCTCTCATTATTTTTTTTGGTGGGCTTCTTTGGCCTCTTTTTATTTGGGCTCACGCTGGGAACTTTTTCCTGAACCCGGAGCCCAAACCCGAAAAACCCAAAGCCCGAACCCATATAGCCCGAACCCAAAATCTGAACACATTTCTCGGGTGGCCAGCATGAAAACCCGAAATTATTTTGGGATTTTGGGTGTTTTGTCCAGATACTCGAATAGCGCGAAGCCCGAATAGCAAATTGCAAAGACAGAACTTCCGGCCTTTGTACACGGTGGCAGCCCATTTAGCTCGGCCCAGTTTTGTCCAACTCATCGGCCTCTGTACACAGTGTCGCAGCGATGCCAAATCCAACGCCCCAATTCCTCGATTCCCCTACCCTAGCCGCCACACTCCTGGCTGCTCCTGGCCTCGTCAATCGTCACCACCAGCGCCGCTAAGTCGCCTGTTGGCGCCGGCACACTGCAAGCCTACCAGTCCTCATCACCACCGGCGCCATGAGCCACCACCCACCAGTCTCGGTCGCGAATTCTGCCGTACCACGGTCCCGCCGTCCCGGACTCGTCCATCCTGCCATCTCGCTGTTCCACATCCCCGTCTTGCAAGGATCTTGAAGCACTAACTCCACCCATGCCCCCGTCTTGCCATCTCCCGGACTCGTCCATGTCTTGCCGTCTCGGTGATGCATCGTCGGCGCTACCTTTGTTCACGGTTTGGGAAATTTGGGACTACCTGAACCCAAATCCGAAAATTTGGGTGCCCGATATTTCGGGTTTTAGTTTTTTTAGAGATATTTCGGGAGTTGTTTCTGAAAACCCGAATTTCAAAAAACCCGAATTACCCGACCTAAAATTTCGGGTAAACCCGAACGCCCAGGGTGAATTTGGGCTTCTTTGGCCTCTTTTATATTTTTTTCATCCGGAGTCTCATCCCGACTTATGGGGGAATCATAGTCTCCATCATCCTTTCCTCACATGGGACAATGCTCTAATAATGAAGATCATTACACTTTTATTTACTTACAACTCAAGAATTACAACTCGATACTTAGAACAAATTTGACTTATGTGAATGCCTCTGCGGTGTACCGGGATATGCAATGAATCAAGAGTGACATGTATGAATGATGAATGGTGGCCTTGCCACAAATACAATGTCAACTACATGATCATGCAAAGCAATATGATAATGATGGAGCGTGTCATAATAAACGGGAGCGTGTCATAATAAACGGAACAGTGGAAAGTTGCATGGCAATATATCTTGGAATGGCTATGGAAATGCCATAATAGGTAGGTATGGTGGCTGTTTTGAGGAAGGTATATGGTGGGTGTATGATACCAGTGAAAGGTGTGCGGTATTAGAGAGGCTAGCAATGGTGGAAGGGTGAGAGTGTGTATAATCCATGGACTCAACATTAGTAATAAAGAACTCACATACTTATTGCAAAAATCTATTAGTTATCGAAACGAAGTACTACGCACATGCTCCTAGGGGGATAGATTGGTAGGAAAAGACCATCGCTCGTCCCCGACCGCCACTCATAAGGAAGACACTCAATAAATAAATCATGCTCCGACTTCATCACATAACGGTTCACCATACGTTCATGCTACGGGAATAACAAACTTTAACACAAGTATCTTTCAAATCCACAACTACTCAACTAGCATGACTCTAATATCACCATCTTCATATCTCAAAACAATCATAAGGAATCAAACTTCTCATAATATTCAATGCACTTTATATGATAGTTTTTATTATACCCATCTTGGATGCTTATCATATTAGGACTAAGTTTATAGCCAAAGCAAATTACCATGCTGTTCTAAAAGACTCTCAAAATAATATTAGTGAAGCATTAGAGATCAATAATTTCTATAAAATAAAACCACCTTGGTTCTCTAAAAAGATATAAGTGAAGCATTAGAGCAAAATTATCTAGCTCAAAAGATATAAGTGAAGCACATAGAGTATTCTAATAAATTCCGATTCATGTGTGTCTCTCCAAAAGGTGTGTACAGCAAGGATGATTGTGGTAAACTAAAAAAATCAAAGACTCAAATCATACAAGATGCTCCAAGCAAAACAAATATCATGTGGTGAATAAAAATATAGCCTCAAGTAAAGTTACCGATAGACGAAGACAAAAGAGGGGATGCCTTCCGGGGCATCCCCAAGCTTAGGATTTTGGTTGTCCTTGAATTTTACCTTGGGGTGCCTTGGGCATCCCCAAGCTTAGGCTCTTTCCACTCCTTATTCCAAAATCCATCAAATCTTTACCCAAAAACTTGAAAACTTCACAACACAAAACTTAAACAGAAAATCTCATGAGCTCCGTTAGTGTAAGAAAACAAACCACCACCTTAAGGTACTGTAATGAACTAATTAATTATTTATATTGGTGTTAAACCTACTGTATCCCAACTTCTCTATGGTTCATACCCCCTGATACTAGCCATAGATTCATCAAAATAAGCAAACAACACACGAAAAACAGAATCTGTCAAAAATAGAACAGTCTGTAGTAATCTGTATCAAACGTATACTTATGGAACTCCAAAAATTCTGAAATAAACTGGTGGACGTGAGAAATTTATATATTAATCATCTGAAAAAAGAATCAACCTAAAATCAATCTCCAGTAAAAAATGACAGCTAGTCTCGTGAGCGCTAAAGTTTCTGTTTTTTACAGCAAGATCGCAAAGACTTCACCCAAGTCTTCCCAAAGGTTCTACTTGGCACGAACACTAATTAAAACATAAAACAACATCTAAACAGAGGCTAGATGAAATATTTATTACTAAACAGGAACAAAAAGCAAGGAACAAAAATAAAATTAGGTTGCCTCCCAACAAGCGCTATCATTTAACGCCCCTAGCTAGGCATAAAAACAAGAATAGATCTAGGTATTGCTATCTTTGGTGTTGGGAAAGAAAAGAGAAAATTTCTTATCTATAGCATTTATCTTTCTATTTTTAGAAAGCACATGGCCATCAATGGTGGAAGAAAGATTAAGCACGCTAAGGAAATTTGCATCTAAGCTAGCCTTCATCTCTTTGATAATTTCATTTTGATAAAAGCACAAAAGAGAGGTGGATTCAACCTTCTCACTCATGGGGTGCCCAAATATGGTTTTCATCTTTTCATAGGTGTCTATGGCATCCCCCTCAAGAAAACCTTCTTCAAAAATAGAATCTAAAACTTGCTTGAACGAAGAGGGTAAGCCAACATAAAAGCTTTTTAGGTATATCTCAATTTGATATTGGGGCACATATAGCTGACTTGGATCCTTAATAGCCTATCCCAAGCATCTTTCAAAGACTCATCAAGTAAATAACGAAAAATTCCGGGATCATCATCATCGAAATTATTCAAACCCTCATTGATAACCCCAGTAGGTCTTTCCATAGCATCATTATTTATGAGCTTAGAGAGGACAGAGGGACTATCCAAAGTACTAAAACCCGGGAGAGAACCCTTAGCCCTTTCGACTCAGCCATGGCGAAAGCAAAGCAAACGGGAAAGTGGCAAAGAAAAGGCAAAGGTGAAGTGGGAGATAGGAAAACGAGAGGCAAATGGAAAATAATGTAATGCGAGGGAGAAGAGTTTGTGATGGGTACTTGGTATGTCTTGACTTGAGCGTAGATCTCCCCGGCAACGGCGCCAGAAATCGGCACGTTGATGGGAGATCAAAATTTGACTTGACTTGGCGTAAACCTCCCCGGCAACGGTGTCATAAATCCTTCTTTCTACCTCTTGAGCATGCGTTAGTTTTCCCTTGAAGAGGAAAGGGTGATTGAGCAAAGTAGCATAAGTATTTCCCTCAGTTTTTGAGAACCAAGGTATCAATCCAGTATGAGACTACACGCAAATCGCCTAGTACCTGCACAAACAATCAAGAACCTTGCAACCAACGCGATAAAGGGGTTGTCAATCCCTTCATGGCCACTTGCAAAAGTGAGATCTGATAAAGATAATAAGATAGATATTTTTGGTATTTTTTTGTTGTATAGATTGAAAATTAAAGATTGCAAAATAAATAGTAAACTAGAATTATAGATCGGAAACTTATATGATGTAAAGTAGACCCGAGGGCCATAGGTTTCACTAGTGGCTTCTCTCATGATAGCGTATATTACGGTGGGTGAACAAAAATTACTGCCAAGCAATTGATAGAAAAGCACATATGTGACCCCCGGATAATTAAGCTACAGTAACTCTCACCTAATGATGCCACGTCACATCGATTATTGTTGTTAATCACGCGTAGTTCAAAACCGATTCAGAATTCAAATATAAAATAAAGTCAAACTAGTAAAGTTTTCAAATGTCAAAACTAAAAAGTCCAAACGGTGGCAAATAATGCACATGCAATTAAGGTGAAGAAACCACACTTTTATAAAATGTCTGAATGCACTAAAATGGTTTAAGCAGTAGCTAAAACAACTAGATAAATGCCTTTTGAATTTTATAAAATACAAAACTATTTTATTTGGGAGTTAAACCTTTTTGTGACCGTGGACTAAGTTGAAATACTAATTTAGGTGCAAAGTGTATATTTTGCTAAAACTAAAATAAATGTAACTAAAATAAAACATGAAAGAATAAATATAAAAAAAGGCAGAAAAACAAACTAACAAAAATAAATCAAGGGCCACCCCCGTGGGCCACGGCCCACTAACCGCCAGCCCACTAACCTAACCGCCCACCCCACCCCCATAACCCTCACTCCACCCGAAACCCAAACCGAACCAACCCCCTCCCCTTACTCCCTCGTCTCTCCCTCTCCCCGATCCAGATCGGATCGGGGCCGACCCCGCGGTCGTCGCCCGGTGCCGCCTCGCCGGCCCCGCCCCCTCGTCCTCGCGGCCCGTCACCTCTCCCTCGACGACGCCCCTCGCCGCGTCGACGGCGACCACGCCCCCGCCCCGACGACCCCGCCACACGGATCGACCCCGCCGCCGCCGCCCGAAGACCTCACGGGACCTCCCCGCCGGCCTGCCTCCCCTGCGACGACGTCTCCGACATCCACCTCGCGCCTCACTGCCCCGTCCCTACGCTTCACGGTGAGGACCCCGGTCCTCCTCACTCCCCTCTGCCCCGTGCACACCGTGCCTCGCCTCCACCTCTAGACCCGCGGCCATCGCTGCGCCGGCGGCAAACTCCGGCGCCCACCCCGGGCTCTCTCCTTCCGGCAGCCGCCCCCGCTCCCTCACCCGTTCAGCGCCTGCCGCCGGCTCCGCCCGGCAGCGCCCGCGAAACCAGCAGCGCGACGACCCCACTCATTGGCGCGCCCTCATCGGCGTGCGCTCATGCCGCCGCGTCTCATTTCACCGACGCCGCGCCCCACCATTGCTACCTCCGCCCTGCTACCTACCATGCCCGACCACGGTGCCCACGCCGAACACGTCCTCCTCGGGCAGCGCCAGCCATGCCGACTCTTGGTGTGGCGCGCGAACGGCCTCTGTGCGCCCACGCGTGCAAGCCCTCGGTGGTGAGGCTCTCACCACCAGGGCTCCGCCCATTTTCGCCAAATACCACCCATTAGTCCCCTAGGGCCATTGACATGTGGGGCCCGGCCCTAGAACGCTTTTTAATAAAATAAAAATAAAATAAGTAAAAATGAATTAATAAAATTTAAAATTAATTAATTAATTAATTAATTAGTGAATTAATTAAGTTAATTAATCTAATTAACCTGTTAGTTTAAATAAACAGTAATTAGTTTAACCTAATCTCTAATTAGCCTAACAGTGAATGACAGGTGGGTCCCACTGGACCCACACGTCAGTTTGACCAGTCAACACCTCTGTTGACTGCTGACGTCATGCTGACGTCATGATGACATCAGCAAACACTGTTCTGGATAATGTTGAATTAAAATAATTAAATTAATCCTAAGATGATTTAAATCTTTTAAAATTAATATAAAATAAACTGTAGCTCAGATGAAAATACTTTCTACATGAAAGTTGCTTAGAACGACGAGACGAATCCGGATACGCAGCCCGTTCGTCCGCCACACCTCCCTAACCTATCGAACTCACAACTTTCCCCCTCCGATTCATCTGTCCGAAAACACGGAACACCGGAGATACTTTCCCGGATGTTTCCCCCCCTTCACCAGTATCACCTCCTACAACATTAGGTCACCTCTAGCACCGCGTATTGCCATGTTACGCTTTGTGATACTTTGATTGCTCTGTTATTTATTGTGTTCCCCCTCGTTACTTCTTTCCTAGAGACCCCGAGATCGGCGACCCCCAGTTCGACTACGGTGTTGACGATCCCTCCTTGCCAGAGCAACCAGGCAAGCCCCCCCTTTGATCACCAGATATCGCCTACTCTTTTCTATATTGCTTGCATTAGAGTAGTGTAGCATGTTACTACTTTCGATTAATCCTATCTTTCTGCATAGCTTTGTCCTTGCTACTCTTGTTGTTACCTTTACCTTTATCCTCTTGCTTAGTATAGGATGCTAGTGTTCCATGAGTGGCCCTACACTCTTGTCCGCCTCGCCATGCTATACTCTTTGGGCTGTGATCACTTGGGAGGTGATCACGGGCATATACTATATACTTTACACTATTACATTACACGTGATATTGTTCGGAGATGGGGCTGAAAGGACGGTGGCTCCATCCCGGTTTACGTGGGCCTGGGTTCCCGACGGCCCCGATCGTTACTTTATGGCGGAGCGGCAGGCAGGTTGAGACCACCTAGGAGAGAGGTGGGCTGGCCCTGGTCGGCGTTCATGGATACTTAACACGTTTAACGAGATTTGGGTATTTGATCCGAGTCGGCCATTTGGTCTATCGCACTAACCATCTACGCGGGAGTAGTTATGGGTATCCGGCGTCATGGTATCGGCCGGCACTTCGTGGCGTCGGCGGACGACGGCGCGCGCCCGGATTGGATCGAACGCTGCTAGGCTAGGTTGCGCTTCCGGCCGCCCTCAAGCAGTGTGGTGTGCTATGGGCGATGGGCCCAGACTCTGTGGCGCTTAGGTTTAGACCGCGTGCTGACCTCTCTGTTGTGCCTAGGTGGGGCTGCGGCGTGTTGATCTTCCGCGGCGGGCATGACCCGAAAAAGTGTGTCCGGCCAAATGGGATCAAGCGTGTTGGGTTATGTGGTGCACCCTGCAGGATTAATCTATTGAATAGCCGTGATCTTGATAACAGGGCGACTTGGAGTTGTACCTTGACCTTATGACAACTAGAACCGGATACTTAATAAAACACACCCTTCCAAGTGCGGATACAACCCGGTGGTCGCTCTCTCTCGGGGTTACGAGGAGGGATCGCGGGTAGGATTATGCTATCGATGCTACTTGGAGGACTTCAACCTACCCTCTTCTACTTGTTGCAATCGGAGGTGACCAGAGCGTAGTCTTCGATAAGACTAGCTATCCCCTCTTATTACGGCTTTCTGCGATTCGGTCCACGATATGGCCCTTTACACATATATCCATGCATATGTAGTGTAGCTCCTTTCTTGCGAGTACTTTGGATGAGTACTCACGGTTGCCTTGTTCCCCTTTTCCCCTATCTCTACTCGATTGCTGCGACGGGACGATGGAGCCGGGGCGAGCGTCATCGTCGATGGCGACTACTACCCCGGAGGTGCCTACTACTACGTGCAGCCCGGCGGCGACGACCGGGGAGTAGTTAGGAGGATCGAGCGGGAGGCATGCGCCTCTTCGATTTGTATCCCAGTTTGTGCTAGCCATCTTATGGCACCTTGTTTAACTTATATCGTACTCGAGATATTGTTGCTTCCGCTGACTTCGTCTATGATCGAGCACTTGTATTCGAGCCCTCGAGGCCCCCGGCTTGTATTATGATGCTTGTATGACTTATTTATGTTTTAGAGTTGTGTTGTGATATCTTCCGTGAGTCCCGATCTTGATCGTACACATTTGCGTGCATGATTAGTGTACGATTGAATCGAAGGCGTCTGAGATTGGTATCGAGCCATTGCTGTAGGAATCCCTCTTTCCAACTCCTTGGCCGAAGTCGAGTCTAGATATTACAAAACTTTTACTAACATGGTTGTGTGTCTTACGGGCCCACGTCGCCATTTGGGTGGTATTAGGATCTTTTACTCCTCGATCTTTACTCCGGGATTCTGAACTCTCTTCTATTCGGGTTAAACGATTTTTACTAAAATCTAACTTTAGGATCTCGTTACTACTTCCTCCGGAGAACCCCTCACTACGGTGATTGCTCCGTGAACGGAAGAATTTGAAGATACTCTCGATATTCTCTCGAGACCTTGTGCCTGTCGCTTTTGTAATTCCCTACCACCGAAACATCCCTATGGATAAATACTTACGCCTGTCGTTCTTACTTTTATTCCCAGTTAATCTTGTTATTACAAGATACCCCGAAATTCTCTCTATTATTCCGAGAATACTTTGTGCCTACTGCCTTGCAGTTCTTTGTCACCTGAATACCCCTACGGATAATACCTCGCTCTTACCGAGTGACCGCCCATCCCCAGTTGTTTATGTGTTTCACTAAGGTCTTCGAAGTACTATTTGATCTTCCGAAAATCCTTAGCAGCTTATTGCTCTTGAAATTCTTACTTGCTTTAATTATGGTTAATCCCATAAGTACAGTAATCTTATTGGCAGCCTTTGTCACTATCATTTTGAGTCCATTGATTCAATAGGTTGCGAATGCTCGCAATCCTCCATCAGATCCTAGAATTCATCCTTTCGGCTCAGACATCATATTAAGCATGAGCTGGATCTCGACCAATTAAATTGTTGTCGATTGTACCCCTAAGGCTATTCAACTTATCCATCCCTAAACAGAACATTGCTTCTGATCCCTTCATTTGAAAATCATAATTCCGTTGTTATCTAAGCATCGAATTATTCCGATGTTCTATAATATGATGCCCGTGCATTCTTTCTGGAGTATCGATACTCACATCAGCTCCGTTGTGGATCGCCCGATCCATTGTTGGATTTCATCCGACATTGTCCTTCATATTGAATAACCTTGAGAGCTTTTCCATGGGTATATAATGCCTTTGGTAAATTGTATCATCTGCTTTTGAACATGCTCTACTATCGAGTTTGTGTTATTTACTCCTGAAGATTGTGGTATATGTTCCTAAGATGCCCTGATGGGTTGAACCTACGCCTTCCCTAATCCGTGTGAACCCGAAAGATTACACGGGTCATACTTATCTGGTATTGCACCAGGTAAAAACTTTCAACAACTAATGTCATTTTCGAAATACGAGAAGTGAATGTAAGGTTATGCTTTGGAGAAGTGGGAGTCGACCTTGAACTTTGTGTTCATGCCCATGGACCCGAGGTGGAACTTATCATGGAAGCTTCTCGTAGTAATAATAATCCTTGTTATAACTTCTTCTCTTATCTATGCTTGGTCTTTTGCGACCGTGGTTTCGACCATATTGTTCTTCATTGATCCCATTTCTTGGACAAGTTTAAGTGCTTGCCTTCCGCAAATGATTTCACTTGTCCAACTCTTTCCGCTTTACCCTTGAGTATACCCTCGGTACCATGAGAATATCATGGAACTGCATAACATCTTATGAGTTCTTCATCAAGTGCTACATTCCCACTGATTCCAATTTTTCACGGGCTCGAGTTATTAAACACTCAAAGACACCAATAAGCTGAACCGAGTCCGCACTACGGTTCAACAACTCTTGATAAGCTTCTATAAGTGCGATTTGTACCCGATCACATCATTCCTAGCCTGATCGGCTATATCATTACCATGTTAAATTTTAAGCTGTGCTACCCGGTCCTTCTTCCGTAGCACAATTATTTGACAATGGGCTAAGCTTACGTTGATCTTCCTCATCATATCATTTAGCCTTGGACAACAAGCTTGGTTTCGAGTTTGTGTTGTACCCTTGGTTCCAATAACCTTTAAGCTTCACCATTCATTTGACTTGATGTCATCGCCGATCGATTACATCTTGAAATCTCTCGACAAAGTGTGTCGTGATCATCATCAATCTTATGAGCTCTTCCAGGATATCAAATGAGTTCATGATGAGAAATACCATCCTTGCCCTTGATGATCTGCGTTATCATCGACCTTTATTGCCTTCCCACCAACACAAGCTTGTTCGTGTTTGGTGTTATACCTTGAGTTCCTTGCTATCCAGTAATTGTTCTTCTTTACCTTGGAACATTAACATCTCTTATATCCTCAATGTTGTGAGAAATTCACCACCCTTAAGAATTCTTGATACCAGTGATACTTATTAACATCACCATTCTTTCTTGGTCCCGTGATGTTTCTAACCGAATACCGACAGATGGTGCGTGATGTGTAAATTCTAAACTTGAGCAACCCTCTTGCTTTGAAGTTATTGGTCTATAGTTTCATTCTCGACTATGGCTTATTGAATCACCATTCTGACATTGGTCGTGCAACCCAACCCATATTTCGGGTGCACCTTTCAACCAGTGATTAATTGTGTATGTTTCCCTCGAGCATACATCATTGTATCATTTGATCTGTTAAATGTTATCTCCTTGTTCACATAATTGTGGAGATCCATCTTTTGGAAATCTCGATGAATTGTCGCTGAGACCATCAGCCACCTCCTCATCCTCTCTTTGATTTAATGATGAACTCTTGTTTCGGAACTCGCTTCCATAGTTCATTTCCTGAGGATCTTGCAATGTCATTTCGTCGATTTGTGTTGCACCTTTTTCTTCTCGGACATCCTGAGTCTGAGGTATCATGACCCCAATCAGATCTGAGTCTCGATCAGATATGATGGTTGGGACATATTTCCAAGAGTTATAACATTGGTCCTTATATATCGGTGAGGTGATGTCATGCCCGGCACCCTGGCGGAGGACCTAGTGTTATAGTTTTCTTTCCAAAGAAGGCTATCCATTCTTCCATGAAGGAGCGGTAAGACTTATTCTACAAGTTGTTCTGATGAATCCTTTGTGTATCCAAAGTTTGACCTTTGCTTGAAGAACATGTCAATGCTATCCCGAAGCATGTCTGTGGTACTCTGATTTTCAACATGAACATTTGAAGCCCAATGCTAAATGTTTCTTGCTCAATTGTCCAAACACCGCTGTATGGGTAATGTCATGCAATTTCTCTCCCCTACCTAAAAAGTTTTCTACATTATATCATGTCATGGATATCATGCTCTGCTTGTCCTTCGGAAGGATATGCCCTTGAATTATGTGCTTTAACACATTTTTCTTTCCATTGTTTTGATTAAATCTGATAACCACTTTTCCTTTCCATTGGTTTGCTTAAACCTTCTTGTGATCTATATTATATAAGCAGTAATATTTCCCTGCTTATGTAAACACCTCGTGTACAATTCTGTCAGCAAGACCCTGTTACCATTGTTGATGACATTCCGGTAGCCACCGATGGACGAGAACTTTGCCTATTGGTCCGCCTCGTTCAACGAGCAGGAAAATGGTTCTCTTCGTCCCTCGCCCTTGGAACCAACATTGTTGCCGACATAACTGACGTGGTACTCTCTGACATGCCTTGCTATCATGACCGTGCAAGAGGACACTGCTCCTATTAAAAAAAAACCACATGGTGGGCCCATAACCCACAGTTCCATAGGATTAAAACCTGACTCTCACATGCATACATTGCCAAAGATATTCCTCGTGCTTGATTCCATATGTAATGGGTCACCTTCCTATTGATCTATTCTGGTATCAGACGCAATATTATTTTTCGTTGCTCTGAACCCCTTTCACACTATGTTCCAGACAACGAACGATTACCTATCCGCTTGAAACGTCTTATTACACCTTCTTAACTTGCTCTCGAAGTCTTTCTTGGATTTCAACTCGAGAGATGCCTCTAGGCCTCATTCACTGAGATAGCCCCTAGGTACCTAACATGTGCTTCGACCTTCCCGAGTTTGCCCCTAAATCTTTTCGTAAGTACGATGGAGTTCCCAAGAAAAGAGCCGACTTCATCATGAGGACACAAGCAGAGGAATGAAGAAATCAATGTAATGGATCAACCTCTTCGAGGAGAGCAACCAAGACCGAAAAGATTCCCTAGATTCATCACCAAACTTTCCCCCCTTACACTACCTCTTAAATCTCGGGACGAGATTTCTTGTAGTGGAGGAGAATTGTGACGCCCGGATAATTAAGCTACAGTAACTCTTACCTAATGATGCCACGTCACATCGATTATTGTTGTTAATCACGCGTAGTTCAAAACCGATTCAGAATTCAAATATAAAATAAAGTCAAACTAGTAAAGTTTTCAAATGTCAAAACTAAAAAGTCCAAACGGTGGCAAATAATGCACATGCAATTAAGGTGAAGAAACCACACTTTTATAAAATGTCTGAATGCACTAAAATGGTTTAAGCAGTAGCTAAAACAACTAGATAAATGCCTTTTGAATTTTATAAAATACAAAACTATTTTATTTGGGGTTAAACCTTTTGTGACCGTGGACTAAGTTGAAATACTAATTTAGGTGCTAAGTGTATATTTTGCTAAAACTAAAATAAATGTAACTAAAATAAAACATGAAAGAATAAATATAAAAAAAGGCAGAAAAACAAACTAACAAAAATAAATCAAGGGCCACCCCCGTGGGCCATGGCCCGGCTAACCGGCCAGCCCACTAACATAACCGCCCACCCCACCCCATAACCCTCACTCCACCCGAAACCCTAGCCGAACCAACCCCTCCCCTCACTCCCTCGTCTCTCCCCCCCGATCCAGATCGGATCGGGCCGACCCCGCATGATCGTCGCCTGTGCTGCCTCGCCGGCCCGCCCCCTCGTCCTCGCGCCCGTCACCTCTCCTCGATGGCGCCCCTCGCCCGCGTCGGCGACCCCCCCCCGCCCGACGACCGCCACACGGATCGACCCGCCATGCCGCCCAAGACCTCACGGACCTCCCCACCGCCTGCCTCCCTGCGGCAGCGTCTCCGACATCCTCCTCGCGCCACACCGCCCGTCCCTCGCTTCACGGTGAGGACCCGGTCCTCCTCACTCCCCTCGCCCGTGCACACCGTGCCCGCCTCCGCCTCTGACCATGGGCCATCGCCAGCGCGGCCAACTCCGCGCCCACCGGGCTCTCTCCTTCCGGCAGCCGCCCGCTCCCTCACCCGTTCAGCGTCGTGGCGCGTCGGCTCCGCCCGGCCAGCCCAGCGCTCAAACAGCCAGCGTCGACCCCACTCATTGGGCGCGCCCCTCATCTGGCGTGCGCTCATGCCGCCCGCGTCTCATTTCACCGATGCCGCGCCTCTGCTGGCTACCTCCTCCCCTACCTACTGCGCCCACGGTAGCCACGCCGGGCCACGTCCTCCTCCGCCGGGCAGCTCCAGGCCACGCCAGCTCCTGGCTGTGGGCGCTGAACGGCCTCTGTGCGCCCACGCGTGCAAGCCCTCTGGTGGCGAGGCCATTTGCACCCCGGGGCTCCGCTCCATTTTCGCGGCCCACCCGTTAGTCCCTAGGGCCATTGACATGTGGGGCCCGGCCCTAGAACGTTTTTAATAAAATAAAAATAAAATAAGTAAAAATGAATTAATAAAATTTAAAATTAAATAAATAATTAATTAATTAGTGAATTAATTAAGTTAATTAATCTAATTAACCTGTTAGTTTAAATAAACAGTAATTAGTTTAACCTAATCTCTAATTAGCCTAACAGTGAATGGCGGTGGGTCCCACTCGACCCACACGTCAGTTGACCGATCAACACTTACATTGATCTGCGATGTCATCTTGACATCATGATGATGTCAGCAAACACTGTTCTGTATAATGTTGAATTAAAATAATTAAATTAATCCTAACATGATTTAAATCTTTTAAAATTAATATAAAATAAATTGTAGCTCAGATGAAAATACTTTCTACATGAAAGTTGCTCAGAACGACGAGACGAATCCTGATACGCAGCCCGTTCGTCCGCCACACCTCCCTAACCTATCGAACTCGCAACTTTCCCCCTCCGGTTCATCTGTCCGAAAATACGGAACACCGGGGATACTTTCCCGGATGTTTCCCCCCTTCACCAGTATCACCTCCTACAACATTAGGTCACCTCTAGCACCATGTATTGCCATGTTACGCTTTGTGATACTTTGATTGCTCTGTTATTTATTGTGTTCCCCCTCCGTTACTTCTTTCCGGTGAGACCCGAGATCGCCGGGACCCCCCAGATTCGACTACGGTGTTGACGATCCCTCCTTGCGAGCAACCAGGCAAGCCCCCTTTGATCACCGGATATCGCCTACTCTTTTCTATATTGCTTGCATTAGAT
Source organism: Aegilops longissima (assembly GCA_021605205.1). Lineage (NCBI taxonomy): Eukaryota > Viridiplantae > Streptophyta > Magnoliopsida > Poales > Poaceae > Aegilops > Aegilops longissima. The sequence goes on along the minus strand of CM038678.1, from coordinate 148,059,236 downwards.
TAGTGTAGCATATTCTTGCTTCGATTAATCCTATCTTTGCTGCATAGCTTTGTCCTTGCTACTCTTGTTGTTACCTTTACCGCTATCCTCTTGCTTAGTATAGGATGCTAGTGTTCCATCGGTGGCCCTACACTCTTGTCCGTCTCGCCATGCTATACTCTTGGGCTATGATCACTTGGGAGGTGATCACGGGCATATACTATATACTTTACACTATTACATTACCTGTGATATTGTTCGGAGATGGGGTGAAAGGACGGTGGCTCCATCCCGGTTTACGTGGGCTGGGTTCCCGGCGGCCCCGATCGTTACTTTATGGCGGAGCGGCAGGGCAGGTTGAGACCACCTAGGAGAGAGGTGGGCCTGGCCTGGTCGGCGTCATGGATACTTAACACGTTTAACGAGATTTGGGTATTTGATCCGAGTCGGCCATTTGGTCTATACGCACTAACCATCTACGCGGGAGTAGTTATGGGTATCCGGCGTCATGGTATCGGCCGGCACCGTGGCGTCGGCGACGAGCGGCGCGCTCGGATTGGACCGAACGCTGCTAGGCTAGGTGCTGCTTCGGCCGCCCTCATAACGTGCAGGTGTGCTATGGGCGATGGGCCCAGACCCCTGTGCGCTTAGGTTTAGACCGGCGTGTTGACCTCTCTGTTGTGCCTAGGTGGGGCTGCGACGTGTTGATCTTCCGCGGCCGGGCATGACCCAGAAAAGTGTGTCCGGCCAAATGGGATCAAGCGTGTTGGGTTATGTGGTGCACCCTGCAGGAAGTTAATCTATTGAATAGCCGTGATCTTGATAACAGGACGACTTGGAGTTGTACCTTGACCTTATGACAACTAGAACTGGATACTTAATAAAACACACCCTTCCAAGTGCGGATACAACCCGGTGGTCGCTCTCTCTCGTGGTTACGAGGAGGATCGCCGGGTAGGATTATGCTATCTGATGCTACTTGGAGGACTTCAACCTACCCTCTTCTACTGTTGCAAGACGGAGGTGGCGAAGCGTAGTCTTCGATAATACTAGCTATCCCCTCTTATTACGGCTTTCTGCAGTTTAGTCCACCGATATGGCCCTTTACACATATATCCATGCATATGTAGTGTAGCTCCTTGCTTGCAGTACTTTGGATGAGTACTCACGGTTGCCTTGTTCCCCTTTTCCCCTATCTCTACTCGATTGCTGCGACCGCACGATGGAGCCGAGGCCGACGTCACCATTGATGGCGACTACTACCCGGAGGTGCCTACTACTACGTGCAGCCCGGCGGCGGCGACCGAGAGTAGTTAGGAGGATCCCAGCGGGAGGCTGCGCGCTTTTTCGATCTGTATCCCAGTTTGTGCTAGCCATCTTATGGCACCTTGTTTAACTTATGTCCGTACTCAGATATTGTTGCTTCCGCTGACTTCGTCTATGATCGAGCACTTGTATTCGAGCCCTCGAGGCCCCGGCTTGTATTATGATGCTTGTATGACTTATTTATGTTTTAGAGTTGTGTTGTGATATCTTCCCGTGAGTCCCTGATCTTGATCGTACACATTTGCGTGCATGATTAGTGTACGATTGAATCGGGGGCGTCACAACTTAGTTATGAGAATATCTAGGCATGATCATGAACATAGGCATCACATCCGTGTCAAGTAGACCGAAACGATTCTGCATCTACTACTATTACTCCACACATCGACCTCTATCCAGCATGCATCTAGAGTATTAAGTTCATAAGAACAGAGTAATGTATTAAGCAAGATGACATGATGTAGAGGGATAAACTCAAACAGTATGATATAAACCCCATTTTCTTATCCTCGATGGCAACAATACAATACGTGTCGGTTCCCTTTCTGTCACTGGGATCGAGCACCGCAAGATTGGACCCAAAGCTAAGCACTTCTCCCATTGCAAGAAAGATCAATCTAGTAGGCCAAACCAAACTGATAATTCAAAGAGACTTGCAAAGATATCAAATCATGCATATAAGAATTCAGAGAAGAATCAAATATTGTTTGTACATAATCTTGATCATAAACCCCCAATTCATCGGATCTCGTCAAACACACCGCAAAAAGTATTACATCGAATATATCTCCAAGAACATCGAGGAGAACTTTGTATTGAGCACCAAAGAGAGAGAACAAGCCATCTAGCTAATAACTATGGACCCGAAGGTCTGTGGTAAACTACTCACACATCATCGGAGAGGCTATGGTGTTGATGTAGAAGCCCTCCGTGATCGAATCCCCCTCCAGCAGATCGCCGGAAAAGGCCCCAAGATGGGATCTCACGGGTACAGAAGGTTGCGGCGGTGGAAAAGTGGTTTCGTGGCTCCCCTGGTTGTTTTCTGGGTATAAGAGTATATATAGGCGAAAGAAGTAGGTCGGTGGAGCTATGAGGGGCCCACGAGGGTGGGGGCGCGCCCTCCTGCCTCGTGGCCGCCTCGTTGCGTCTCTGACTTCCACTCCAAGTCTCATGGATTGCGTTTGTTCCAAGAAAGATTCTCGCGATGGTTTCATTCCGTTTGGATTCCGTTTGATATTCCTTTTGTGTGAAACACTGAAATAGGCAAAAAACAACAACTGGCACTGGGCCTATGGTTAATAGGTTAGTCCCAAAAATAATATAAAAGATCATATTAAAGCCCATTAAACATCCAAAACAGATAATATAATAGCATGGAACAATAAAAAATTATAGATACGTTGGAGACGTATCAACGTCTTCATTGTATCTACTTTTCCAAACTCTTTTGCCCTTGTTTTGGACTCTAATTTGCATGATTTGAATGGAACTAACCCGGACTGATGATGTTTTCAGCAGAATTTCCATGGTGTTATTTTTGCGCAGAAATAAAAGTTCTCAGAATGACCTAAAACTTCATGGAGAATATTTTGCGAATAAATAAAAAATATTGGCGAAAGAATCAACAGAGGGGGACCCACCAGCTGTCCACAAGGGTGGGGGCGCCCCCTGCCTTGTGGGTCCCCTGGACCTCCACCGACCTCAAATCCAACTCCATATATTCACGTTTGGGGAGAAGAAAATCAGAGAGAAGGATTCATAGCATTTTATGATACGGAGCCACCGCCACCTCCTGTTCTTCCTCGGGAGGGCAGATCTGGAGTCCGTTTTGGGCTCCGGAGAGGGGAAATCGCCGCCGTCATCATCATTAACCATCCTCCATCACCAATTTCATGATGCTCGCCGCCGTGCGTGAGTAATCCCATCGTAGGCTTGCTGGACGGTGATGGGTTGGATGAGATTTACCATGTAGTCGAGTTAGTTTTGTTAGGGTTTGATCCGTAGTATCCACTATGTTCTGAGATTGATGTTGGTATGACTTTGCTATGATTAATACTTGTCACTAGGGCCCGAGTGCCATGATTTCAGATCTGAGCCTATTATGTTTTCATGAATATATTTGTGTTCTTGATCCTATCTTGCAACTTATAGTCACCCACTACGTGTTATGATCCGGCAACCCCAGAGTGACAATAGTCGGGACACTTCCTGGTGATGACCATATTTCGAGGAGTTCATGTATTCACTAAGTGCTAATGCTTTGGTCCGGTTCTCTATTAAAAGGAGGCCTTAATATCCCTTAGTTTCCATTAGGACTCCGCTGCCACAGGAGGGTAGGACAAAAGATGTCATGCAAGTTCTTTTCCATAAGCACGTATGACTATATTCGGAATACATGCCTACATTATGTTGATGAATTGGAGCTAGTTCCGTGTCACCCTATGTTATAACTATTGCATGATGAATGCCATTCGACATAATTATCCATCATTGATCCATTGCCTACGAGCTTTTCACATATTGATCTTTGCTATGTTACTTTGTTGTTGCCACTGTTACAATTGCTACAAAACTAATACTTTTACTTTTGCCACCGTTACCGTTACTTCCATACTACTTTGCTACTAAATACTATGCTGCAGATATTAAGTCTTTCAGGTGTGGTTGAATCAATAAATTTGGGTTGAATACTCTACCCTCGAGAACGGTTGCGATCCCCTATACTTGTGGGTTATCAAGACCTTTTTCTGGCGCCGTTGCCAGGGAGCATAGCTCTATTCTCTGAGTCACTTGGGATTTATATCTGTTGGTCATTATGAGGAATTTGAAAGATACTAGAACCAAGATTTTTCCCTCTACTACGAGGGGAGGTAAGGAACTACCATCTAGCTCTGCACTTGATTCACCTTCTGTTTTGAGTAAACTTACGACACCTACACCTGCTATTGATTCTGACATGTCGCATGTTATTGATGATGCTAGTTCTGCATAAATGATGTTTATGATGATACTACTCTGCTTGATAATAATGTGCCACTGGGTGAATCACTTGATGAACATCTTGCTAGAGTTAGAACTATTAATTATGCTAAAGATGATGCTATTTCCGAAACTGATGAAATTATTGAAACTGGAAACTTTGAAACACCTGATAAGACTAGCTACCCTAGATATGAACTTCCCATTGTACCTGAGGGTTATATTATGGATGAAGAAACTGCAGGACTTTTTTGCTTGTAATGATAGAAATGATCTTAAGAAACGGTTAGCTAAGCTGAAAGAAAAATCTTTGAATGCTAGAATGCAATATGACCCTAAGTTTGCTACTTCACCTATCTTTGTTACTGATAAGGATTATGAATTCTCTGTCGATCCTGAGTTAATTACTTTAGTTGAATATGATCCTTTCTATGGTTATGAATCTGAAACTGTTTGTGGCACATCTTACTAAATTGAATGATATAGCCACCCTATTTGCTCATGAGGAAAAATTCGCTATTACTATACTCTTAAGTTGTTTTCTTTCTTGTTAAAGGGTGATGCTAAGTTATGGTTTAATTCTCTTGCTCCTAGTTGTGTGCGTAGTCCTCAGGATATGATTTATTACTTCTCTGAAAAATATTTCCCTGCTCATAAGAAACAAGCTGCTTTAAAGGAAATATTTAACTTTGTGCAAATTGAAGAAGAGAGTATCCCACAAGCTTGGGGGAGGCTTCTCCAATTACTTAATGCTTTGCCTGATCATCCTCTCAAGAAAAATGAAATACTTGATATCTTTTATAATGGACTAACCGATGCTTCTAGGGACCACCTAGATAGTTGTGTTGGTTGTGTTTTCAGGGAATGAACTGATGAGCAAGCTGAATTGCTATTGAATAATATATTGAGTAATGATAATGATTGGACACTTCCTGAACCAACTCCTAAGCAAACTCTGAAGAAAAGAGGTATTCTATTTCTCAGTCCTGAAGATATGCAAGAGGCAAAGAAATATGAAAGAAAAAGGTATTAAAGCTGAAGATGTTAAGAATTTACCACCTATTGAAGAAATACATGGTCTTGATAACCCGACACAGGTAGTAGAGGTAAATTCTCTCTATAGATTTGATGAAGGTGATATTCCTCACAATAAGTCTGCTAGTCAATGCTTGGATGAGTTTGATAATTTTATTGTTAAACAAGAAAATTTCAATGCTTATGTTAGTAGACAATTGAAACGTAATGCTCACATGCTTGACTGCTTGGGTGATTATATGAGTAGAACTATTAATGATCTTAAGCTTATTAGTAAGCATGCTTCCATGGTTAAAACTCAAGTAGAACAAGTACTTAAGGCACATGATGATTTTCTCAATGACTTGAATAGTAGGAATAATGACAATGTTGTTAGAGTTGTGACTAAAGATGGTAAAAATCCAGGAACCTTTGTATCCTGAGGTCCATCCCAAGAGAGTTGAGCAAGATTCTCAGAGAATTAATACTGATGCACCTAGTCCTTGTAATAAAAAGAAAAGAAAACTGATAGGACTTTGCATGCTTCTAGTGAACCTGTTATAGAAACACCTCTGAATCCCAATGATATTTCTATTTCTGATGCTGAGACACAATCTGGTGATGAACATGAACCTATGATAATGTTAATGATGATGTTCATGTTGATGCTCAACCTAGTAATGATAATGATGTGGATATTGAACCTGCTGTTGATCTTGATAACCCGCAATCAAAGAATCAACGTTATGATAAGAGAGACTTCGTTGCTAGGAAACATGCATGGTAGAGAATGAGAACCATGGGTTCAAAAACCCATGCCCTTTCCTCCCAAGCCATCCAAGAAAAAGGATGATGAGGATTTTGAGCGTTTTGCTGAAATGATTAGACCTATCTTTTCGCGTATGTGTTTGACTGATATGCTGAAAATGCCTCCTTATGCTAAGTATATGAAAGATATTGTTACTAATAAAAGAAAGATAGTGGAACTGAAATTTCCAGTATGCTTGCTAATTATACTTTTATGGGTGGAATACCAAAGAAACTTGGAGATCCAGGAGTACCAACTATACCATGCTCCATTAAAAGAAACTATGTCCAAACTGCTTTATGTTATCTTGGAGCCGGTGTTAGTGTTATGCCTTTCTCTTTATATCGTAGACTTGAATTGAATAAGTTGACACCTACTGAAATTTCTTTGCAAATGTCTGATAAATCAACTGCTATACCCATCAATATTTGTGAGAATGTGTCTGTTGTGGTTGCAATCGTTACTATCTTAACAGACTTTGTTATTCTTGATATTCCCGAGGACGACAATATGTCGATTATCCCTGGTAGACCCTTTTTGAATACTGCAGGGGATGTTATTCATTACACCAAAGGCAATGTCACTTTTCATGTTAATTGTAATGAGCATACGATACACTTTTCAAAGAAACAACCTCAAGTTCATAGTATCAATTCTATTGGAAAATTTTCAACTATTACTATTGGAGGTTTTGAATTCCCTCTTCCTACTGTCAAAAAGAAATATGATATTCTTATTGTTGGGGACATGCATATCCCCGTTGAGGTAACCTAGTGTTATTCAAAAATTCTACGGTTTCATGTTACTCGAAAGAAGTTTGTTAATAAGACTTGATCAACTTTGTTAATGGATTCCTTTTGATGGGCATGAGATGGATGAATTTAAAAAGCACAACTTTCTATACCTACTTTTTATTTTCTATTATTTAGAATAAATAAAGCAAAAATAGTATTATCTGTCTATTTTCTGAATTACCCATGCAATAAAAAATGTCCCGAAAATATAAGTTCTTCAAATGCCCTGAAAATTTAGTATGATATTTATAGAATATTTTAGAATTTCTGGCACTGAACATGCACCAGGGGGCTGCACCAGTGGGCCACAAGGGTGGAGGGCGTGCCCTACCCCCTGGGTGCGCCCCCTGCCTTGTGGATCCCATGTGGGTCCACTTCACTTATTCCAGCACCCATCCACTTCGTCTTCCTCCAGAAAAAATCATCCCATTGCTCAAACCCGTGTTCTAGCTCATCTTGCTGCCATTTTCGATCTCCTTGTGCAAAGCTCCATTTGCAAAACTGTTTTGGGGGATTGTTCTTCGGTATGTGGCTCCTCCATTGGTCCAATTAGTTTTTGTTCTAGTGCTTTATTTATTGCAAAGTATTGCTGCTATGGTGACCTTGTTCTTGAGCTTGCATGTCAAATTTATATGGTCCAAAGTAGTTTTGTTGCATGATATAGCCTCTAGGCACTTGTAGGAGTAGTTGCTATCAATTTTGTTGAGTTTGGTTCACTTTTATTTTCAGTCACTAAAATTTTCAGAAAATTTTCGGAGGAAGAAAATGATGAGGAGATTGTTAAGAGGCTCTTCAAGTCGCGGTTCTAAAGGCAATGAAAATGAAGAGAAGAAGAAGCCCAAGTACAAGCTTCCTCGCACCGCGGAAGTTCGGCCGTGTGAATGGCCATGTGATGCATTCTTGGAGGCGGCCGGTATTTATGAGGATTTCTATTATTTGGCTGGAAATGCAGGCATCACTGACTTTCTCCATGACCAGTGTGATCAGTACTCCTACTCACTAATACTTTCGTGCAAAAATTTCACTTTCATGCTAGGAGATCACCACCCACGGTAGAATTTCACTTATATGATGAGCATAAGGAGATGACGCTTTATGACTTTTGTGAGGTTTGCAAATTACCTTATGAGGGTAGCGTTGATGAGCCACGTCCTAGAGATGTGGAAGATTTTATCGATAAAGTTATCATTGGGGAAAGGAGAAAGATGTCGGAAGCGAGAGTGTCTACTTTACATTTCCTGTTTTGCGCTACTACTCATTATTTGCTGGGAGATGTTTAATTGGTCGCGGGGAGAGTGGAGGCCTTAGTGCTCCCGACCTTGCTATTTTGCGCCATGCTTTACTTCGTGATAAAACTTTTAGTTTGGGCGCTATGGTTACTCGACGGTTGAGTTTAAACCGTTCGAAGGGGCCTATTTTTGGAGGTATCTATGCTTCCAGTCTTGCTAGACGCTTCGAGATACCCATTAGGCACGATGAAAAAGAGGAGAAGCTGCTACTACTATATACTTAGATTATGACAGTATGGTAGCACATGATTTTATTAAGAAAGACGATGACAAGAGACTCGTCTATGACCTGGTATTTAGCGAGAATACTTGTCAAATTATTACCTTGCCTGCACCTTCTTTGTTCGATATTCATCCAGGCAGGTATCTCATCATGCCCGCGGACATTTATGCATACAGGGAGGGGACGCGATCCCTAGTTCCTGAGCCAGAGCCATCACCTGATCCATATCAGGAGTCTATTTATCAGTGGGAGCCACAGGAGCTCGCTAACCAGTGGAACCCCTAGGATCCTCCTCAGTACACTAGATACTACTTTGATCCGTGGGCATAGACCAACTTAGGCCAAAAGCCTAAGCTTGGGGGAGTACGTATTTCTCACCGACATTACATTCACGTTCACACACTCATTCCAGTTGTCAGTGTTCATACTTTTTCATTGTATTATCCATGCTAGTTTATTTTCTTTTTCCTGCTTTCTTCTTGTGTGTTTGAAAAACTTTGAGTAAAACCAAAAAAAATTAGTTGTAGCATCTTTTTAGTTTCCTTTCCATGTTTATTTAGTAGAAGTATTAAAGAAAACCCAAAAATATTTCTCGTTCTTCTTTTGCTTGTTGGGAGCTTTCCCGTGTAAATAGTTTTTCTCGTTCTTGTTTTAATTTCTTCGGGAAAAAAGCTCCAAAAACATTTCAGTGTGTTTCTTTGAAATTCTTTTCATTTCTTTGGGGTTCGAGAGGAGAAGACCACGATGAAAATATTGAGTGGCTCTCATATGCATTATTGTTGATCTAACAAAGAGCCCATATTACCTTGTCTTCTCCTTTGAATAAATGTTTGCAGATTCTAGCTTAGTCTGATGCACGTGCACTATTATTATTATCCACACCATTCGGCCGTGCAAATGAAAGGCAATAATGACGATATATGATGAAATGATTGAGATGAGGAAAAGCTGGTATGAACTCGACCTATCTTGTTTTTGTAAATATGATTAGTTCATCATTCTTGATTCAGTCCATTATGAATGAAACATGTTTGCAATGACAATTAGAGATTATAGTTACTCATGCCATGCTTAATTAGCTAGGAGTTTATAATGGTTTACCTTGCGTGCCAACATGCTTTTAAAATGGTTGTGATGTAGTATGATAGGATGGTATCCTCCTTTGAATGATTCGAGTGGCTTGACTTGGCACATGTTCACACATGTAGTTGAAACAAAATCAACATAGCCTCCACGATATTTATGTTCATGGTGATTTATATAATACTCATGCTTGCACTCAATGTTGGTTAATCTCAATGCATGTTTATGACTATTGTCGCTCTCTAGTTGGTCGCTCCCCAGTCTCTTTCTAGCCTTCGCTTGTACTAAGTGGGAATACTGCTTGTGCATCCACTTCCATAAACCCAAATTTGTTCCATATGAGTCCACCATACCTACCTATATGCGGTATTTACCTGCCGTTCCAAGTAAATTTGCATGTGCCAAACTCTAAACCTTCAAATGATAATCTGTTTTGTATGCCCGAATCGCTCATGTGGCGACTGGGGGCTGTTAGTATCTTCCAAGCTAGGTGGGTTATTCTCATGATTAGTGGACTCCGCTCATCATTCATGAGAGAATGGCTGGTAACTGGGATGCCCAGTCCCATGCTCAAACCAAATCAAAATATAACTTCAAACAGAACTCCCCCAGGACTATTGTTAGTTGGACGGTACCCGTTGTTTCGGACCAGCCGTGGAATGTGCTTATTGGTGGTGGGGGAGTATAAACTTTACGATTCTGTTTGGGAATCGCCTATAATGTATCTAGTATGGAAGATACCGAGATCTCTTGGTTGTTATGTTGACAATGAAAGCATACTGCTCAAAATATTATTTACCTCTGTTTTAAAATTCGAGCTCTGGCACCTCTGCAAATCCCTGCTTCCCTCTGTGAAGGGCCTATCTATTTACTTTTATTGTTGAGTCATCATCCTCTTATAAAAAGCACCAGTTATAGAGCACCACTGTCATTTGTATGCATTGTTATTAATTTATATTGAGTATGACTTTGACTGCATCTCTTTTACCATGAATTACAATGTCTAGTCGGTCCTTGATCTTCAGGGGTGCTCTGCATTTATGTTTTGCGGTCTCAGAAAGGGCTAGCGAGATACCACCTTGTTATATCATATCATGATTGTTTTGAAAAAGTGTTGTCATCCGAGATTCATTATTATTATTGCTTGCTAGTTGATTTTGCCATTGATATGAGTAAATGTGAGACCTAAATGTTATTGTGAATATGGTTAGTTCATAATCTTTGTTGAGAACTTGAATGCTTGCTTTACATATTTGAAAAAACAATATCAAACAGAGTTTGTAAAAGTTTTTCTTTAACACTTTCAGTTTGTCAACTGAATTGCTTGAAGACAAGCAACGGGTTAAGCTTGGGGGAGTTGATACATCTCCATCGTATCTACTTTTCGAAACTCTTTTGCCCTTGTTTTGGACTCTAATTTGCATGATTTGAATGGAACTAACCCGGACTGACGCTGTTTTCAGCAGAATTGCCATGTTGTTATTTTTGTGCATAAATAAAAGTTCTCGGAATGACATAAAACTTCACAGAGAATATTTTTGGGATAATAAAAATTATTGGCGAAAGAATCAACAGAGGGGGACCCACCAGCTGACCACAAGGGTGGGGGGCACCCCCCTGCATTGTGGGTCCCCTGGACCTCCACCGACATCAACTCCAACTCCATATATTCATGTTCGGGGAGAAAAAAAATCACAGAGATGGATTCATAGCGTTTTATGATACAGAGCCGCCACCACCACCTCCTGTTCTTCCTCGGGAGTGCAGATCTAGAGTCCCTTTTGGGCTCCGGAGAGGGGAAATCATCGCCATCATTGTCATCAACCATCCTCCATCACAAATTTCATGATGCTCACAGCTGTGCGTGAGTAATCCCATCGTAGGCTTGCTGGACAGTGATGGATTAGATGAGATTTACCATGTAATCGAGTTAGTTTTGTTAGGGTTTGATCCCTAGTATCCACTATGTTCTGAGATTGATGTTGCGATGACTTTGCTATGCTTAATGCTTGTCACTAGGGCCCGAGTGCCATAATTCGGAACTGAACCTATTATGTTTTCATGAATATATTTGTGTTCTTGATCCTATCTTGGAAGTTATAGTCACCCACTACGTGTTATGATCCGGCAACCCCGGAGTGACAATAATCGCGACACTTCTCGGTTATGACCGTAGTTTGAGGAGTTCATGTATTCACTAAGTGCTAATGCGTTGGTACGGTTCTCTATTAAAAGGAGGCCTTAATATCCCTTAGTTTCCATTAGGACCCCGCTGCCAGGGGAGGGTAGGACAAAAGATGTCATGCAAGTTCTTTTCCATAAGCACGTATGACTATATTCGGAATACATGCCTACATTATATTGATGAATTGGAGCTACTTCTGTGTCACCCTATATTATAACTATTGCATGATGAATGCCATCCGACATAATTATAAATTATCCATCATTGATCCATTGCCTACGAGCTTTTCACATATTGATCTTTGCTACGTTACTTTGCCATTGCCACTGTTACAATTGCTACAAAACTGATACTGTTACTTTGCCACCGTTACCGTTACTTCCATACTACTTTGCTACTAAATACTTTGTTGCAGATATTAAGTCTTTCAGATGTGGTTGAATTGACAACTCAGCTGCTAATACTTGAGAATATTCTTTCGCTCCCCTTGTGTCGAATCAATAAATTTGGGTTGAATACTCTACCCTCGAAAACTGTTGCGATCCCCTATACTTGTGGGTTATTAGACACCGCCCCCATAGTTCTCCCAGCCGCTGCCTCGACCCACACGCTGCCGTTGCGTCACATCTTTGAGTCGTAGCACCGCGATACATGGTCCACGCCATCGCCTCGAGGCCGTCCCCACGGGTGCACTAACCCGCGCGCTGTCATAGTGTTGCCCCTTCGGGTCGTAGCGCCGCGGCATGCAGTCCACGCTGCTGCCCCGAGGCCGTACCCGTGGCTGCCCCCGACCCGTGTGCCGTTGTTTCGTCACTTCTTCGGGTCGTAGCGCCGCGATGCACGGTCTACGCCGTCGCCCCTACCTGCGTGCTACCGCTGCGTCGCCCCTTCGGACTGGAGAGCCGCGCCACGTGGTCCACTCCGCCATCCCTGTGCATCGACTTGTACATGGTATGCGTCGCGTCACCTCCCTAGGCGCGGGACACCATCGTCTGTGCCCGGTCTTCATCATGATGTCGGGTTCTTCCTCGCCTACCTTAAACAACGCCGCCGCACTCCTACCGGCGACCGACGTGGCCTCCACGGCCACAGGCTACCTCTGGTTCCGTCGCCTACTTAGTCGTCCACCTTTTCGTCTTCGTCCTGCACCAGCTCATCACCATCGTCGTCATCATCTTCCCCGACCGTTTCATCTACTCTGACAATCTTGATCGACATCCACACCTTCTACCCCAAGTCGACAGGAACCGCAAACCTTGTCGAGTCCTCCTCTGCTGACCCCTCCGACATTGCGTATAGGTCATGCATTTCCCTATCTACATGAAGGAAATATGCCCTAGAGGCAATAATAAAGTTGTTATTTATATTCCCTTATATCATGATAAATGTTTATTATTCATGCTAGAATTGTATTAACCGGAAACTTAGTACATGTGTGAATACATAGACAAACAGAGTGTCACTAGTATGCCTCAACTTGACTAGCTCGTTAATGAAAGATGGTTAAGTTTCCTAACCATAGACATGAGTTGTCATTTGATTAACGGGATCACATCATTAGAGAATGATGTGATTGACAAGACCCATCCGTTAGCTTAGCACGATGATCGTTTAGTTTGTTGCTATTGCTTTCTTCATGACTTATACATGTTCCTAAGACTATGAGATTATGCAACTTCCGAACACCAGAAGAACACTTAGTGTGCTATCAAACGTCACAACGTAACTGGGTGATTATAAATATGATCTATAGGTGTCTCCAATGGTGTTTGTTGAGTTGGCATAGATCTAGATTAGGATTTGTTACTCCGATTGTCGGAGAGGTATCTCGGGGCCCTCTCGGTGATGCACATCACTATAAGCCTTGCAAGCAATGTGATTAATGAGTTAGTTGCGGGATGATGCATTATGGAACGAGTAAAGAGACTTGCCGGTAACGAGATTGAACTAGTTATTGAGATACCGACGATCGAATCTCGGGCAAGTAGCATACCGATGACAAAGGGAACAACGTACGTTGTTATGTGGTTTGACCGATAAAGATCTTCGTAGAATAAGTGGGAGCCAATATGAGCATCCAGGTTCCGCTATTGGTTATTGACCAGAGATGAGTCTCGGTCATGTCTACATAGTTCTCGAACCCGTAGGGTCCGCACGCTTAACGTTCGATGCCGATCGGTATTATGAGTTTATGTGTTTTGATGTACCAAAGGTTGTTCGGAGTCTCGGATGTGATCACGAACATGACGAGGAGTCTTGAAATGGTCGAGACATGAAGATTGATATATTGGAAGGCTATGTTTGGACACCGGAAAGGTTTCAGATGAGTTCGGGCATTTTCCGGAGTATCGGGAGGTTAGCGAAACACCCCTGGGAGTTAATGGGCCTTAATGGGCCATGGTGGAAGAGAGGAGGAAGTGGCCAAGTGGGAGGCGTGCGCCCCCCAAGCCCAATCCGAATTGGGGGGGTGATACGTCTCCAACGTATCTATAATTTTTTATTGTTCCATGCTATTTTATATTCTGTTTTGGACATTATTGGGCTTTATTATACACTTTTGTATTATTTTTGGGACTAACCTATTAACCGGAGGCCCAACCCAGAATTAATGTTTTTTGCCTATTTCAGAGTTTCGCTGAAAAATAATATCAAACGGAGTCCAAACGGAATGAAACCTTCGGGAACGTGATTTTCGGAACGAACGTGATCCAGACGACTTGGACCCTACGTCAAGACATCAACCAGGATGCACGAGGTAGGGGCGCGCCTACCCCCCCCGCCCTCCACCCTCGTGGGCCCCCGGTTGCTCCACCGACGTACTTCTTCCTCCTATATATACCTACGTACCTCCAAACTACCAGATACGGAGCCGAAAACCTAATTCCACCGCTGCAACCTTCTGTACCCATGAGATCCCATCTTGGGGCCTGTTTCGGAGCTCCGCCGGAGGGGGCATCGATCACGGAGGGCTTCTACATCAACACCATAGCCTCTCCGATGATGTGTGAGTAGTTTACCTCAGACCTTCGGGTCCATAGTTATTAGCTAGATGGCTTCCTCTCTATTTTTGTATCTCAATACAATGTTTTCCCCCTCTCTCGTGGAGATCTATTCGATGTAATCTTCTTTTGCGGTGTGTTTGTTGAGACCGATGAATTGTGGGTTTATGATCAAGTTTATCTATGAACAATATTTGAATCTTCTCTGAATTCTTTTATTCATGATTGGTTATCTTTGCAAGTCTCTTCGAATTATCAGTTTGGTTTGGCCTGCTAGATTGATCTTTCTTGCAATGGGAGAAGTGCTTAGCTTTGGGTTTAATCTTGCGGTGTCCTTTCCCAGTGACAGTAGGGGCAGCAAGGCATGTATTGTATTGTTGCCATCGAGGATAACAAGATGGGGTTTATATCATATTGCATGAGTTTATCCCTCTACATCATGTCATCTTGCTTAAAGCGTTACTCTGTTCTTATGAACTTAATACTCTAGATGCGTGTTGGATAGCGGTCAATGTGTGGAGTAATAGTAGTAGATGCAGGCAGGAGTCGGTCTACTTGTCTCGGACGTGATGCCTATATACATGATCACACCTAGACATTCTCATAACTATGCTCAATTCTGTCAATTTCTCAACAGTAATTTGTTCACCCACCATAAATACTTATGCTCTTGAGAGAAGCCACTAGTGAAACCTATGGCCCCCGGGTCTATTTTCCATCATATTAATTTCCCGTCAACAAGCTATTTCTGGCGCCGTTTTTATTTTACTTTTTTTACTTTGCATCTTTATCATAAAAATACCAAAATATTATCTTATCATATCTATCAGATCTCACTCTCATAAGTGACCGTGTAGGGATTGACAACCCCTTATCGCGTTGGTTGCAAGGATTTATTTGTTTGTGTAGGTGCGAGGGACTCGTGCGTGGCCTCCTACTGGATTGATACCTTGGTTCTCAAAAACTGAGGGAAATACTTACGCTAATTTGCTGCATCACCCTTTCCTCTTCAAGGGAAAACCAACACAGTGCTCAAGAGGTAGCAGGGGCGGCCCCCTTTCCTTCTCTCCCTCTCCCTCTTCCTTCTTCTCCTACTCCAACTAGGGAAAGGGGGAACCTACTCCAACTAGGAGTAGGAATCCCCCCCTTGGGCGCACCCCGTGAGGCCGGCCCTCCCCCTCCTCCACTCCTTTATATACGGGGGAGGGGGCACCACATAGACACACAAGTTGATTGTTTAGCCATGTGTGGTGCCCCCCTCCACATCTTTCCACCTCGGTATTGGAAATATGCCCTAGAGGCAATAATAAAAGTGTTATTATTATATTTCTTTGTTCATGATGATTGTCTTTTATTCATGCTATAACTGTATTATCTGGAAATCGTGATACACGTGTGAATACATAGACCATAACATGTCCCTAGTGAGCCTCTAGTTGACTAGCTCGTTGGTCAACAGATAGTCATGGTTTCCTGACTATGGACATTGGATGTCATTGACAACGGGATCACATCATTAGGAGAATGATGTGATGGACAAGACCCAATCCTAAGCATAGCACAAGATCGTGTAGTTCGTTTTGCTAGAGCTTTTCCAATGTCAAGTATCTCTTCCTTAGACCATGAGATCGTGTAACTCCCGGATACCGTAAGAGTGCTTTGGGTGTACCAAACGTCACAACGTAACTGGGTGACTATAAAGGTGCACTACGGTATCTCCGAAAGTGTCATTGGGTTGACACGGATCGAGGCTGGATTTGTCACTCCGTATGACGGAGAGGTATCTCTGGCCCACTCGGTAATGCATCATCATAATGAGCTCAAAGTGACTAAGTGGTTAGTCACGGGATCATGCATTACTGTACCGAGTAAAGTGACTTGCCGGTAACGAGACTGAACAAGGTATTGGGATACCGACGATCGAGTCTCGGGCAAGTAACGTACCGATTGACAAAGGGAATTGTATACGGGGTTTGATTGAATCCTCGACATCGTGGTTCATCCGATGAGATCATCGAGGAGTATGTGGGAGCCAACATGGGTATCCAGATCCCGCTGTTGGTTATTGACCGGAGAGGCATCTCGGTCATGTCTGCATATCTCCCGAACCCGTAGGGTCTACACACTTAAGGTTCGGTGACGCTAGGGTTGTAGAGATATTAGTATGCAGTAACCCGAAAGTTGTTCGGAGTCCCGGATGAGATCCCGGACGTCACGAGGAGTTCCAGAATGGTCCGGAGGTAAAGATTTATATATAGGAAGTCCAGTTTCGGCCACCGGGAAAGTTTTGGGGGTCACCGGTATTGTACGGGACCACCGGAAGGGTCCCGGGGGTCCACCGGGTGGGGCCACCTATCCCGGAGGGCCCCATGGGCTGAAGTGGCGTGAAACCAGCCTGGTGGGCTGGTGCGCCCACCCAAGGGCCCAAGGCGCCTAGGGTTGGGGGACCGTTGCCCCAGGGGCATCGCCCCTGGTTGAAACCCTAGGGGCCGTTGCCCCGAGGGGGCATCGCCCTGGTTGAAACCCTAAGGGGCCGTTGCCCGGGGCCGCCGCCCCCCATCTAGATGGGATCTCCAGGGGCATCGCCCCTAGCCCCTATATATAGTGGAGGGAGGAAGGGCAGCAAGACCCGCATCTTGGCACCTCCTTCCCCTTGCTACACCTCCTCCTCCCGCAGACGCTTGGCGAAGCCTGCCGGATCCCTGCTGCATCCACCACCACGCCGTCGTGCTGCTGGATCTTCATCAACCTCTCCTTCCCCTTGCTGGATCAAGAAGGAGGAGACGTCACGCTGACCGTACGTGTGTTGAACGCGGAGGTGCCGTCCGTTCGGCGCTAGGATCTCCGGTGATTGGATCACGGCGTGTACAACTACCTCAACCCCGTTCTTTTGAACGCTTCGCTCGCGATCTACAAAGTGGTATGTAGATGCATCTCCCATGACTCGTTGCTTAGATGAACTCATAGATGGATCTTGGTGAAACCGTGGAAAAAATTTAATTTTCTGCAACGTTCCCCAACAAAGGCATCATGAGCTAGGTCTATCGTAGTTCTCTTTGCACGAGAAGAACACAATTTAGTTGTGGGCGTGGATCTTGTCAATTTACTTGCCGCTACTAGTCTTATCTTGCTTCCGCGGTATTGTGGGATGAAGCGGCCGGACCAACCTTACGTGCGCTTCGTGAGACCGGTTCCACCGACTAACATGCACTAGTTGCATAAGGTGGCTGGCGGGTGTCCGCTCTCCCACTTTAGTTGGAGCGGATTCGATGAAAAGGGTCCTTATGAAGGGTAAATAGAAGTTGACAAGATCACATTGTGGTTATTCGTAGGTAAGAAAACGTTCTTGCTAGAACCCAATTGCAGCCACGTAAAGATGCAACAACAATTAGAGGACGTCTAACTTGTTTTTGCAGCAATTGACATGTGATGTGATATGGCCAAGTTGTGATGAATGATGAATGACATATTGTGATGTATGAGATCATGTTCTTGTAATAGGAATCACGACTTGCATGTCGATGAGTATGACAACCGGCAGGAGCCATAGGAGTTGTCTTTATTTTTGTATGACCTGCGTGTCATTCAAGAACGCCATGTAATTTACTTTACTTTATTGCTAAACGCGTTAGCCATAGAAGTAGAAGTAGTCGTTGGCGTGACAACTTCATGGAGGCACAATGATGGAGATCATGATGATGGAGATCATGGTGTCATGCGGTGACAAGATGATCATGGAGCCCAAGATGGAGATCAATGGAGTTTTATGATATTGGCCATATCATGTCACTACTATATAATTGCATGTGATGTTTATTATGTTTATACATCTTGTTTACTTAGAACGACGGTAGTAAATAAGATGATCCCTTACAACAATTTCAAGAAGTGTTCTCCCCTAACTGTGCACCGTTGCTAAAGTTAAGTAAGCTTCTAAGCACCACGTGATGATAGGGTGTGATGGATTCTTACGTTCACATACAACGGGTGTAAGACAGATTTACACACGCAAAACACTTAGGGTTAACTTGACGAGCCTAGCATGTACAGACATGGCCTCGAACACGGAGACCGAAAGGTCGAACACGAGTCGTATAGAAGATACGATCAACATGAGAATGTTCACCGACGATGACTAGTCCGTCTCACGTGATGATCGGACACGGCCTAGTCGACTCGGATCGTGTATCACTTAGATGACTAGAGGGATGTCTAATCTGAGTGGGAGTTCATTGTAATAATTTGATTAGATGAACTTAATTAT
Organism: Aegilops longissima; assembly: GCA_021605205.1. Classification (NCBI taxonomy): domain Eukaryota; kingdom Viridiplantae; phylum Streptophyta; class Magnoliopsida; order Poales; family Poaceae; genus Aegilops; species Aegilops longissima. Next base: position 148,040,293 of record CM038678.1, on the reverse strand, counting down.
CATGAACTTAGTCTAAAACTTTTGAATGATATGTCTTGTAGATCAAATGTCCAACGCTCATGTCAACTTGAACTTCAACGCGTTCCTAGAAAACCAAGCTGAAAGATGACGGCAGCAACTATACGGATCGGGTCCGAACTTGAGATCATCCTCATAGCTGCCAGAAACAATATGTCCTAGAAGGACCGCTAGGTGGCGCCCCGTCCCGAAGAACCAAGACATTATGAATGCTTGGCAGTCTCGTCTTGATGATTACTCCCTCGTTCGGTGCGGCATGCTTTACAGACTTAGAACCGGGCTCCAAAAGCGTTTTGAGCATCACGGAGCATATGAGATGTTCGAGGAGCTGAAACTTGTTTTCCAAGCTCACGCCGGGTCGAGAGATATGACATCTCCGACAAGTTCTACAGTTGTAAGATGGAGGAAAATAGTTACATCGGTGAGCACATTCTCAAGATGTCCAGGTTGCACAACCGTATGACCCAGCTGAATATTAACCTCCCCGATGAGGCGGTCATTGACAGAATCCTCGATCGCTTCCACCAAGCTACAAGAGCTTTGTGATGAACTACAATATGCGGGGATGGTAAAGACCATTCTGAAGTATTCTCTATCTTTGAAGTCAGCCGAGGTTGAAATCAAGAAAGAACATCAAGTGTTGATGGTCAATAAGACCACTAAGTTTAAGAAGGGCAAGGGCAAGAAGAACTTCAAGAAGGACGGCAAGGAGGTTGCCGCGCCCGTAAAGCAAGTTGCCGGAAGAAGTCAAAGAATGGACCCAAGCACGAGACCGAGTGCTTTTATTGCAAGGGAAGGGTCATTTGAAGCGGAACTGCCCCAAATACTTAGCGGACAAGAAGGCCGGCAACACCAAAGGTATATTTGATATACATGTAATTGATGTGTACCTTACCAAGACTCGTAGTAACTCCCGGGTATTTGATACGGTGCCGTTGCTCATATTTGTAACTCACAGCAGAGCTGCGAAATAAGCGGAGGCTGGCGAAGGGCGAGGTGACGATGCGCGTCGGGAATGGTTCCAGTCGATGTGATCGCCGTCGGCACGCTACCTCTTCATTTACCCACGGGATTAGTTATAAACCTTAATAATTGTTATTTGGTGCCAAGTTTGAGCATGAATATTGTATCTGGATCTCGTTTAATGCGAGATGGCTACTCATTTAAATCCGAGAATAATGGTTGTTCTATTTATATGAGAGATATGTTTTATGGTCATGCTCCGATGGTCAATGGTTTATTCTTAATGAATCTCGGCGTAGTATTACACATGTTCATAGCGTGAATACCAAAAGATGTAAAGTTGATAACGATAGTCCCACATACTTGTGGCATCGCCGCCTTGGTCACATTGGTGTCAAGCGCATGAAGAAGCTCCATGCTGATGGACTTTTGGAGTCTTTGATTATGAATCATTTGACACATGCGAACCATGCCTCATGGGCAAGATGACCAAGACTCCGTTCTCGGAACAATGGAGCGAGCAACCAACTTGTTGGAAATCATACATACCGATGTATGCGGTCCAATGAGCGTTGAGGCTCATGGAGGATATCGTTATGTTCTCACTCTCACAGATGACTTGAGTAGATATGGGTATGTCTACTTGATGAAACACAAGTCTGAGACCTTTGAAAAGTTCAAGGAATTTCAGAATGAAGTAGAGAATCAACGTGACCGAAAGATAAAATTCTTCGATCGGATCGTGGAGGAGAATATTTAAGTCACGAATTTGGTACACACTTAAGAAAATGTGGAATCGTTTCACAACTAACGCCGCTGGAACACCTCAACAGTACGGTGTGTCCGAACGTCGTGTCGCACTCTATTGGATATGGTGCGGTCTATGATGTCTCTTACCGATTTACCGCTATCATTTTGGGGATACGCTCTAGAGACAGCTACATTCACTTTAAATAGGGCACCGCCTAAGTCCGTTGAGACGACACCGTATGAATTATGGTTTGGGAAGAAACCTAAGCTGTCATTTATAAAAGTTTGGGGATGCGATGCTTATGTCAAGAAACTTCAACCTGAAAAGCTCGAACCCAAGTCGGAAAAATGTGTCTTCATAGGATACCCTAAGGAAACCGTAGGGTATACCTTCTACTTAAGATCCGAGGGCAAGATCTTTGTTGCCAAGAACGGATCCTTTCTGGAAAAAGAGTTTCTCTCGAAAGAAGTAAGTGGGAGGAAAGTAGAACTCGATGAAGTACTACCTCTTGAACAGGATAGTAGTGCAGCTCGGAAAATGTTCTGTGATGCCTACACCAACCGAAGAGGAAATTCATGATGATGATCAAGGTACTTGGATCAAGTTGCTCTTGAACTTCAGAGGTCCACTAGGACACGCCCGCACTGCAGTGGTACGGCAACCCTGTCTTGGAAATCATGTTGTTAGACAACAATGAACCTTCAACTATGAAGAAGCGATGGCGGGCCCAGATTCCAACAAATGGCTAGAAGCCATGAAGTCCGAGATAGAATCCATGTATGAAAACAAAGTGTGGACTTTGACTGACTTGCCCGATGATCGGCGAGCGATAGAAAACAAATGGATCTTTAAGAGGAAGACGGACGCGATGGTAATGTCACCATCTATAAAGCTCGACTTGTCGCTAAGGGTTATCGGCAAGTTCAAGGGATTGACTACGATGAGACTTTCTCTCCCGTAGCGAAGCTTAAGTCCGTCCGAATCATGTTAGCAATTGCCGCATACTATGATTATGAGATATGGCAGATGGACGTCAAAACAGCGTTCCTTAACGGATATCTTAAGGAAGAGCTGTATATGATGCAGCCGGAGGGTTTTGTCGATCCTAAGAACGCTAACAAAGTATGCAAGCTCCAACGATCCATTTATGGGCTGGTGCAAGCATCTCGGAGTTGGAACATTCGCTTTGATGAGATGATCAAAGCGTTTGGGTTTATGCAGACTTATGGAGAAGCCTGCGTTTACAAGAAAGTGAGTGGGAGCTCTGTAGCATTTCTCATATTATATGTAGATGACATACTTCTGATGGGAAATGATATAGAATTCTTGGACAACATTAAGGCCTACTTGAATAAGTGTTTTCAATGAAGGACCTTGGAGAAGCTGCTTATATATTAGGCATCAAGATCTATAGAGATAGATCGAGACGCCTCATAGGTCTTTCACAAAGCACATACCTTGATAAGATTTTGAAGAAGTTCAAAATGGATCAGTCCAAGAAGGGTTCTTGCTCAGATTGCAAGGTGTGAGATTGAGCTCAGCTCAATGCCCGACCACGGCAAAAGATAAAGAAGAGATGAGTGTCATCCCTATGCCTCAGCCATAGGATCTATTATGTATGCCATCTGTGTACCAGGACCTGATGTAAACCTTGCCGTAAGTTTGGTAGGAAGGTACCAAAGTAATCCCGGCAGGAACACCGGACAGCGGTCAAGAATATCCTGAAGTACCGAAAAGGACAAAGGACATGTTTCTCGTTTATGGAGGTGACGAAGAGCTCGTCATAACGGGTTACGTCGACGCTAAGCTCGACACAGATCTGGATGACTCTAAGTCACAAACCGGATACGTGTATATGTTGAATGGTGGAGCAATGGCTGGTGCAGCTGCAAGCGAGCGTCGTGGCGGGATCTACATGTGAAGCGGAGTACATGGCAGCCTCGGAGGCAGCGCATGAAGCAATTTGGGTGAAGGAGTTCATCACCGACCTAGGAGTCATACCCAATGCGTCGGGCCGATCAAACTCTTCTCGTGACAACACCGGAGCTATTGCACTTGCCAAGGAGCCCAGGTTTCACAAGAAGACCAGCACATCAAGCGTCGCTTCAACTCCATCCGTGAAAACGTTCAGGATGGAGACATAGAAATTTGCAAAGTACATACGGATCTGAATATCGCAGATCCGCTGACTAAACCTCTCTCATGAGCAAAACATGATCAACACCGAACTCTATGGGTGTTCGATTCATCACAATGTAACTAGATTATTGACTCTAGTGCAAGTGGGAGACTGTTGGAAATATGCCCTAGAGGCAATAATAAAAGTGTTATTATTATATTTCTTTGTTCATGATGATTGTCTTTTATTCATGCTATAACTTTATTATCCGGAAATCGTGATACACGTGTGAATACATAGACCATAACATGTCCCTAGTGAGCCTCTAGTTGACTAGCTCGTTGGTCAACAGATAGTCATGGTTTCCGACTATGGACATTGGATGTCATTGACAACGGGATCACATCATTAGGAGAATGATGTGATGGACAAGACCCAATCCTAAGCATAGCACAAGATCGTAGTTCGTTTTGCTAGAGCTTTTCCAATGTCAAGTATCTCTTCCTTAGACCATGAGATCGTGTAACTCCGGATACCGTAAGAGTGTTTTGGGTGTACCAAACGTCACAACGAATCGGGTGACTATAAAGGTGCACTACAAGTATCTCCGAAAGTGTCTGCTGGGTTGACACGGATCGAGATCGGATTTGTCACTCCGTATGACGGAGAGGTATCTCTGGGCCCACTCGGTAATGCATCATCATAATGAGCTCAAAGTGACTAAGTGGTTAGTCACGGGATCATGCATTACTGATGCAGTAAAGTGACTTGCGAACGAGACTGAACAAGGTATTGGGATACCGACGATCGAGTCTCGGGCAAGTAACGCATCCGATTGACAAAGGGAATTGTATACGGGTTTGATTGAATCCTCGACATCGTGGTTCATCCGATGAGATCATCGAGGAGTATGTAGGAGCCAACATGGGTATCCAGATCCGCTGTTGGTTATTGACCGAGAGGCATCTCGGTCATGTTCGATATCTCCGAACCCGTAGGGTCTACACATAAGGTTCGGTGGCGCTAGGGTTGTAGAGATATTAGTATGCAGTAACCGAAAGTTGTTCGAGTCCGGATGAGATCCGGACGTCACGAGGAGTTCGGAATGGTCCGGAGGTAAAGATTTATATATAGGAAGTCCAGTTTGACCACCGGAAAGTTTTGGGGTCACTGGTATTGTACCGGACCACCGAAAGGGTCCCGGGGGTCCACCGGGTGGGGCCACCTATCCCGGAGGGCCCCATGGGCTGAAGTGGCGTGGAAACCAGCCCCTGATGGGCTGGTGCGCCCCACCCAAGGGCCCAAGGCGCCTAGGGTTGGGGGACCGTTGCCCCCCGAGGGGGCATGCGCCCCCCCCTGGTTGGAAACCCTAGGGGGCCGTTGCCCCCCGAGGGGGCATGCGCCCCCGGTTGAAACCCTAAGGGGCCGTTGTTGCCGGGGCCGCCCCCATCTAGATGGGATCTCCAAGGGGCATCGCCCCTAGCCCCTATATATAGTGGAGGGAGGAAGGCAGCAAGACCCGCATCTTGGCACCTCCCTTCCCCCTTGCTACACCTCCTCCTCCCGCAGACGCTTGGCGAAGCATTGCCGGATCCCTGCTGCATCCACCACCACGCCGTCGTGCTGCTGGATCTTCATCAACCTCTCCTTCCCCCTTGCTGGATCAAGAAGGAGGAGACGTCACGCTGACCGTACGTGTGTTGAACGCGGAGGTGCCGTCCGTTCGGCGCTAGGATCTCCGGTGATTGGATCACGACGTGTACAACTACCTCAACCCCGTTCTTTTGAACGCTTCGCCGCGATCTACAAAGTGGTATGTAGATGCATCTCCCATGACTCGTTGCTTAGATGAACTCATAGATGGATCTTGGTGAAACCGTAGGAAAAAATTTAATTTTCTGCAACGTTCCCCAACACTCGGTCACTGTCGGTGTCAAAACCGGCGGATCTCGGGTAGGGGGTCCCGATCTGTGCGTCAAGGCTGATGGTAACAGGAAACAGGGGACACAGAATTTTACCCCAGTTCGGGCCCTCTCGATGGAGGTAAAACCCTACTTCCTTCTTGATTAATATTGATGATATGGGTAGTACAAGAGTAGATCTACCACGAGATCGTAGAGGCTAAACCCTAAGAGCTAGCCCATGATGGTATGATTGTAATTGTGATCGGCCTTCTAAGGATCAACCTCTCCGATTTATATAGGCACCGGAGAGGGCTAGGGTTTACATGGAGTCTGTTACAAGGAAGGAAATATAATATCCGGATCGCCAAGCTTGCCTTCCACGCCAAGGAAAGTCCCATCCGGACACGGGCCGAAGTCTTGAGTCTTGTATCTCCACGCTTCAATAGTCCGGACGTTGTATACAGTCTGGCTGTCCGGATACCCCCTAATCCAGGACTCCCTCAGTAGCCCCTGAACCAGGCTTCAATGACAATGAGTCCGGCGCGCAGTCTTGTCTTCGGCATTGCAGGGCGGGTTCCTCCTCTGAATACTCCAGGGTAGTTATCGAACAATCAAACCGTGTCCGGATCCACAATATGATCTTCGCATGCCACCGTAGAGAGAATGATGTTTCACAAATGCAATCTGCTAACAACTTTTTAGGCAACGCGACGTGTCATTACGGCCGGGTCATTATTCGAACCGTCTTTCCACAACCAGCCATAGCGCATATTGCGAGGCGGTTTCCTTGACACGTCTTGTCAAAGCAGAGATCGTGCCCCCTTATCACGGGATTCTCATCAATACGGGTACGGGTAATCCCACCACATCATTAATCGTGGCGCTTGGGAAGCAAGCGATTCCCAATGGGCAAGTGGGGAGGCGCACCGCTTTCGTCGCCTCTATAAAGGGATAAGATTTCCCCATTTTTACCCACGCCTTCTTCCTCCTTTTGCCCACTCTTGCCCCCTCGAGCTCCAGCGCCCAACCCCAAGTCTCCTCCGCACAGCTAGACATGTCCGGAGCAGGAGGCAAGTGGGTGGCTTCCACCGTCAAGGAGAAGCACATAACAAATCTTTGGGCGGCCGGATACTTGGCCGCAGACATAGCGCACCGGCTACCGAACGCTGGGCAGGTCATTCCGACCCCGGGACCCCATGAAAGAGTCGTGTTCGTCGCCCACTTCGTTCGTGGACTGGGGTTTCCACTTCACCCCTTCGTCCGCGGGCTCATGTTCTACTACGGGCTAGATTTCCATGATCTAGCCCCGAATTTCGTCCTCAACATCTCGGTGTTCATCGTCGTATGCGAGGCTTTCCTCCGCATCCGGCCTCATTTCAGCCTATGGCTACAAACCTTCTACGTGAAGCCGAAGATTGTAAGCGGCCAGCAATCGAAGTGCGGAGGAGCCATGGAGGGCAAGATGCCTAATGTCATCTAGCTGGACAGCTCCTTTGCGGAGACCGTAAAAGGATGGCAATCGGGGTGGTTCTACGTCACCGAACTGCGTGGCGCCAACTGGGTGGCGGCCCCCCGAATTCAGGTCTGGAGCCCCCATGCGGCTCACCTCCTGGGAAAGGAAGGGCTTGTCCTGGGGCGATCCTACGGAGCTAACCAGACTCCAGACATGCATCAAAAGCATGAAGGACAAGAACATCAAGCTTGTCAACGTGATCTAGGTCATGCTTGTTCGCCGGATCCTGCCCTGTCAAAGGCGGGCACTCAATCTATGGGAGTTCGTACCGGCCGAACACCAGACGCTCCGGAAGCTCTAAGACATGACGCACCAAGGCGCATGGAAGCTGCTGTTCAAGGCCTCTGAAGTGCCTCCTCCCACATCCGAAGACCGCGGGCTTCACGCCGCTGGCTCCTAGTCGTGAGTTCTCGAGACTACCACCGACTCGGTTTTCCCAATATGCTCAAGGAGATCCTTAAGTAGTTATACATATTTTCCCTCGAGGATTATGTGGAGACATCGAGCAGGTTTACTATCCGGCTCACTGCCGAGGGCCCAGTGACACTCTCCCGACGGAGATCTGGTCCCGCACCGCATAAGGTGCCGGAGAAGAAGGCCGAGAAGAAGGCCCCGGGGACCCGAAAGGGTCTCCGGCGTAAGGTTGCGCTAGAAGCCTCGTCCGAGGATGACGAGGCAGACTCCTCCCATGAAGGGGAGGAGGAAGAAGAAGAAGAAGACGCCCTATCCGGAAAGGATGAGGGGCCCGGCGAAGCGGGCCAGGGGGTCGGAAGAGGCCCTCGGCGCAAGGCCGTTATACCACTGTCGTCTGATGACGACAAGACAGATTCCTCCTGCAGAGGCGGGGGGAATCAAGAAGAAATTCCCCCTCCCCGCACTGGGGGGGAGAAGAAGAGAAAAGCTGCCCCGGAGGGGAGGTCAAGGCCCAAGAAGGGAAAACATCCCTTCCGGACTACTCCACCACGGCCGCTCACAGCGATGAAGGGTGGCTGCCCAGGGGGAAGCCCCCGGCGCGATCGTAAGTGTCCGCACTCTATCGTGGTTTTACGTCATAGCTGTTTAATAACGCCGAACATATATGCAGTCCAGCCAGGGCTCATCCGGAGGTGTCGTCTTCGGATGGGTCTCTGAGCGCTTCAAGATGAACTTCGCTCGACGGCCACCACTCCTCAGCTGCGGATGACACGGAGGTGTTGTCCCAAGGTTCCCGAGCGGGGAGGTGACCTGAGACGCCCAAAGGCGGACTTCGAGCGTCGGACATGCGGGTTCAAGATCCCGCGGATCGCGTCGATGAGAGCCGCAACAAGGCGGACTCTCGACCGAACACTGCTCCGGAACCTCCGACGGTTCCGGACTTAGGCGGGCAGCCACTCGTTAGGGAGGGCAAGCCGCCCGTGCCGAGGACTTCCGTCGCATCAACGGCGTCGGATAGCCTGGTGGAAGCGCTTTGAGGCGCTTCCATGGAAGAAGAGCACCGTACTCTTATGAGTGTGGTGATTCAAAAGGTTTTTTCCCCCAAAAGCGGACTAACCGAAGCCTGCACATGCCTCCTGACGGGCTTTGAGGTAAGTAATAAAAATGTATGAAATTACCACCCGATAGGTAGTAGCCCCTGATACTCTGGTTGGTGTTCGGAAAGAAAAGCCAAACGGAGGGTCAATTACAATCCACATGAGTCTAAAAAGTGTTTATGTGAATAAGCAGGCCGTGCTGCTTGTCGCTGCTGCCCGTACTGCCGAAGTTGCCGAATTGAAGCGGGATCTGGAGCAGGCGCATGGAGAGCTCGGCCTCACGAAGAGGCAGCTCGAGGAGAATAAAGGTAAGCGATTCCCCGTTCGTATGTATTTAAAGATGGGCAAAATTTTTCAGTCTAGCGCCAAAGCGTCGCGACTGTGCAATAGGGGCCACCGCCGAAGTGGCGTCCCTGAAGAAAGCGCTGTCCGAGGCCGAAGACAAAGCGGCCTTGGAATGCAAGGAGCGCAAAAAGCAAAGTGCTAGAGTGGGCGAGGTACAGCAAGAGCTCCAGGACCTCGGCAAGAAGTGCGGGTCCGTGTAGCATAATCTGAAGATGAAGGAGGCCGAGCTTGCGAAGGCCCTTGTAAGTTTGAAAGATGCCAAGGCCGAAGCCGAGAAAGCACAGCAGGAGATCCAGGAGGCCAAAAAGATAGCAGCGGGTAAGAAATTCTTTATGCAAAGCAAACATGTGGAGGAGACGTTTCTTTTACTTACTCGAATACGGAGCTCTCCAGGGGCATTTGCAGATCTGCCACGCAGCGTCTCGACGCTGCGGAGTTCTACCGTGCCGGAGGGAGCTCAACGGAGAAGCTGTTCGGTCCCAATCTGTCAGGCGATCATCCGATGCCTCTAAGCGACCAAGCAAGCGAGTTGATCGAACTCCACAGGGCGGCCGAACTGGCTATGAAGGACTTCATAGTCAGGATGTGGCCTGGTGAGCTCCTACCCAGTAGCTACTTTGGCCTGATCAAGCGGATGGTGGATGCCTGCCCGCGGCTTGAAGTGATCAAGCGATCCGTTTGCATCGAAGGTGCCCGCTGAGCCTTTGCTCGCGTCAAGGTGCGTTGGGGCAAGCTGGATGCGGAGAAGCTGGTCAAGGACGGGCCGCCGGAGGGCAAGGCGCATCGCCATCCCGAGATGTACTACGATGGCGTGATGAAGGGTGCTCGTCTCGTTGCCGATGAGTGTACCAAGGACGCCATTTTGGAATGAGTTCACTTATGTCATGTTTGTAATTTAAAGACGAAGTTACTTGCGCTATGTAGCGCTTTCGTTATTTAAAATATTACCTTTTGTGTGGCTGTTTATAAAATTCTGAAAGTAGGCCAGTCGTCGGCTTCCTCCCCCACGTAACTAGTACTGGGGTGTTCGTGGAAAACCCGGACACTCTTTATCCAAATGTTTGGTCCCTTAAGGAGGTGTCCGGCGCAGCGAACAAGGCAATCGGACTATGCGGCTTTATAACTTTCACTTAGCCATAGAAGTCTACAATTTTAAATTTCGGCGAAGCCTCTAGAATCCAGAAGGCCGAATCGGGGCGCTATACACGCCTAGATCGGACGAAGCCCATTTACCGCCTAAAGCGGAAAATCTTTAAGGATTTTAAAACCTCTCGAACAGCGCTCGCCACATCATGCCGGTCAGTTTTCGGCTTTCTCTACTGAGGTGCTCGTCCGAAAGAACCGGGACACAATCGCAGTAGTTCTCCCTGCGCTACCTTGGCCGATATAACGGAACGTAAGGCACCAAAACAAGGGAGCCGGGCTATCCCAACTCAGAGACCCAAGACATGATTCGAGCTGATGCATATAGTGCTATAAGTTCGGGTGCCGCATTGTTGAAAGTGTTCGGACTTTATTTGCCATATTACGTATGCGCCATGAGAAGCCCCGGCAAGCTGACCGCACCAAGGTGTACGGATGCAATATCAAATGAACATTTATAAGAGAAAAAATGCTCAAATAAGAATAATAAGCTGACGCTATATGTAATCTCCCATTGACGAAAAATACGTTTAAGCGTATGTTTACAATGGATGCGTTTAGCAGAGATAAAATAGGACTATTTAACATGTCCTATCCAGGGGCAGGCTATGTTCAGATAGATAAAACAGGTATAATGATCGTAAATAGATTCCACCTGGGTATTTCCTTCTGTCCACAATGTTTGTTGCCTCCTTGGATGTCTCTCCCCTATAAGTCCGGCAATTCGGCTTTTTTGAGGATGCTGCACCAACGCGGTGTCCTAAAAGGTAAGAGGGAAAGAGTCTGAAAGTATTTGGCGGTTACCCGTACTATTGACTGAGTAGTTGATGCGCCTCCGCCTATGCCCATGGTATTTTAAGTGCATAATTGTGTGCGCATGGCACGAATGCTGCTTTGATGGGGCTTAAGCGGAGGCCGGATTGCTAGTCGCGCTCTTGGCGTGCTTGAAGATCCTGTTGCGGGGTGCTCCGGACTCGCTTGACTGCGCTCGAAGTTGTTGTCGCCGGATTGGTTTGTCGGAGAAGGCCGCATTGTACTTCCGCTGCAAGGGCTGCGGTATGTTCTTCTATTCGTAGAGAGCGGTCCATATTTCCGTTCACCGTTATGACCCCGCGTGGTCCTGGCATCTTGAGCTTGAGGTATGCGTAGTGTGGTACCGCATTGAATCTAGCGAATGGCGGTTCGTCCGAGTAGTGCATGGTAACCACTGCGGAAAGGGACGATATCGAAGATTAACTCTTCACTTTGGAAGTTATCCGGAGATCCGAAGACCACTTCCAATGTTATAGAGCCCGTACAGCGGGCCTCTACTCCAGGAATTACACCTTTAAAGGTGGTTTTAGTGGGCTTGATCCTTGAAGGGTCAATGCCCATTTTGCGACTGTGTCCTGATAAAGCAGGTTCAGGCTGCTGCCACCGTCCATAAGGACGCGCGTGAGGTGGAATCCATCAATGATTGGGTCTAGGACCAATGCGGCCGAGCCGCCGTGACGGTTGCTAGTAGGGTGATCCCTACGATCAAAGGTGATCGGACAAGCTGACCATGGGTTGAATTTGGGGGCGACTGGCTCCATCGCATAGACGTCCCTTAGTGCCCGCTTCCGTTCCCGCTTGGGGATGTGCGTGGCGTAGATCATGTTCACCGTTTTCACCTTGGGGGGGGGGGATTTCTTCTGTCCCCCCGTGTTCGGACGTCGGGGCTCCTCGTCATCGTCGTTGTGCAGCCCCTTGTCCTTGTCTTCAGCGTTTATCTTGCCGGCCTGTTTGAATACCCAGCCATCTCTATTGGTGTGGTTGGCTGGCTTGTCCGGGGTGCCATGAATTTGGCACGAGCGCTCCAGTATGCGGTCCAGACTAGACGGTCCCTGATTATTTCTTTTGAACGGCTTCTTCCGCTGACCGGGTTTGGATCCGCTGTATACGGTGTTGACTGCCGTGTCTTCAGTGCTGTCGCCGTTGTTCCGTCTCTTATGTCTGTTACGCCGTGGCTTGCCATTATTGTCGCGGCCATCCGAATTGCCAGAATGTGGCGTAGTGTTTCTGCGAGCCAACCAACTGTCCTCGCCCGTGCAAAAGCGGGTCATTAGTGTTGTGAGAGCTGCCATGGACTTGGGTTTTTCCTGGCCGAGGTGTCGAGCGAGCAACTCGTCACGGATATTATGCTTAAAAGCCGCCAGGGCTTCGGCATCTGGACAGTCGACTATGTGTTTCTTTTTAGTTAGGAACCGAGTCCAGAATTTCCTGGCTGACTCTCCGGGATGTTGAGTAATGTGGCTCAAGTCATAGGCGTCAGGTGGTCGCACATATGTGCCCTGGAAGTTGTCGAGGAATGCGTCTTCCAGGTTTTCCCAGCTGCCAATGGAATTTGCTAGCAGGCTGTTTAGCCAGTGTCGGGCTGGTCCTTTGAGCTTAAGGGGAAGATACTTGATGGCGTGCAGATCGTCTCCGCGGGCCACGTGAATGTGGAGAAGAAAATCTTCGATCCATACTGCGGGGTCTGTTGTGCCATCGTATGATTCGATGTTTACGGGTTTGAACCCTTCTGGGAATTCATGATCCATTACTTCGTCAGTGAAGCAGAGGGGGTGCACGACGCCTCTGTGCTGGGTTATGTGGCTACGCAGGTCGAATTGCTCTGGGTGGCTATATTCGGCCTGGCCGGACTTGTTGAAGGTGTATCCGGCGTGACAGTCATCGTCGCATACCGAGGCGCGCCCCCGCGATCCGTAGATTGATCTTGGCTGTCCTGATTTGTTGCCCCGGGCCGTAGTATGTTGGCGTGGGGGTGTTGGATGGTATGCGGACTGGTATGCCGTTATATCCCGGTCACGAGGTGGCTGGTCAGCCGTATGGTGCTCGAGTCCGTATTCCTCGGCTGCCAGGACTTCAGTCCATCTGTCTGTGAGCAGATCTTCATCAGCTTGGAGTTGCTGCTGCTTCTTTTTCAGGCTCCTCGCAGTGGCTATAAGCCGACGCTTGAAGCGCTCCTGCTCTACGGGATCCTCAGGCACGCCGAACTCGTCGTCGCCGAGGCTAATCTTGTCTTCGGAGGGGGCATGTAGCTGTCCTCCTCCGGGTATTCGTCTGTCGCCTGTTCTTCTGGGCTGACCTGCTCATCCTCTTGTTCGGCCTGCTCGAAGGCGGGCTGATCAGGGTTGTATTCTTCTTCGGCACCATTCGGATTGTTTTCGTCTCCTGGGCCGGTATTGCTGTGGCGGGGCTTGGAGTGGCGCCGACGATGCCCATTCTTTGCTTTTTTTCCTGAGATTTTATCATCTGTTGCCTCATCGCCATTTGTTTCCTTCGGAGTGTCCACCATGTATATATCATAAGAAGAGGTGGCTGTCCATCGCCCAGTGAGCGGTGGTTCATGTTCTTCTCCTGCATCGTCGTCCATACCGTCGATGTCTTCGGAGTCAAAGTTCAAGACCTCGGTTAAATCATCGACCGTGGCAATGAAGTGGGTGGTGAGTGTAACGAATTCGCCGTTGCCTGCCTCCCACTCGAGCCGACATAGTTCGTGAAGAGCCTCGACAAAGAGAGAGACTTTAATGAGTCCAAAGCATGTCGCCAAAGGGCGAGTCTTGGAAGATATCCGTAGCGGTGAACTCCATTACGGAGCCCATCCCGCCCGACGGGCTCGGGAGTGCGCGGACTGGAACCAACATCCGGATACGAATCCGGGGGTTCAGAGTCACATGCCATCGCAGAGGTAAGACCTGTGTTCGGCTCCATCGCCGATGAGTGTGCGATCTGGGGGGAGGGGTCCATCCCTCCGTCCTTAGGCAGCGCAGCCTGCTCCGGATCTAGGTCCGGGGATACTACGGGGGTGATACCCCGAGCTTCGTCCGACGGTAGGTCTAAGACGTGCTCGTCGTGTCTGTCCGGTGCTCCTAGCATATGCCCAAATCCATCGAAGATCAAGCCTCTGCGGATGTCCGCCGTGTAGTTCAGGTTTACAACTCGACACAGTGGCTGGGGCGAGCTGTCGATCTGCTCCGGATGGCTGCGAGTTGGCCCGCGCGGCGGCCGCCCGAACACGAAGATCTCTCCGGGAGGAAAGTCTCATACCGACAGTGTCGTTGATGATGATTGAAGGAGCCATCAAGCTCGACAAAGAACGACATAGAGGAACTCTCAATGAAAGCACCAATGTCGGTGTCAAAACCGCGGATCTCGGTAGGGGGTCCCGATCTGCGGCCAAGGCTGATGGTAACAGAAACAGGGACACAGATATTTACCTGTGTTCGGGCCCTCTCGATGGAGGTAAAACCCTACTTCCTGCTTGATTAATATTGATGATATGGGTAGTACAAGAGTAGATCTACCACGAGATCGTAGAGGCTAAACCCTAAGAGCTAGCCTCTGATGGTATGATTGTAATTATGATCGGCCTTCTAAGGACCAACCTCTCCGGTTTATATAGGCACCGGAGAGGGCTAGGGTTTACATGGAGTCAGTTACAAGGAAGGAAATATAATATCCGGATCGCCAAGCTTGCCTTCCACGCCAAGGATAGTCCCATCCGGACACGGGCCGAAGTCTTGAGTCTTGTATCTCCACGCTTCAATAGTTCGGACGTTGTATACAGTCCGGCTGTCCGGATACCCCCTAATCCAGGACTCCCTCAGTCATATGTTTGTAGTGCTTAGGCGAAGCCCTGCGTCGGTAACTTCATCATCACCGTCATCACACCGTCGTGCTGATGAAACTCTCCCTCGGCCTCAGCTGGATCTAGTGTTTGAGGGACATCACCGAGCTGAACATGTGCAGATCTCGGAGGTGCCGTGTGTTCGGTACTTGATCGGTTGGATCACGAAGACGTTCGACTACATCAACCGCGTTACTTAACGCTTCCGATTTCGGTCTGCGAGGGTACGTGGACACACTCTCCCGCTCGTTGCTATGCATCGCATAGATAGATTGCGTGATCGTAGGTAATTTTTTTGAAATACTGCGTTCCCCAACAAAGGGCATCCGAGCCAGGTCTATGCGTAGATGTTATATGCATGAGTAGAACACAAAGAGTTGTGGGCGATAATAGTCATACCGCTTACCAAAGATGTCATATTTTGATTTGGCGGTATTGTTGGATGAAGCGCCTGACCGACATTACATGACCGCGTTCATGAGACTGGTTCTACCGCCGTGCCGCGCATTACAATGTGGCTAGTGGGTGTTTGTTTCTCCAACTTTAGTTGAATCGAGTGTGACTACGCCCGGTCCTTGTTGAAGGTTAAAACAGCAAACTTGACGAAAAATTGTTGTGGTTTCAATGCGTAGGTAAGAACGGTTCTTGCTATGCCCGTAGCAGCCACATAAAACTTGCAACAACAAAGTAGAGGATGTATTACTTGTTTTTGTAGGGCATGTTGTGATGTTATATGGTCAAGACGTGATTATATAAATTGTTGTATGAGATGATCATGTTTTGTAACACAGTTATCGGCAATTGGCAGGAGCCATATGGTTGTCGCTTTATTGTATGAAATGCAATCGCCATGTAATTGCTTTACTTTATCACTAAGCGGTAGCGATAGTCATGATAGCAATAGTTAGCGAGATGACAAAGATGCTTCGATGGAAATCAAGGTGTCAAGCCGGTGATGATGGTGATCATGATGGTGCTTTGGAGATGGAGATCAAAGGCACAAAATGATGATGGCCATATAATATCACTTATATTGATTGCATGTGATGTTTATCCTTTATGCATCTTATTTTTCTTAGTTCGGCGGTAGCATTATAAGATGATCTCTCACTAAATTTCAAGGTATAAGTGTTCTCCCTGAGTATGCACCGTTGCGACAGTTCGTCGTGCCTAGACACCACGTGATGATCGGGTGTGATAAGCTCTACATTCAAATACAACGGGTGCAAGCTAGTTTTGCACACGCAGAATACTCGGGTTAAACTTGACGAGCCTAGCATATGCAAATATGGCCTCGGAAGACTGAGACTGAAAGATCGAGCGTGAATCATATAGTAGATATGATCAACATAGTGATGTTCACCCTTGAAAACTACTCCATCTCACGTGATGATCGGACGTGGTTTAGTTGATTTGGATCACGTGATCACTTAGATGATTAGAGGGATGTCTATCTAAGTGGAAGTTCTTAAGTAATATGATTAATCAAACTTTAATTTATCATGAACTTAGTACCTAATAGTATTTTGCATGTCTATGCTGTTGTAGATCAATGGCTCGTGCTACAGTTCCTTTGAATTTTAATGCGTTCCTAGAGAAAGCTAAGTTGAAAGATGATGGTAGCAGCTACACGGACTGGGTCCGTAACTTGAGGATTATCCTCATTGTTGCACAGAAGAATTATGTCCTGGAAGCACCGGTAGGTGCAAGACCCGCTGTAGGAGCAACACCAGACGTTGTGAACGCCTGGCAGAGCAAAGCTGATGACTACTCGATAGTTCAGTGTGCTATGCTTTACGGCTTAGAACCGGGACTTCAACGACGTTTTGAACGTCATGGAGCATATGAGATGTTCCAGGAGTTGAAGTTAATATTTCAAGCAAATGCCCGGATTGAGAGATACGAAGTCTCCAATAAGTTCTATAGGTGTAAAATGGAGGAGAATAGTTCTGTCAGTGAACATGTACTCAAAATGTCTGGGTATCATAATCACTTGACTCAGGTGGGAGGTAGTCTTCCGGTTGATAGTGTCATTGAAAGAGTTCTTCAATCACTGCCACCAAGCTACAAAAGCTTCATGATGAGCTATAATATGCAAGGGATGGATAAGACAATTCCCGAGCTCTTCGCGATGCTAAAGGCTGCAGAGGTAGAAATCAAGAAGGAGCATCAAGTGTTGATGGTCAACAAGACCACCAGTTTCAAGAAAAAGGGTAAAGGGAAGAAAGGGAACTTCAAGAAGAATGTCAAGCAAGTTGCTGCTCAAGTGAAGAAGCCCAATTCTAGACCTAAGCCTGAGACTGAGTGCTTCTACTTCAAAGGGACTGGTCACTGGAAGCGGAACTGCCCCAAGTATTTGGTGGATAAGAAGGATGGCAAGGTGAACAAAGGTATATGTGATATACATGTTATTGATGTGTACCTTACTAATGCTCGCAGTAGTCACTGGTGCGCGTCGGTCCTAAACAAACGGTTTTTAACCCCTTTCCGCGACGGCATTTGGAACCGTCGCCAAGTGAGTGTGGGCGATAGGGGGGTCCTTCCCACACGACCTAGAAACCGTCGGGGATATGCCCTCCTGGCACACATGCTCGGCAAAATGAGGTCCTGTGCGACCGGCGAGTGCTCAAATACGGAAATACGTACAGTAGAGTTAAAAAATACAATTATACGGCGAAATTGTTTCCGATCGCAAGTACATCCCACACAGTCAGTCCCCGCTAAACGTTTTTGTTCGTATGTACATCCCACACACAGTCGCTCCAAGGAAAACATTTCCGTTCACAGGTACATCACACACAATTTTTCCCGTTAAATCGTTTGCGTTATTGAATGTATCACACACGGTCTGTAGAAGAAACTGTGTGGCAAAGGTTGTCCATCACACACAATTTTTATGTGGTAAACGTCTGCGCAAGGTGTCCTAACGCATACAGTTTTCAAGAGAAAGTCGTGTATGATTATTCATTGATACAACATGGTTTATTCCTAGAAACTGTGTGTGTTGCCTGAGGTGATCGCCCATGGTATTTTTTCAACAACCGTTTGCAATAGCAAAACCGAATTAGTAGGCTAATTCGCTATTAGCAGGCTAATTATCCGATTATTTATAATCCATCTATTAATCTAATTGACATTTCATATTAAGCACACAATATATTTCATTTCCATATTAAGGAAGCATAATTTCATAATTGAAATACATCAGAGTACAACATGATATAGCTTCAGCACTCAGCTACCCCATTACACAACTACACCAGCAGCAAATTCCACATGCAACATGTAGAACCTTTGGAAATTAGCATCATAGACGGTATATAGACAGATGCATCTCATCTGGAAAACTGCTGAAGCGGAAGGCGAATATTTAGCCTTCATTCATGTTAAAGGTCTTTGCAACTTTAGGCCAGTGCCTACGGATGTTTGACCGTCCGTCCTTCATCCTCTTCAGGAACACTTCAATATTGAACCGTGGGTGTTGAATGAAAACCTTCCTCGCCTCCTGACCATAGAGGTGGTTTGAGAGGTAATCATCAGTGAACTGCTTTGGAAAGGCCTGAAAACAAGGATGTGCATAAATATCTTCTCTATATTGTAAATGGGGCAAAGGAATAAAAAAGGCAAGGTATAATAGTTAGTACCATCTTGTAGTGAACTGATGTCTTCTTCATTGTGCAGACAAAGATCTAGTTGTTTTTTGTCGCTAATTTCTTTATCCTAACAATCTTTCTAAGTTTCTTGATTTGATTGATATTCATGGACAACTCTTTCCCCATATGCAAAAAGGGTCGAACAGTGGGTCAAAACCTCTGACAGCAGGACCTACATGTGCAAGACCAAATTGTTAAAAACCAAAATATTAGAATGGTTCCTGCAATTGCACAATAATGTGCTATTAGAGAACGGACCATGCACATGATAACCTCGATTGTAAACCGCAGTACTTCCCATTGTTTCCCTGCAACACATATAAGGTAGTTAGTCATCACGTTAAGTAAGGGTTCGCATGCTATCAGTAAAATATGCTGATGAAAAATAAGCACATTGCAGATTCATCAGAGTAATTCAAGCCACACGGAAAACCCATTTACCCAAACCAAGCATGATTAAGAACTGGGAAATATAGCACTTGTATATGTTTCTCACGTATTAAGTGCAACCAAATTCGATTTATTGCTCACATGCACAACAATAAAAAATTCTACCCACGACAATTGGACATCGCATTGCAGAATTGAACCAAGCAGTTAACTAAACACCACAACAAATGAACCAAACATTAACTGAGCACCACATTGCACAATATAACATACTCCTAATAGAAGATCAGACAGTTAACCAAACAGTTAACTACAGCCAATTGTAGCAATTCTATTTGTTTCTCATGTATTTACTACAGCAAAATTCAATTTATTCCTCACATGGTATATAATAACAGAATGCACCCACAACTATTGAACATCGCATTGCAGAATTGAACCAAACAATTAACTAAACACCACAACACAAATGAACCAAACGTTAACTGAGCACCACATTGCACAATGTATAAACAAACCAAGCATGCTTGACAACTTGCAAATATAGCAATTTTATTCGTTTCTCATGTATTTTGTAAAGATAAATTTGATTTACTTCTCACATGGAAGACAATAGAAAATTGCAGCCTGAAGAATTGAACATCACATTTGCAGAATTGAACCAAATAGTTAACTGAAGACGACAACTTATTAACAAAATAGTTAATAAGTGAGCACCACACTGCATGACATATAGAACATATACACTAGAGCAACAGATTGCATGGTAAAATTAGATGGCACAATTCACTAGAATTTGGGAAGGTAAGGCAGGAGCAGCACACGCAATGAGTAAACCGAGCATGCTTAACCGGCATAGCTAGCAAATGGCAAGGTGCTCCTGCAAGATCTGGGGGTTGGCACGAATGGCAGCCATCGCGACTTCATCCACGCGTGCGGCCGCGATTTGCTTCTCCGCTGCCAAATGCTCCCTGAGATCCTGGCTATACTGCATGCACCATGGCTTAGGCCAGCGCTTATTTGGTGGAGGGGTCGGTGATTTGGGTGGAAGGTCTCGCGCTCGCGCCGGCGATTAGGGCATGTGGGATGTGGAAGGAGGAGGAGGATGGGGGTCGGGTGTGGATTACCTGCCTGGATAGACGAGGCCGAGCAGTGTGAAGGAGGGTCGCCAACGAGGAGGCGGCGCTGCAAGCAAGGAGTGAAGGTTTCAACTTGAAAAGGAAGGCGAAAAGAGGGGGAAATGTGGATTTTGGTAATGGGAGGGGGCCGGGAGGTAGATATTTCCGCGGAAGCCAAAAATTTGGAATCGCTTCAGCCAAAAAACTGGCACGCAAAGTGTCATGAGACACGGTCCATGATTCAGAACTGTGTACGATATGTGGACATCACAAACGATTCAGATAGCTTCACCCATGTGTGATGAGTTTGAACGTCAAAAGTTTTGGTTCGAATTTCCATGGTTGCAGTGGTCATCCACGTCATTACATAATTTGGGTACACAAAGGAGACTACAGCACACCCACACTTCTTAATCGAGCAAGTTCAGCAATTAAACAGAGCTAGCTGACCTAAACATTAATCTAACAAATTAAAGACCGGCGCTCTTAATTAAAAAAACAAAGAGTACTACTAAGGCTGGTGCTCGTCGATCTCCGCCGCCGCCTCCATGTCCAGCTTGTGCTCGACGGTCTCCTGGGGAAGGGGCTCCATGGCATCCATCGCACCATACTCGGCAAGCATCTCGCCATCCGCGTCTGCCATCTCTTTGGAAAAGGCCGCCACGAGCTAGGCGTGGGCAGACGCGATCTGGGCTTGGAGGGGCTCTGTCGTTGCAAGGTATGCTGCGGAGGAACGGATGGCTGCTCGAACGCTCTCTGTGATTGCCAGCTCTTCGGTCGTGGGTTGCCGACCGTTGTTGGAGAAGCTTCGTTCGATTTGTGCGGTGACCGCCAGGAGCTGGGCGTGGGCAGCCTCGACATGGTCGTGGGCGGCCTCCATTAGGGCTAAGGCCGCCGCTGCGGAACGGGCAGCTGTTGTGCCACTCTCGCCAGTTGCTATCCCCGAGGCAGATGTTGTTGCCGCCACCTGAGAAGCAACACCGGCTGTTTGGGCTGCCTTTGCCGCCCGGACGCAGATTGCGGCCGCGCTCATGCACCTTATTAGCACGCGCATGGCGGCTGCGGCCGCGCTCTCGCCGGAGTGGGCCACCGAAGTTGCCCTCACGACGCGGGTCCACGTGCTCATCTTTCACAGACGATGATTGAACGGTGAAATGAATTTTGGGGAGCGAGCTAGTGTGCTTGAGACACCGGCTGTGGACTATAGCCGACGCACCTTATCGCGTAAGCCATAGGTGTACTATACACCAACGGTGCTCCAGGATATTTTGTGTTGAATCTCACACGGTTGCTGATAATAAACTGTGTGCGATCTACTTAATTTTTCATCTTGATCTGAATTACATAATGGGGTCATAGTGGCAATGGATGGTGTTTGAATTGCTAGACCTTTTATCTGGAGTGAACAAGCAACTATATGTGTGTCGTAAAAGAATTGGAATTATTCACGGTTCGTTTGAACATTTTATACATTAAATTGGTTTTCTAGCCATTTCAGGTGCACAATTCAAAATTAAACTACATGCACATGCTCCAGTGCATATAAATTGGTTGAAAAATCAAATCTGTGTCCTTGGGTGCATGCTTAGGTCCCATGCAAGAAATGAGAATGAATTTCAAACACCAGGGCACCATTGATTGCCGGCAAAATATTGAGATGCCTGGTTTCTAAATTCTAGTAAATCCAAAACTCGTCTGATATTCATGAAACTTGGCATGCTATCATGGAGCGGCATCAACATGCCGTGGTAAATTTTTTGTCCCATTTGGGGCAGGTTTGGGTATATGCTTCTCACAAACCGGAGCTTCTCATAACAAGCATGATAGTTTTCGGTAGGGAACGTCCCACCTTTAGGGACGAAATGATATCCATTGCCTTTTATCGCTTTCAAATTTGTTCTCGTGTCAACATAGAACAACAGGAGTGTTGTGTGAATTTTTGTGATTTTTCGGGGTTCGTTTGGACATTTTTATGCATTAACTGAGTTTTCAATGCATTTATGTGCATAATTCAAATTTGAACTACGTGCACATGCTCCAGTGCATATAAATTGGTTGAAAAATCAAATATGTGTCCTTGGATGCATGCTTAGGTCCCATGCAAGAAATGGGAATGAATTTCAAACACCAGGGCACCGTTGATTGCCAGCAAAACATTGAGATGCCTGGTTTTTAAATTCTAGTAAAACCAAAACTCATCTGAAATTCATGAAACTTGGCATGCTATCATGGAGCGGCATCAACATGTCGTGGTAAATTTTTGGTCCCATTTGGGGCAGGTTTGGGTATATGCTTCTCACAAACCGGAGCTTCTCACAACAAGCATGATGGTTTTCGGTAGGGAACGTCCCACCTTGGGGGACGAAACGATATCCATTGCCTCTTATTGCTTTCAAAAATTTTCTCGTGTCAACATAGAACAACAGGAGTGTTTTGTGAATTTTTGTGATTTTTTGGGGTTTGTTTGGACGTTTTTATGCATTAACTGAGTTTTCAATGCATTTATGTGCATAATTCAAATTTGAACTACATGCACATGCTCCAGTGCATATAAATTGGTTGAAAAATCAAATCCGTGTCCTTAGGTCCATGCTTAGGTCCCATGAAATAAATGGGAATGAATTTCAAACACCAGGGCACCGTTGATTGCCAGCAAAACATTGAGATGTCTGGTTTTTAAATTCGGTTAAATCCAAAACTCGTCTAAAATTCACGAACTTGGCATGCTATCATGGGGCGGCAATTTGGGGCAGGTTTGGGTATATGCTTCTCACAAACCAGAGCTTCTCACAACAAGCATGATGGTTTTTGATAGGGAACTTTCCACCTTTGGGGACAAAACGATATCCATTGCCTCTTATTGCTTTCAATTTTTTTCTCGTGTCAACATAGAACAACGGGATTGCTGTGTGAATTTTTGTGATTTTTCGGGGTTCGTTTGGACATTTTTATGCATTAACTGAGTTTTCAATGCATTTATGGGCACAAATCAAATTTGAACTACATGCACATGCTCCAATGCATATAAATTGGTTGAAAATCAAATCTGTGTCCTTGGGTGCATGCTTAGGTCCCATGCAAGAAATGGGAATGAATTTCAAACACCAGGGCACCGTTGATTGCCGGCAAAACATTGAGATGCCTGGTTTTAAAATTCTAGTAAATCCAAAACTCGTCTGAAATTCATGAAACTTGGTATGCTATCATGGAGCGGCATCAACATGCCATGGTAAATTTTTTTGTCCCATTTGGGGCAGGCTTGGGTATGTGCTTCTCACAAACCGGAGCTTCTCACAACAAGCATGATGGTTTTCGGTAGGGAACGTCCCACCTTTGGGGAGGAAACGATATCCATTGCCTCTTATTGCTTTCAAATTTTTTTCTCGTGTCAACATAGAACAACAAGAGTGTTGTGTGAATTTTTGTGATTTTTCGGGGTTCGTTTGGACATTTTTATGCATTAACTAAGTTTTCAATGCATTTATGTGCATAATTCAAATTTGAACTACATGCACATGCTCCAGTGCATATAAATTGGTTGAAAAATCATATATGTGTCCTTGGGTGCATGCTTAGGTCCCATGCAAGAAATGGGAATGAATTTCAAACACGAGGGCACCGTTGAATGCCGGCAAAACATTGAGATGCCTAGTTTTTAAATTCTAGTAAATCCAAAACTCGTATGAAATTCATGAAACTTGGCATTCTATCATGGAATGGCACCCGATATGCTGTGGTATTTTTCGTGTCCAGAGAAGGCGCACTCGAATAATGACAGCCAACAAAGGCATTTTGAAAAAATAGCTGCCACTTTAATATCTCAAATGTTTGTATAATTCAAATCGTGTGCATTCTGTTAACCATTCTCGTGACACCACGTGTCTTGGTTTTAATGGTTGTAGGAGGTGTCGTGCGGACAGCTGCTTGACCTTGACTGAACAGGAGGCGTGCGAGCGTCATCTAGTGCGCAGGCTGACCGAGAGGCGTGCAAGCTGTCCTCGAATGCAAAGGCTCACCGAGAAGCGTGCGAGCTGTACGCTGAGCAGGCTCACTGGGAAGCGAGCCCTTTGACTTCCATGGCCGCCCGCCTTGCTCGCATCCTCTCCATTAATGGCGCCCAAGCCGCAGTTTAATTCGCTTTTTAAATATAAAACACTCATCACAAATGTTTTAGTTAGAACACCCGTATGGAAACCGACAGCTTCCCCAGGAAGCCAAGAGAAAATGTGCCGAGCAGGATTTCTGCAGCTCTTGATCACAAACGTTTTAGATAGAACACCCGTATACAAAGTGAGAGCAGCGCAGGATTTGTGCATCCCTTCAACGCAAACGGTTGTTTTGGATGACCCATGAGCAACCACGTACAAACAATTTGGTAAGATTTGTCAGTCCTTGTAACACTAAGATTTGTCCAAATATGAAGCTAACAATCACTAGCAGTATCTAATTTTTGCAACTAAAATTCAGTAATTAAGCATAGATTTCATTCATAGATTAAGCAGTCGTTCCTAATTTATACAAATAGTTCAACTCGACAGCTGAACCAACCAAACTTTTCCACAATTGTTGCCAACCACGTACTGAAATAGCTAGTTCAACTATATATACTAGCTAATTTTAAGTATGTTGTACAGTTCCATCACATCTATAGTCAGATGAACTGAACAAAATAGCCCCTAAATACTACTACTACGGAGGGGATTTATACTACTTCCGGTTCTGGCTGCCTCTCCTCTGCCGAGCGCGCTCAGTAAGAGGAGGAGGAGCCTACCGACGAGCTGGGTAACCGCAATACGGTGCCTGCCGCTGTTGCAGCTTCAGCGACGCTCACCTCGAACGCCCTCTGCCGCTCCAGACGACCCTCTCGAAGCGGTGGTTCTCCTCGTAGATCTCCAGATTCCTCGCCTCTGAGGCAGCGTGTGTCGCGGCCACGGCAACGGTAAGGCTCTTTGCGTGCTCGACGAGGCGCTCCTCCTCCTCCCGCAGGAACTCGGTGTAGCGCGCAAGGTCGCTCACGCACGTGTGGGCATCCACCTCCGCCTCCCGCCTTCGGGTGGCGGTGGCGGTGGCAGAGCGGGTGATGACCCCGGCGGTCGATGGTGGGCTGGCGGCCACGACGGCCGACGACGGGGTGGTGGCCACGACCACCGCCTCCCGCCTTCGGGCCGCGGTGGCGGAGCGGGTGATGGCCACAGTGTCCGGCGGTGGGGTGGCGGCCACGACGGCCACCTCCCGCCTTCGGTCCACGGAGGTGGAGCTGGCGATGGCCCTGGCTTTCGACGGTGGTGTGGCGGCAACAGCGGCCGGCAATAGCTGCCGACGGGCACCGCGATGGAGCATGTGGTGGGTGTTCTGCGCACACCCAACAGGGACACCACGCGCACTACACTACACCGGGGACTACGCCGCCGCCGCGGTGTAGCCTCCCAGCTGGAGCTGTCCTCTGATGACGGCGGAAAGGCTGAACGACGATGATGGACCGGTGCCATTGGCGATTGTGGGAGAAGCAGACGAGATAAGCTACAGGGAGGGAGGGGAAAATGCGATGCAGGACTGGCCGGCCGTGAGGGTTTTTATAGCAGGCTGGTAAGCATTGGTATTTTGGGGGATTTCACCGAGTCGGGCGGGAAGCTTGCGCAGGAACCTGCGAGGTTGTGCGGGAACGGGCTCACCGACGATTCATTGGCGCCACTGTTTGGCCAAAAGAACGCCCCCGCGCGCTGCGCCAGCTTGCGCTGTAAGCCGTCTACGGCAGCGGGGTGACAAGACGTGCGAGAGGAGGACGAAAGGCCACG
Source organism: Aegilops longissima (assembly GCA_021605205.1). Classification (NCBI taxonomy): domain Eukaryota; kingdom Viridiplantae; phylum Streptophyta; class Magnoliopsida; order Poales; family Poaceae; genus Aegilops; species Aegilops longissima. The sequence goes on along the minus strand of CM038678.1, from coordinate 148,014,419 downwards.
TACACATACGGTTAATAAAAAAATGTTTGCGATTTAATTACCTACTATACCACCGTCCTGGTTTATAAGTATGATTTAACTAATAAAATATGAATGCATGTCGCCAAAGATTATATAGTTGGATTTGTATTTGAACATAGTTTCCAATTATATATATTTTTAAACATGCCTTAACATTTTGTTGGTTAAATTTGAGGGCAAAGTATGGCACCGAATATAAAGGAGACTATAGACTAGACGGAGGTGTGATAACCCACAAGTATAGGGGATCAATTGCAGCCTCTTTCGATAAGTAAGAGTGTCGAACCTAACGAGGAGCTAAAGGTAGAACAAATATTCCCTCAAGTTCTATCGACCACCGATACAACTCTACGCACGCTTGACGTTCGCTTTATCGAAAACAAGTATGAAACTAGAAGTACTTTGTAGGTATTTTTGGATAGGTTTGCAAGAATATAAAGAGCGCATAAATAAAAAGTAGGGGTTGTTTAGATAAAGACACAACTAAATTAGTTTTAGTAAAGAGCTTGTTGTCACGAGAAAGTTATTTGTCCCTAGGCAATCGATAACTAGACCGGCAATCATTATTGCAATTTTATTTGAGGGAGAGGCATAAGTTAACATACTTTCTCTACTCGGATCATATGCACTTATGATTGGAACTCTAGCAAGCATCCGCAACTACTAAAGATCATTCATGTAAAACCCAACCATAGCATTAAAGTATCAAGTCCTCTTTAGCCCATACGCAAACAACCTACTTACTCGGGTATGTCCTTCTGTCACGCACGCCACCCACTATAAGAGAATCATGAACGTATTGCAACACCCTACAGCGGGGATCCCTCACGCTTGCACGACACGGAGAGCACCATAGGACAGCACAAATAATAAAACATGCAACTCAAACCAATCTTGATCATCAAATAGCCCATAGGACAAAACAGATCTACTCAAACATCATATGATAGCCATACATCATTGGGAAATAATATATAGCGTTGAGCACCATTTTAAGTAGATATTACAGCGGGTAATAGAGAGGTTACACCGCTGCATAGAGGGGGGAAGAGTTGGTGATGATGGCGGTGAAGTTGTTGGTGAAGATTGCGGTGATGATGATGGCCACGGCAGCGTTCTGCTTAAAGCGCCACCGGAAGAGAAGGGAGAGGGGCCCTTCGTCTTCTTCTTCCTTGACCTCCTCCCTAGATGGGAGAAGGGTTTCCCCTCTGGTCCTTGGCCTCCATGGCATGGGAGGGGCGAGAGCCCCTCCGAGATTGGATCTATCTCTCTGTTTCTCTCTGTTTCTGTGTTCTCTCTGCTGCCCTTTCACCGTTTCGTATATATATGGAGATCCGTAACTCCCATTGGACTGAAACCTTCGCCGTGATTTTTTACCAAAAATTAGCTTTCTTGCGGCCGAAGAAGGGCATCAACCGCCTTACGGGTGGCCCACGAGGGTCAGGGGCGCGCCCCCCTACGTCATGCCCACCTCGGACACCGTTTCACGTTGATCTTTCTCCCAGATTTTCCAAATATTCCAAAATAATTCTCCGTCCGGTTTTATCCCATTTGGATTCTGTTTGATATGGATATTCTGCGAAACCAAAACATGCAATGCATGTGAACTGCACCGCATGGATCAATATGTTAGTCCCAAAAATAGTATAATAAGTTGCCAAAAAGTATATGGAAGTTGTAGAATATTGGAATGGAACAATAAAAAATTATAGATACGACGGAGACATATCAAGGTGGTAGCACATGGCCGCTCTCTACGCAGCGACGCGGCTGTCGGCCATCTTGTAGGCGACCATTTCTTGCGTGTTCAACTGCTCTATGTGTGTGGTTGCTTGCGGTTCAGGCGGCCGCGGCGCGCTCTGCTTGCGTCCCGCCACGTGCGCTCTGCTCTCGCGTCCCTCCGGGTGCTCTGCCCTCGTCCCTCCACGCGCGCTGCCAGTGTTTGGGGCCGGCGCACGATCACGCACGTTCGTGTGCAAGCGGTTGCGCCGGGCGCGGTGCGACGATGCAGTTACCCACTGCAAAAACTGCCATGCGGACGCGCCGAGAATCCACGCCGCCCGGCTCCCTTTTATTCCTGCGGCCATTTACCTTCATCTCTCGTCTCACACGACACAATAAGCACACCCACGAGGACACATACAGAGAGGAAATCCAGCGGTTCCAATGGCGCTCCCAGCGGCCGACGACGACAACGGTGGGCAGTTCACCACGCATCACGTAGTGGACACCCACGTGAGGGGGAAGGCCCTCTCGATGGTGTACACGAACGATCCGGTCTCGGTGGAGAGCTACATCCAAACTATGGAGCAGTTCCTTGCCGAGGACAAGTACCGAGTGGTCGGCTTCGACCTCGAGTACACCATCGGTCGTGTCGGGCACGATAAGAAGGTTGTCGTCGCCCAGTTGTGCGTGCGACATGGCGTCCTCGTCTACCACTACCACCTTGCCACAAGGCCTTGCGAGCGTTTCTCCAGGTTTATCAACATCTCTGACTACAGTTTCGCTACGGTGGACACCACCAACGATCTAAAAAGCGCTCAAGGTTTCGGACTTGAAATGCCCAAATCTTGTCAACATCCAGCACCACTGCAAGGTCTCGGGCAGCGACAAAAACAAACTGAAGTCCCTGGTTGACCTCGCCTCGGCCATCATCGACCCCTACTACATGAAGATGAAAGAAGAGAGCAATAAGGATAAGAACGCCTGGCACAGTGTGTGGCATGAGAGACTGGATGAACAACATGTCAAGTACGCGGCCATGGACGCGTACACAAGCTACAAGATGTACAGGCGGATCGTTGACATGAGGAACCGTCTTCTTCCTGACCCAGACGAGGGATCGAGCCACATAGCAATGGCGGGAGCGTCACAAGAAGTAGATGACTAGACGATCGTTTCTCCTACTTTAGAATGCATGCAATTGTTTATTGAGGTGTGTGCGAATGATCTGTATAGTCACTTATGTAATTGGATGTTTATTTCAGTTATATATATATACACACACACACATACATGTTATTCTACTGTAGACAGAGCAATTCACACGGCTTATTACCAGCAATCGTCTGTGTTATTATTGGTCTTCGCACACATTTCTGATTACGGACCTGTTTGCCGTGTATCACACACATCTTGTTTAGTTGAACCGCTTCCATTGTGTTGCCTAATCACACGCAGTTCATCCGAGTGAACCGTATGCTCTATATCACACACGCCTTCATTTGGCTGCCCATTTCTTTTGTTCCGCCTCATCGCAAAGAGTTCATTGAGCTGAACCGTATGCCCTGGATCGCACACGCAACTAAAATCTGAACCATGTTTGATGCATCTGTCATCGCAAATGTTTTGTACCTTTTTTGACAGTTTTTTTACACCACCGTTTGCGATTATGGCATCACACACAGTTTCGCGGAAGGGTCTCTGATCGTAGTGTTGCGTTTGGCCCATCCTGCAGTAGTGAGTACCTGGGTATTTGATACTGGTTTTGTTGCTAATATTTGCAACTCAAAACAGGGACTACGGATTAAGCGAAGATTGGCTAAGGACGAGGTGACGATGCGCGTGGGAAATGGTTTCAAAGTCGATGTGATTGCCGTCGGCACGCTACCTCTACATCTACCTTCGGGATTAGTTTTAGACCTAAATAATTGTTATTTGGTGCCAGCATTAAGCATGAACATTATATCTGGATCTTGTTTGATGCGAGACGGTTATTCATTTAAATCTGAGAATAATGGTTGTTCTATTTATATGAGTAACATCTTTTATGGTCATGCACCCTTGAAGAGTGGTATATTTTTACTGAATCTCGATAGTAGTGATACACATATTCATAATATTGAAGCCAACAGATGCAGAGTTGATAATGATAGTGCAACTTATTTGTGGCACTGCCGTATGGGTCATATTGGTGTAAAGCGCATGAAGAAACTCCATACCGATGGACTTTTGGAATCACTTGATTATGAATCACTTGGTACTTAAGAACCATGCCTCATGGGCAAGATGACTAAAAATTTGTTCTCAGGAACAATGGACCGAGCAACAGATTTATTGAAAATAATACATACTGATGTATGCGGTCCGATGAATATTGAGGCTTACGGCGGGTATCGTTATTTTCTGACCTTTACAGATGATTTAAGCGGATATGGGTATATCTACTTGATAAAACATAAGTCTGAATCATTTGAAAAGTTTAAAGAATTTCAGAGTGAAGTGTAAAATCATTGTAACAAGAAAATAAAGTTTCTGTGATCTGATCGTGGAGGAGAATATTTGAGTTACGAGTTTGGTCTTCATTTGAAACAATACATAATAGTTTCGCAACTCACGCCACCCGGAACACCACAGCATAATGGTGTGTCCGAACGTCGTAACCGCACTTTATTAGATATGGTGCGATCTACGATGTCTCTTACTGATTTACCGCTATCGTTTTGGGGTTATGCTTTAGAGACGGTTGCATTCACGTTAAATAGGGCACATAAATCCGTTTAGACGACACCTTATGAACTGTGGTTTGGCAAGAAACCCAAGTTGTCGTTTCTTAAAGTTTGGGGTTGCGATGCTTATGTGAAAAAACTTCAACCTGATAAGCTCGAACCCAAATCGGAGAAATGTGTCTTCATAGGATACCCAAAAGAGATTGTTGGGTACACCTTCTATCACAGATCCGAAGGCAAGATATTCGTTGCTAAGAATGGATCCTTTCTAGAGAAGGAGTTTCTCTCGAAAGAAGTGAGTGGGAGGAAAGTAGAACTTGATGAGGTAATCAGACTGCTCCCTTATTGGAAAGTAGTTCATCACAGAAATTAGTTCCTATGACTCCTACACCAATTAGTGAGGAAGCTAATGATGATGATCATGTAACTTCAGATCAAGCTACTACCGAACCTCGTAGGTCAACCAGAGTAAGATCCGCACCAGAGTGGTATGGTAATCCTGTTCTGGAGGTCATGTTACTTGACCATGACGAACCTACAAACTATGAGGAAGCGATGATGAGCCCAGATTCCGCGAAATGGCTTGAGGCCATGAAATCTGAGATGGGATCCATGTATGAGAACAAAGTGTGGACTTTGGTTGACTTGCCCAATGATCGGCAAGCCATAGAGAATAAATGGACTCTTCAAGAAGAAGACTGACGCTGACGGTAATTTTACTGTCTACAAAGCTCGACTTGTTGTGGAAGGTCTTCGACAAGTTCAAGGAGTTGACTACGATGAGACCTTCTCACCTGTAGCGATGCTTAAGTCCGTCTGAATCATGTTAGCAATTGCCACATTTTATGATTATGAAATTTGGCAAATGGATGTAAAAACTGCATTCCTGAATGGATTTCTGGAAGAAGAGTTGTATATGATGCAACCAGAAGGTTTTATCGATCCAAAGGATGGTAACAAAGTGTGCAAGCTCTAGCGATCCATTTATGGACTGGTGCAAGCATCTCGGAGTTGGAATAAACGTTTTGATAGTGTGATCAAAGCATATGGTTTTATACAGACTTTTAAAGAAGCCTGTATTTACAAGAAAGTGAGTGGCAGCTCTGTAGCATTTCTAATATTATATGTGGATGACATATTGTTGATTGGAAATGATATAGAATTTATGGATAGCATAAAAGGATACTTGAACAAAATTTTTTCAATGAAAGACCTCGGTGAAGGTGCTTATATATTGGGCATCAAGATCTATAGAGATAGATCAAGACGCTTAATTGGACTTTCACAAAGCACATACCTTGATAAAGTTTTGAAGAAGTTCAAAATGGATCAAGCAAAGAAAGGGTTCTTGCTCAGACATAAGGTGTGAAGTTGAGTTAGACTCAATGCCCAACCACCGCAGAAGATAGAGAGAAAATGAAAGTCATTCCCTATGCTTCAGCCATAGGTTCTATCATGTATGCAATGTTGTGTACCAGACCTGATGTGTGCCTTGCTATTAGTTTAGCAGGGAGGTACCAAAGTAATCCAGGAGTGGATCACTGGACAGCGGTCAAGAACATCCTGAAATACCTGAATAGGACTAAGGATATGTTTCTCGTTTATGGAGGTGACAAAGAGCTCGTCATAAATGGTTACGTCAATGCAAGCTTTGACACTGATCCGGATGACTCTTAAGTCACAAACCGGATACGTATATATATTGAACGGTGGAGCTGTCAATTGGTGCAGTTCTAAGCAAAGCGTCTCTACGTGTCAAGCGGAGTACATAGCTGCTTCGGAAGCAGCAAATGAAGAAGTCTGGATGAAGGAGTTCATATCCGATCTAGGTGTCATACCTAGTGCATCGGGTCCAATGAAAATCTTTTGTGACAATACTGGTGCAATTGCCTTGGCAAAGGAATCCAGATTTCACAAGAGAACCAAGCACATCAAGAGACACTTCAATTCCATCCGCGATCAATTCAAGGAGGGAGACATAGAGATTTGCAAGATACATACGGATCTGAATGTTGCAGACCCGTTGACTAAGCCTCTCTCATGAGCAAAACATGATCAGCACCAAGACTCCATGGGTGTTAGAATCATTACTATGTAATCTAGATTATTGACTCTAGTGCAAGTGGGAGACTGAAGGAAATATGCCCTAGAGGCAATAATAAAGTTGTTATTTATATTTCCTTATATCATGATAAATGTTTCTTATTCATGCTAGAATTCTGTTAACCAGAAACTTGGTACATGTGTGAATACATACACAAACAGAGTGTCACTAGTATGCCTCTACTTGACAAGCTCGTTAATCAAAGATGGTTAAGTTTCCTAACCATAGACATGAGTTGTCATTTGATTAACGGGATCACATCATTAGAGAATGATGTGATTGACAAGACCCATCCGTTAGCTTAACACAATGATTTTTTAGTTTGTTGCTATTGCTTTCTTCATGACTTATACATGTTCCTATGACTATGAGATTATGCAACTCCCAAATACCGGAGGAACACTTAGTGTGCTATCAAACGTCACAACGTAACTGGGTGATTATAAAGATGCTCTACAGGTGTCTCCAATGGTGTTTGTTGAGTTGGCATAGATCAAGATTAGGATTTGTCACTCCGATTGTCGGAGAGGTATTTCTGGGCCCTCTCGGTAATGCACATCACTATAAGCCTTGCAAGCAATGTGACTAATGAGTTAGTTGCGGGATGATGCATTACGGAACGAGTAAAGAGACTTGCCGGTAACGAGATTGAACTAGGTATTGAGATACTGACGATCGAATCTCGGGCAAGTAACATACCGATGACAAAGGGAACAACGTATGTTGTTATGCGGTTTGACCGATAATATCTTCGTAGAATATGTGGGAGCCAATATGAGCATCCAGGTTCCGCTGTTGGTTATTGACCGGAGATGAGTCTCGGTCATGTCTACATAGTTCTCGAACCGGTAGGGTCCGCACGCTTAACGTTCGATGACGATCGGTATTATGAGTTTATGTGTTTTGATGTACCAAAGGTTGTTCGGAGTCCCAGATGTGATCACGGGCATGACGAGGAGTCTCGAAATGGTCGAGACATGAAGATTGATATATTGGAAGGCTGTGTTTGGACACCGGAAAGGTTTCAGATGAGTTCGGGCATCTTCGGGAGTACCGAGAGGCTACCGGAACCCCCCGGGACGTTAATGGGCCTTAATGGGCCATGGTGGAAATGAGGAGGAGGAGGCCAAGTGGGAGGCGTGCGCCCCCCAAGCCCAATCCGAATTGGGGGGGGGGGGGGCCTTTCCTTCTCTCCCTTTCCCTCTTCCTTCTTCTCCTGCTCCAACTAGGGAAAGGGGGAAACCTACTCCTACTAGGAGTAGGAATCCCTCCTTGGGCGCACCCCATGAGGCCGGCCCTCCCCCTCCTCCACTCCTTCATATACGGGGGAGGGGGGCACCCCATAGACACACAAGTTGATTGTTTAGCCGTGTGCGGTGCCCCCCTCCATATATTTCCACCTCGGTCATATCGTTGTAGTGGTTAGGTGAAGCCCTGCGTCGGTAACTTCATCATCACCATCATCACGCCGTCGTGCTGACGAAACTCTCCCTCGGCCTCAGCTGGATCTAGAGTTCAAGGGACGTCACCAAGCTGAACGTGTGCAGATCGCGGAGGTGTCGTGCGTTCGGTACTTGATCGGTTGGATCGCGAAGACGTTCGACTACATCAACCGCGTTACTTAACGCTTTCGCTTTCGGTCTACGAGGGTACGCGGATACACTCTCCCGCTCGTTGCTATGCATCACATAGATAGATCTTGCGTGATCGTAGGTAAATTTTTTGAAATATTGTGTTCCCCAACACTACACATGCCCAATGTTGGCACCACCAACGCGTGCCTTCGTCCACGATGTGTCCCTGGGCCTGGCAAGCCTAGTGCGGCGCTTCGTCAACATCGACTTCGTCCGTCTACACATGCTCGGTGCTGACAACAGCAATGTGTGCCTTTGTCCACGACGTGTGCCCCGACTTGGCAAACCCAGAGAGACACCTCGTCAACACCTGCTTCTTCGCGGGGCACCACTACGCCAATGACTAACCCAGCGCCTCTTTACGCCTGCGGCTCCACGGCAAATACCTCGACACCGGCCACCCTTACTTGACATTGACCACGACGTCCCTTGCACGGCTACCTCGACCACGGTTACACCACCCAACTCTCTCGGCTACCTCAACAACGGCACAAAAGGGCTATCACCTTACTTGAGCAACCTCGTGGTTTCCACTCTATAGTCTATACACGACTTCCGTGATGTGTCAGCTTAGCTTCAGATTCTTCTCCAGTCTCACCATCTCCGTCGGTAACGTTGTGACTATGGGGAATGTTGAATACTCCCGCCGTCTAGGTGAGTAAGTCATCTTAGGTTGTGCACCGTGACCAAGGAGGAGTGAAAAACGAGAGAACTTAATGTTTATTTGCTAATTAATAGCATTGCATGCAATGAACTAACCACTGCATGTCGTGTTTGGTAGTCTCAAGTCATTAAAAGCATGCACACCCACATCTCTTATTGGTTGATATGTCAAGAAACAAGAAACAAGGTAGAAGTTAATGCACCGCGCCTAAGTGTTTTGGGATTATTTGGTTTTCGTAAGATGACTTACACACCAGCTATTCCTAAAAACGCGGTGAGACATATTGTGCTAAGAGACTTGGCAAACGTGATGGGGGATTTGAATAGGTCGAAGGTGTTGAAGTCCTACGTGACGGTGGTCCAAACACCCGCAAAGCTGAAACTTGAACAACGCTTTTTGAAGGGAGCATGTCCTCGCGCACATGACTTCGGACCACCTACCCACCAACTACCATTCGCCAGTGCTGACCATGCTTGAAACTGTCAACCGTCCCCGGCTACCACTTGGCCGCCAACGGCACACGTTGCTGCAGGAGAGCCACCAGCCAGAAAATCTATCCGCGGGAGGAATTATACTATCTGCACCTAGTTTCATATAATCAGACGAACATGTCCAATCAACAATCTACCGCTCGCAATTGTTGACTCGAAACTGCCAACAAAACGGTCCCTCCCAACCACTTGCAGTTGGCAAATGTTTGTCCGAGACAGCTAACCGCCAGGATACGTGCAGCTGCTTGTTTTCATTTTAAAGGTTTGCAGGTCGGAATACGTAGTGCCAATAATTGGGGCAACAAACTTTACAGGATCGAGAAAGGTTTTCCAGGCCCCTTTTGTTATTATAGATAGTGTAGCATTAATACAAACCACAAACCACTGGCTTTTCACTTCACTGGTCTGCACCGGCAGCATCGAAAGATGAGGGTCACCGCAAACAATACAATCAAGAACCAGACCAAAGCCATCATGCATGTCTTGCCATGCCATGCCATGAAGCCCATGGCTGCAATCCCATGGCTGTGACCGGAGCGATCTGCACACGAGTGTTGAGCTCCTCCCCCATCTTCAGACAACAGCTACCCTTCATACGGCCTGCAGGCCGAGCGTCCGGTTCATCCACCCGATGATGTCGGCGGCTATCTCGTCGCGCTCGGGCTCGAAGAGCAGGTCGTGCAGGAACCCCTCGTACAGCCGCAGGTCCTTGTGCCTCGACGCGGCCTCCGTGTAGAGCTCCTGCGAGGCCAGCGGGTCCGTCACACGGTCCGCCGTGCCGTGCAGGACCACGAACGGGACCGTCACCTTCTTCAGGTTGTGCAGCAGGTAGGAGGAGATGCGCAGGATCTCATGGCCCGTACGGACCCTGATCGGCCCCGTGTAGACCAGCGGGTCAGAGTACTTCGCTAGCAGCGCGGCGGGGTCGCGCGACACCGGGATGCCACGCTTGTTGGCTCCCTTGAATTGGAACTTGGGTGCTATCAGAGAGAATATCGGTGCCACGGCCTGCATTGATTCAGATGAGTCTCAGTGATGAAACACAACTTGGCATGCAGGTAAAACAAATATGTGTGGCCAACTTTAAGTTTTGGATTTGTGGATGAATTCAAAAGCAGAGCTTCTAAAGTAGCTCTGCTTTTGATATTGCCGTACAATATCAAAAGTTCTCAAATCAGGATAATTTGGAATAGTAATAGGAAACCGGAATAGTAATATTACCCCGACTATCGGATGGGCTGGTTTTACACGCACAGCTGGTGAAGTCAGGATGATCCCTTCCAGTCTGGTTCTGATATGGGCGTACAGCGAGGCCTGCAAGATGACAGCCAGTGATGAGCACGCATGAAACAAGAAAATTAAGCGTTGTTAAATGAGCATCGTTAGCCAAACCATTTCAACCAGGCTATTTTGTTAATGCTTTGCACCATTCTCCGCCATCAGGGTATCCATTGTTCACAGGCCCAGAGGAGTAGGGTCAGTGTCTAGATCTGGCCTAAATACCGATGACAAAAAGCAATTTAATTCGACAAGCCATACCTTCAAAACAACAGCTCCACCAGTGGAGTGACCGAGTAGAAAACAAGGAACATCTGGATTCTCCAGCATAATTTTATCAAGAAGTACTTCCTGTTTAGAGATGAAAATATAGCATTACATTAGCAATCAGGAACAGAATAGCTTTGTGCCTTCTATCGAAAAACCTTGAACAGAATGTAGAAGTAGGTGGACAGACAGAGACTTACCATGTCTTCTATGACATAATCGAGAGAAGGAACATAGCCGTGCAGACCATCACTGCCTCCATGACCTGTTAAGCGTAAGCTCATGTTAGCCTGTTGATGTTGAAATGAATGCAAAATTCAACAGGCATGCTCACATCTAATAGGACCAAAGAGATTGAAAACCATGAATATTTTTCGCGAAGTACTGCTTGATTCATGGGAATGAGTTGCAAGGTAAGAATCCACAACTATGCGGGTACAGCATATGACAACCTTAGCGTCGTTGCTTATATTTTACCTTATGACATGCTATAAAGAAACTACTATCTGGTTCTAAATGTTGTCATAACATTACAAGTACCAGACAGCTAACACCTAGTTAGTTTGATACCTCCATGATCCACACACGCAAAAAAAAAACTAGTACTCGGAGTAGTAATTTATTCTAGTTTCCTAGTATTTTTTGCCCATACCAAGCAATTAAGAACTAACAGTTAGTTAGATTTTCTCCGAGGAATAATTATGTAAGATCGAACAACATCCCTCGAAATTGATCATTCATTTACTTTATTTCTAAATATAGCACTGATCTTCCACCAAACCAACCATGTGTAACATTTCCTATAATATACCAGAAGAACACATGTTCAGAAAACCACAAGTAGGTTTCCTTACCTATCCAATCCATTGCATATACTCCAAAGCCACATGATGTTAACTGCTCGGCAAAATGCAAATACCTCCCACTGAAACGCAAGATCAAAGTACATTCAGTAATGCCTTCAATACAAGGAGGATATGAAAAATATAGGTAGGCACACCACCATGCTGAGGCTTGGAGGACTGGAGGGGAATGACTCAACAGGATTTCCTTACCTATGCTCATTGAGCCCATGTACGATGAGCAGAATGCCCCTAAAGCAAAAGAGGAAAAATTGTCAATACAAAATTGCGTGACTGCAAGTGAAAGAAGGGTTCAGTTTGATACTTCAAACTTATCATTTCTAATGAAAGAGACTGAAACAGAACCATAATCTTCAGAAGGTGTTCACACATGTGGAGCCATAAAACCAGTCAGCAACATTAGGGGTGGCGGGTTACCTAAATTAGTTGTGGTTATCTCCCTTGTCAACATTTGTTTGCTAGGTTGTTTGACTATTATGTCATTCATATTGAAAACAGAGTTGACGGTCAGCTCAGGCAACTACACACTGGGTCATGTCAAGAATAATCAACACTTTGGTTGCGCAAAGTGGGCGCATTAAAGAATTAAGAAAAATCCGGCTCCCCCTTTCTTGATAGCTAAGTTTTCCGGTGTCACATGGAGACATTACGTTAAGGTTTTCCATGGAGAACTGAGAGATAAGAATGGAACAGAGGTTGGAGATAAGCGTCAGCTTATATTCTCCTGATCCGTTCCACTTTACTTGTTCCCCCTTTCCTGTATTTCAAAGTTGCTTCACACAAAAAAACTGCACAAAGCTATCGTTATTTTAGTCAACTAGCTCAGGTTCCGAAGGAGAGACGCGTACAAGAAATATGACAACCTAAAACAGCAGCTCTGCGATGAGGACAAACCCCATGCATCATCATTGACAGGGGTAATGACTACGAATGCAAAGATCGGTGGAGATCTGAATTTATTTGGCTGTACTCAACGTGCATCGCACGGCACGTCTCTTTATGAGTAGAGCAGCAGCCACAAAATCTTCTGTGAAACACTAGGTCCAGGTATCTGGTAAAGCACTCTAATCGCGTGATCAAAACCGCAGCTAGTATGCATGATCTAAATGCTCATCGCGCCTTGCCATTACTACACCAGAATCGCCTAAACAGGAGCAGAAAATTGCAACTTTAACTGAAATTACCACCCGTTGGCATCAGAGAAGAGTGCCAAAGCCGCAAGAGAACTATTCACAACGCACAATTCGCAAATAAGCAAAGTTCCTAAGGGGTCAAAGACCCGAAGAAAATCCTTGTTATATTTTTGAGGGGAAAATTCCTTGTAATATTGTCAACGAAATGCCCAGAACTCTCGCAGAAAAACCTACGTGATTGACTGGTTCAAACGAAAGAAGAAATCCCTTGTGGGTAAGGCCAAGTCCACGAACTACCGTCCCCCCACCGCTCCACCTCCACCGATATGATATACTAGAGCAAAAAAGTGTGAGGTAAAAAACCAGGAGCCAGGAAAGCGAAATCCACACAAAGGAACAAAAGGAAACCACCAATTTCCACAGCGACCGAAACCCCCAGGGTCCACGGAAGGCAATTCAATCGCACACGCCAACGGGACGGGCGGACGGGGCTCACCTCGTGTCCGCGCCGGCCGCCGGCGCCCAGACGCGGCAGAAGAGCGCGTTCCGCCTGGCCCCGGCGATGACGAACGTGCCGCACGTCCTCCCGCCCGCGTCCGCGTCGTCCTCCACCATGGGCACCTCCTCCGCGAGCGCCCGGCGGCGGCGCACGTCCTCCTCCTCCGCGGCCCTGCGCCGGCTCCTGGCCTTCCCGAGGCGGCCGGGCTCCGCCGGGCTCGTGGCGTCGGGGCTGCGGCGGCGGCGGCCGACGAGGAGGAGCAGCCAGAGGAAGAGCGAGTGGAGCGCGACGGCCAGGCGGAGCAGCGCGCGGCGGGAGAGCACGGAGCGGAAGACGGGCACGATCCGGCCCGTGGCGCCCGAGGTCATCATCATCTCGTCGCCGCCCATCTCCATGGCTCTCCCACCGCTGCGCGTTTTTTGTGCTTTACTTTTTCTTCGCGTTTTACGCGGCCGCGGGCTTCGCGGGCCGCCCGCGCGTATTTATAGCGGGGGGAAGATTGGACTGTGGCGAGAGCGTGGCTTGTTTGTTAATCTCCTCTCCTTACTTATTAATAGTGTTTTTTTCATTTGAGAGGAGAAGTGAGGAGATGGTGGTCCCACTGACAGTTGTAACGGATCAGCAGTCCAGCTAACAGCTGTGCTATGCCACGGTCCCACAGTCACTCCCTTCGTCAACTTTTTTTTAACATGATACAATCAAAGTCGCTTACGTACATTAGCATGCACTCACCCCTATCAACACACGCACGCACACCCTTCCCTATAAGCATTTTTAAGAGACTGAATCGGCATAGTATCTTGAAATTTTACAAAGTCACCACAGACACATTGCAGTCGGCGAGAATGTCTTCTCTCACTAAATGAACATCGCCGAAAGCCTGAAATAAATCCAAAAATAATACGAGCACCAATGTCGAGTCTATGACTTGAACCCTAGTGGGCTAGGATATCACTGTCCTTCTAACCATCCAACCACAGATTAGTTTGCCCCCTTATCAACCGTTATCACCACATGATTTTAGATTACAGACAATTAATTGTTAGATATGACACTATAAGTTAGATATGACACTAAGAGATAGTACTACTAAGTAGATTGCCTTTCTTCCACTCGAAAAAAAGTAGATTGCCTTCCTAACCAGTGTACATACATTTATTATTGGACAATAAATTACTAGTACTATAAGTTAACTTTTAAGTAATTCTACACCAAATATTGGCATGATTACATAGACATGTATTTTTTTGTCAAATTTATTGAAGATAGAGATCACCATATCGTTTGTGATGTTGGGGACCGTATTCCTTGTTCATGTAAAATTGGCGACAAAATCTCTAAGCCCCCGCCCCCTCACCCTAGGGGACGTCGATGGTGATCTCTCGGGTAGGTCGAGAGAAGGTTCCTTTAAAATTACTATGGAAAATATCCACCAACTTGTTCCCTATTCCAAACAGAGCCTCAAGGGAGGTTCATGAAATGTTGGAGGGATGTCCCAGTTAGAATGGCGATGAGGTGTTTCGCTACCTCATGTATGCCTTCCTCTACACATCGGTTGTAGTGGTGTAGATGGCTAGGAACTCCTCGGGGTCGGTATTACCATCATACCTCTCGACGAACTTACGTCAGAAATTGTGAGGCCACATGGTGCACATGAGTTCTCAAGATAGGTAGGACACCAAACAGTCCCAGGCGAACCTCGTCGCCAAAAGCCATATCTTCTCATATAGCTCACCGACGCACCTACGGTGCATTGTGAATCATCTTCATCTTATCCTTATCGCTAATTCCGTCTTTGATTGATGAAGCTGCATATATCATCGTCGTTTTCATCCAGTGAGGTAACATGAACCCCGTCCCCAACACGATCCACTTTGCCCCTATCATGGAAGATTCCATAGATAATCCATAATCTTATGTTCCAATAGAAATCCTAGTGGGCCCCCAAACGCAAGCTTTGCATATAGGCATCATGCCCTTATTTCTAAAGACAGCTATCCGATATTAATCTATAACTAATACTCCACCCAAATATCACTCATAAGCATGCATAAGTATTAAGTAATAAAACAGAGTACATCATTAGGAAATTTGACATAATATCGATAATATAATCTCTTTACCTCATATTCCTCACCTGGGCAACTATCATTTTAACTTGTAATAACACATTACAAACATTTTTCCTCTTTTTTATCATTAAGATGCATTACTTGCAAGGTAAACCCAATCAACTTGCAAAATTTGATAGCATAAACCTTTCACCAATAAAAAAACGTCAACTAGTAAACAACAATTAGCATATGAAAGTCATCACGGTTACCGATTTATAGCATGTGCTCATAGATGGTGATGGAGAGGGGGTTTGGTGTTGTAGATGAAGTGGATGAAGATGACCCTAATGATGCCTTCGTGTTGAGTATGACAATGGCCTCGAATTCTCCCGGTCGGAAGTGGTGGATCCAGTAGGATGAGCCCTCCGGGAGAAGAGTAGGGTTCTCTTTTCCACTTAGCAACAGAAAAGTAATAAAAAAATCTCTATGAATTTCGTGTTGGGGAAGATGATGTGTAGCAGAGAGAAGGTCAGGGGATCCATGTGGGACCCACACACCTAGGTTGCACGCCCTGTGTGACGCCCCCGATTCAATCGTACACTAATCATGCACGTAAATGTATGCGATCAAGATCAAGGACTCACGGAAGATATCACAACACAACTCTACAAATAAAATAAGTCATACAAGCATCATAATACAAGCCGGGGCCTCGAGGGCTCGAATACAAGTGCTCGATCATAGACGAGTCGGTGGAAGCAACAATATCTGAGTACGGACATAAGTTAAACAAGTTTGCCTTAAGAAGGCTAGCACAAAGCGGGATCTGAGATCGAAAGAGGCGCAGGCCTCCCCGCACGGATCCTCCTAAACTACTCCAGTGTCGTCGTCGCCGGGCTGCATGTAGTAGTAGGCACCTCCGGGTAGTAGTCGCCATCGACGGTGGCGTCGCTCCTGGGCTCCATCGTCTGCAGTTGCAGCAATCGGGTAAAGAAAGGGAAAGGGGGAACAAGGCAACCGTGAGTACTCATCCAAAGTACTACTTAAGCAAGGAGCTACACTACATATGCATGGATATATGTGTAAAGGGCCATATCGGTGGACCGGACTGCAGAATGCCGAATAAGAGGGATAGCTAATCCAGTCAAGACTACGCTTCAGCACCTCCGTCTTGCAACATGTAGAAGAGAGTAGATCAAGTCCTCCAAGTAGCATCACATAGCAATAATCCTACCGCGATCCCTCCTCATATCCACGAGAGAGCGACCACCGGTTGTATCCGCACTTGGAATGGTGTGTTTTATCAAGTATCCGGTTCTAGTTGTCATAAGCTCAAGGTACAACTCCAAGTCGTCCCATTATCAAGATCACGGCTATCCGAATAGATTAACTTCCTGCGGGTGCACCATCTTACCCAAAGACGCTTGATCCCATTTGGCGGACACACTTTCCGGGTCATGCCCGCCGCGGAAGATCAACACGTCGCAGCCCCACCTAGGCACAACAGAGAGGCCAACACGCGGTCTAAACCTAAGCTCGCGAGGGTCCGGGCCCATCGCCTGAAACACACTGCGTTCGTCTGTGGCGCGAAGCAGACCTAGCCCATCGTGCATTCCGGTCCAATCCGGCGCGCCGCTCGTCGCCGACGTCTGAAGTGCTTGGTGATACCACGGCCGGGATACCCATAACTACTCCAGCGTAGATGGTTAGTGCGTATAAGCTCGTAGCCAACTCAGATCAAATACCAAGACCTCGTTAAGCGTGTTAAGTATCCGCGAGCGCCGAACAGGCCATGCCCACCTATCTCCTAAGCGGTCTCAACCTGCCTGCCGCTCCGCCTCAAAGATCCACTCATGGGGTGCTCCATCACCGACCCGACTTTAGTCTCCACATGTATCGTGTATAAGTATATAGTATATACCGTGATCAACTCCCGAGTGATCACGGCCCGATAGTATAGCACGGCAGAGACGGACAAGAATGTAGGGCCACAGATGAAAGTACTAGCATCCTATACTAAGCATATAGTATTACGGTAAGGTAACAATGAAGTAACAAGGACGAAGCTATGCGGAAGATAGAGTATCTGAAAACAAGAACATGCTATATTACTCTAATGCAAGAAGTATAGAGAAGAGTAGGCGATATCTGGTGATCAAGGGGCTTGCTGGTTGCTCAGCAAGAGAGAGGGTCGTCAACTCCGTAGTCGAATCGGGGGTCGCCAGCCGGTCTCGGTCTCTAGGAAAGAAGTAACGAGGGGAACACAATAAATAATGAGCAATCAAAGTATCACAAAGCGTAACATGGCAATACGCGGTGCTAGAGGTGACCTAATGTGGTATGAGGGGTCTTGGTTAAGGAAACATCCGGAAAGTATTCCGGTGTTTCGTGTTTTCGAGCGAAAGAGCCGAGGAGGAAAGTTGCAGGTTCGACAGGTTAGGGGTGTGTGGCGGACGAGCGGATCGCGTGTCCGGATTCGTCTCGTCGTTCGAGCAACTTTCATGTTGAAAATATTTTAATCCGAGTTACGGTTAAAAGATATGATTTTAAAAGATTTTAATAATTTACGAATTTAATTAATTAATTAATTAATTGAAAATGTATTTATGACATCGGCATGATGTCATCTTTGACGTCAAGCGATCAACAGGTTGACTAAGTCAACCACGACATGTGGGACCCGTTAATTCATACATTGTTAACTAATTAACCTAGCTTAGTTTAATTAACAATAGTTAATTAGGTTAATTAGTCATTAGGTTAATTAATCGAGATTAATTAGATTAATTATTTAATTAATTAATTAATTATTTATTTAATTAATTAATCAATTAATTAATTAATTAGTTTTATTCATTTTATTTATATTTATTTAATTTTCATTTTCCTTTTCCTTTTTTTTTTTTTTAAAAGCGTTACGTAGGGTGGGGCCCCATGTCGATGGCGATGGGGGTTGGACGGTCACCTGGCCGACCGAGTCAACAGAGCGAGGGGCCCTGGGCCCATCGGTCGATGTGAGGCGGGGCCCTGTGCCATGCCACGCCGGCGGGCGGAGTTTGCTCCGGTGGCTTCCTTGAGGGGGCCGGAGCTCACGGACTTCACGCCGCCGGTGGCCAAGCAAGGCGCTGGTCGGCGCGTTCGGAAGGAGAGGCGGCGGGTCCGATGGTGGTGGTGGCACGGCCGTTCTCGGCCGGCAGCAGCGCCAGCAGCAGGCGGCGGCGAGGTTCGGTCTCCGTCGGGCGTGCTGGGGCCGGAGGGCCTTCTTGTGGCCGAGCCACAGAGCTCGGCCCGTTACCATTTGGTCACCGGGGCGCCAGACGGGATCCACGGCGGGAGGGGAAGGTTGGTCTTGGGAGAGAGCGCCGCTTCGGCGCGAGGAGGAGAGGTGGGGGCAGCGTGGCGGGCGGCGATCATGTGACCATGACGGGATGGCCGAGCCGGGCGACGGGAGGCCCGGCGGCGTTCGGCGTTCGGGAGGGAGAGGGAGGGGGTCCGGGGGAGAGGAGAGCTCACGGTGGGGATCGTGGGGTCTGGAGGCGGCTCAGGCGCTCGGTGGCGGCCGTGAGGAGGGTCGGGAGGCGGCCGCGGCGTCAGGCGGATCCGGTGGCGAGGTCGGGGCGACGACCAGCGTGGCCTCTCAGCGATGGGGCGGCCATGGGGGGGGATCCGGCGCGGCGAGGCGCAGGAGAGAGGCGGCGGTCGGGCGTGAGGTCGTCGGCGTCGAGCGCGACAGAGTGGATCGGCCCGATCTAGATCAGGCGGGGAGGAGAAAGGATCGGGGTGAGGCGTGAGGCGGCTAGGGTTAGCCGACCGGGAGGGGATAAGGTGGCGGCCACTGGGCAGGCCAGGTGGGGGGAAATTGGGCGGTGGGGCTGGCCAGTTGGGCGATGGGGTTCCTCCCCACTTTCTCTTTTGTTTTATTTTGTTCTTTTCTTATTTTCTTTCTTTTCTGTTTTAATTTATTTAAACTACTTAGACCCTTTACAAAAATGTGTGCACTCCACCATAATTAGCTTTGTAATTTTTGACAACCCCCGAACATTTTAGTTTTAGTTTTTGAAAACTTTTATTGTTTACTCGATTTTGAATTTGAAATTCGAATCGGTTTTTAAACTAACCCAAGATTAACTACAGTGACAGAGGTGACGTGACATCATTAATGGGAATTACTGTAGCATAATTATCCGGGCGTCACACCCTGGGCCTCTCAATGCTGATCTTGATCCTAATGCATGGGCCCTCTCTATGTTGATCTTGGTCTCGATGCATGGGTCCTTTCCATGATGATCCTAATGCACATGGTGGCTTCCGTTGACAACATGAAAGACCATCCAGTTTATCAAATTGGCACGAATATTGGTGGTGCTACATTCTTGTTGTTGTGTCTCTGTTGGGTTCTAGCCAAGGCATGAGTTCTGGTCATGGTCATCCTACGGGACGCCTCCTAGAGCACTTCCCCTGGGGCTGCTCACTGTAACTCTTTTCTCAACCTATCAATGCAAAGATACACAACAATGTGTATTCGCGAAAAAGGCTCATCTAAACATGCTTGAGTATGCTATAGGAGTTTTCAATTTTTCGTGGTGAAATGACATTCAAGGGGCTTTAGAAAAAAAAGGCTCCAAAATGTTTTTTTAAGTTTCATTGGCAGCCGATTGTTTCTTATATAGACCTCCTCGAATGTTATTTGTCCATAAATTTTTGTACACCCCTAGCACACACTAGTGCAGAACCGGGCTATAGCACCGGTTCGTAAGGCCGTTTAGTGCCAGTTCGGTAATCGGCACTAAAGTGTGGGGACTAAAGGTCCCCCCCTTTAGTACCGGTTCATACGAACCGTGCTAAAGGGCAACCACGTGGTACGAACCAGCTCGAGGCGGGAGCCCTTTAGTACCGGTTGGTGACACCAACCGTATTAAAAGGTTGGGGGTTTTGGGTTTATGATTTTTTATTTAATTTTGTGTTTTCCATTTAATTCTTTTTAGTTTGCTGGTATTTTACGATACTACATATTGTACACGTTATG